>JAGPOW010003316.1:156131877-156146179 GCA_030014935.1 Caiman crocodilus | reverse complement strand
CTTGTAGATGCTTTTACAAATGTACTTTAAGTTTAAAAGTAAGTTGTACCATGTAACAATGTTAGCAAGAGCAGGAATCTCTGTATAGAGCAGGTCCCTGAATGAATCATGGTTGATTGTGTAACACAGTAGCTAGTCTGGATAAGCATGTTAATAAGTGGCAATTAAAACCTACAAAATCAGAGACTAAGGAGAAGAAGGAATCAATAAAGATCCAAGAATTCCCAGAAACTTCACTGTTAAAGGTGCAGAAGCCCTGGTTTGAACTAATCAATGCTGAAAACAGACCCTTGGGGCTGAAATACTCCCTGATCAACCACTTCCAGAGCTCTATTTATCACAGCAGTGAATCAATCAAAACTCATCAACGAACTCCTGAGACTGCACGTATGTGCAGACATGGCCCGAGGCTGACAGCTGCCATAGAGCAGCAACCAAGAGGGACGTCCCTCAAGGTCAACGACCGCTGGATTGGGTAAGCCTGAGGAAGGGAAGTTGAGGATGGAAGGAGTCCTGGAACACCGAACAAAGAGCCACCCACAAGAACACCCAGCTAAGACAGGCAATGAGCACAAGAAATACCCAGGTAAGAGACAGGGTCCCGGATAGTCCTGGGTTTAGGGGGGTGGTGTATGCACCTGCAGGAGGCCTTAAATGCCTCTACACTAATGCTCACAGTATGGCGAACAAGCAGGAGGAATTTGCCCTCCTGCTAGCTGACAAACTTGGACATAGCGGGGCTCACTGAAACTTGGTGGGATCCAATGCATAACTGGGTGGTAAACATCAGGGGTTATAGGCTGTACAGGAGGGACAGAACAGGGAAGAAAGGTGGGGGTGTGGCACTCTACATCAAAAAGCAATACACGTCCTCAACAAACAGTACTAGGTCAGAGGAGGTGCAAACTGAAGTGCTCTGGGTCCATATACAAGGGGGTCAGGGGGAAATGGACTTAATGGTAGGGGTTTACCACAGGCCACACAACCAGGGGGAAGAGCTGGACCAGGAATTCTCAGGTCAGCTTGTGAAGGCAGTAAAGTCAAGGGATGTGGTCATCATGGGTGACATAAACTACACAGACATATGCTGGGAAGAGCAGTCAGCCAGGTCTGACCACTCACATAGGTTTCTAGCCCAGTTACAGGACCTCCATTTAACCCAGGAGGTACACAGTCCCAACAGGGGAAATGCCTTGTTAGACCTGATCCTGGCCATGGACAATGACCTGGTGAGTGGACTGCAGGTTCTTGACCTGGGCGATAGTGATCACCACCTACTGGAATTCAACATCCATCACACGGTGTCCAAGGCCTGCAGCAAGGCAACAGCCCTAGACTTCAGGAAGGCGGATTTCAATGAGTTAAGGAGACTAGTTGGGGAGGCACTGAGGTCCTGGAAGGGAGGGGAGTTTGGAGTCCAGGAAGAGTGATCGTTTCTTAAGGAGACAATCCTCCAAGCCCAAAGGGTGACAATCCCCATGTGGATCAAAGGGGACTGGAATGCTCAAAAGCCCCCATGGCTCACCAGAAGCATACATGAATGTCTCAAAGCTAAAAAGCAGGTGTACACCCAGTGGAAGGGAGGGGCCATCGCCAAGGAGGATTATACCTCCATTGCTCAAGACTGTAGGGGGGCTAAGGCAGAGATTGAACTGGGACTAGCAACCCGGATCAAGAATTACAAGAAGTCCTTTTTTAAATACATAGGGGGTAAAAAGAAGGTACCAGGTAATGTAGGGCCTCTGCAGGATGCGCTACGAAATCTGGTGGTCACACCAGATGACAAAGTTAATTTCTTTAACAGTTTCTTTGCCTCCATCTTTTTGAGCAGGGACCAGGGCATCCCCCCACTGGGATCCCTGATGGATCCTAGAACAGATTGAAGTTTATCAAATGTATTAATCAATTTTAAGAATATTTTAGGTGACCAGAACAATTCGCTAAGATTATTCGATGTTCTCAAGCATAGCCATCTTGATTGGTCATACACTTCATATTACATGCTTCTGCTTCATGTTCATAATCATGGGAGAAAATGCTCATGTGTACAAGTTCAAAACTCACTCTCTTCAAGCAATCTTAATTGTGCAATGTGACTACTCCAATGTTTTGAAAAGGTAAACATGGAGGTGCAAATAACGAAATGGAATGACAAAGCTAGCCAAAAACTGGTGCCAATTTGAGAATGGCTATGAAATGGTTAATGCTGGACTGTGCCCCCCTGCTGCTTCCTGAAGGGCACAGAAAAGCTCTGGCAAAGAAAATCAACTCCCCTGTTTCAGAAGCAAAGTACCCCAATTTTTTAGGACTTTTTTTGGAGAAAAGGTGCATGTAGTACGCAAGTAAATATCTTACTCTGTTAGCTCAAATGGCAGAAGCGTGTCCTGGGAGTTTAAAATTCTGACCTGCTGATAAACTATATGTCAGTTTATGTGGAGTCTATGATGGAATTTCTGTTGGGTTTGGGGAGGAGGAGTGTGCACGGGTGCATGCATGCCTGTGTGCTTAAATCTAGGAAGTAACAAACAGAAAACACCATTAAAAGGGCATTAAATGCTGCAAAATTAAAAAACCCCCTCCAGAACTAAGTTTTCTTACACAGTCCTGATTTGGTCTCCTTTTGGGTAAGAATTATGAAATAATGGGTGTGTCTACACAAAATGCTAATGCACAGTGGTTACAGTGCATTTATTTAGGACTTGTATAATCAAGTCCTAAATAAACGCACAATAACTGGAGTTATTGGACAGAAGCGCTGGTGACCACCTTTTCAGTGATGCTACTGTGCAGTAGCCTAATAATACTTCACAGTAGCATATTAGCACTGCTGGTGCTGCAACATGCTACTGCATAGTATTATTTGGCTACTGTGCAGTTAGCATCTTGTGTAGATGAACCCAGTCTTTCATTTCAGGATCCCTCCTGTATTTTTTCATAGGACCACTGACTCATTCACTGCACAGCAGAGATGGGGCTCATTAGAGATGAGCAGTATTCAATATTTTTCCACAGTTGTTCAAGATGTAGTTTCATGTCATTTTTACTGCATTCCATCCAACCTACTCTGAAAGAAAGTATTTATTTGCCTATGGGCTATTTTATGGCACACGCTGTATCCCCTTCATGTTCCAAAAATATTAATGAATGTTTTTTCTCAACACTTCTTTCAGTATGATGGTATTATTCCAAATTTGCAGATGGGGGAACCAGGGCCCATAGACATTAAGATAAAAATAATGGCTAATTTACAGTGGCCAATTTGACGTGTATGCTCTGCATTCTTATGAAAACTTAGTATTTCATGGTTCTTTCTTTGTTCAGGATGCAGTTCTTCACTGACTCCAGTTGCAGCTGTGAACATTCAATGCTTCTGCAAAATGGACCCTGGTGGCCATCCAGGCTAAGTTTGGTTTAAGTTCCTGGCCTGGGAACTCATGGCAGGAAAAGTAAACAGTTCTTCGGAATGATATTCAACTATTTCAAATAAAATACCATACTTTCCCTTCCTAAGTACTCTGCCTCCCTCACCGCATCCCTTCCAATTTCTGTAACAAATTAAGGTGGGCTTGTACGGACAGAAGCTCGACTAACTGCCACCTTAATTCATTTCCAGAACACTGTCTGTCCTGTGCAGTCAATGAAACAGTTTGTTCTGAAAAATAATATTGTTCATGCAATTAAATATTATTATAATATATATGCATGGGGGGGAGAGGCAAGAATTAGGATGAACAGGTAACTTCAGTTCTAGCATTTTTTAAATTTGCAACTTTAATTTTGGTTTATAGTATATTTTTATATTTAACATTTCCAATTTTGACTTGACCTCAAAAATTGGGATCCTCTGGGTTGTTTGGGTAAGGGGGTATAACTGATAACAGGGTCAGCTAACTTTGCTTTAATCCTTTTTCATTACAAAGAATGTAAACATTCCTGATTCCTTGAATGTAGCAGGATTTAAACATCAGGACCCCGAGTCTTTGCTTACAGACCCAAGCACTTTTCTAACCTGCACTGAATAAGCCCATAAGTGCTGGCTCTCTCCCCTTTTTCTCAGGTCACACTATTAATGCTTTGGAGACCATGTCTGATATCCTTTCTGCCTTATTTCTCTGATTCTCTGGTGTTTCCTACTCTTACAGACATGAAAGCCTGCACAAAACAATACTGAATCCATTCCTTTGTTTTTGGTGGTGACCTGCTTATGTTTTGGGTGGATGCTACTATTACTTCAGCTGTCTAACTGCTTCTTGCATTTCTCTCAAATGAAAGATATCTTAAATAAAGTTAAACTCAATCTATAATTATATTTTAAATATAACCTGAAAGTTTAAAAATGCAGATTTTTTAAAAACCAGCTAAAATAAATATGTGGTAAACCAAACATTTTTTTATGCTGGCAATATGGGAATATCTGATTCTGTTTTTTTATTGGGTATGTTTACTGTGTGAACGAGGAAAAATTCTCCAATTCTCCCCAGCTCTGCATTGTGGGTAAAAGTTCCTATAGGCTGCCCCTTCACAAGTACAGAAGCCTCATAACACCTTTGGTGGTTCTAGTCACCTAGATAATGAGAACAGTGAAATCTATAGCCACTTTGTTCTTCCCAGAAGATCATTTTGCTTTTTGTGACAAAGTCTATGCCTTTTTATTAGTATTATTAAAGAACTACTCAAAACAACCTTTTTTTTAAGACAACTGAAACAAACAATAAATATTTCCAATTAAGAATAAGCTTCTGCCTACCTAGAGACAGTCAAATTTACTGTACAAATAGTTACTTGGCTTTCCAGCTGAGTGATATAGTCACAACACATAATTCCTTCTAATTTAGCTGTTTTTTCTGCTTGTACGGTAGCCAAAACACCCCAAACAAATTTCTCAAATGATTTAATCAATTTTGGGAATATCTTTTAGGTGACCAGAACCATTTGCTAGCATTATTCAGTATTCTCACATACAGTCACCTAGTTATGATTAGTCACACACTTCACGTGATGCATTTCTGTTCCATGACCATAATAAAGGGAGAAAATGCTCATGTATACAAGTTCAAAATTCTCTCTTTTCAAGCCATCTCAGTTGTGTACCTTGACTACTTCAGTGTTTTCAGAAAGTAAAAATACAAGGTGCAAATAACCAAATAAAATTCAGGCAGAAACATTTTTCAGTATTTGTCTAACTGCACTGGATCAGAGGCCATAGAGGGTGACTGGCCTACAAGAATCTTCTACACTCCTCCCTGAAGTTCTCTCTAAAAGTCACAGTTTTAGAAAACATCAAGACTCTAAAGGATCACTAACCAAATGCTCAGGTTGACAGCCAAATAAGCTGGGTGCTCTAAAAACTTAGATGAAGAAGTAGTCCTTTAAATGTCACTCAAATAGGCATATCACTCAAAACAGACATTCTTAAAGAGAAAATTTTAAAATTAGTAAATCTTCCACTCTAAGGGGACAATTTTCACATTTACAAATACATCCATTATAACTAAGAATATATTTTTTTAATTTACACATTTTTTCTTTACAAGTTTGCTAAACATCAGTATTGTAAAAATCTTCAGAGCACACTGCAAACTGTGATACCAATATATTAAAGAACTGTAAAACCAATATCCTGCTCTGGGATAATGAAAGATCCCATGACACTTTATTAGTTAAATTCCTATTAAAAGAATTGGAATTTGCTCACCTAAAATCACACTTCCTGTATTTAACATTGTATTCAGAAGCATTTTCTGTTGCCAATAGGAACTATTTCTTCCTTTATTTACCTGAACTGGTGGAGGCCGGAGACTTGCTACGTCGAGATGGACCTGGGCTCTTCGTAGTGCTCCTACGTGATGTTGAAGCTATTTTGGTATAGGAAGTGGATTTCACTACTCGACATTCTAAAAGACAAAGAAACTTACAAGTTAGTAATTAAGGAAACCAGCAAAGCAATACAGGAACAAAAAGAGAGGTAAAGAAAACACAAACAACCTATGCTTTTCTTAATTCACCTTAAGGAATTTTACGGGGGAATAAGGAATCTACAGAATCCCTTCAGAAGGCTGCATTAAAATCCACGTATTTACCACTCCACAGTGAATGAACTCCTGCAGTAACTCATGCTTGTAGATCCCATGGTAACTGCCGGTACCTGGGACTGTTTAATTTAATGGTGCAAAGGCTATGTAAAATTTACAGTTTGTCTGAGGATTTTAGCAGACGTAATCCATTGTTTTTCTGCAAATGATCCCTCTGCAATGTGTTTCTGTCAGTCTAAGCAGTCTCTTTGAGGAGAACCGGAAGGGTGCTTTTCTATATCAAAATGTTAAGACTATATGAGATGACGCAGGAGTGTGTCACTCATGAAAGGTTTTAGGAAAGTGAACCTGGTTTGTTGCTCCTGCTTAATCTTCTGGTGAACAACAGCCCACATTGTAGCACACGCAATTCATCAGAGGTTGGGGGAAATGGCACTACTTGCTCATAAGAGACATCAGTAAAATCAATGAAGAGGCGAAATTGCTTTCCCAGTTGAGAACACTGCAAGATGTTCAGGTTAGAGTTTATATACACCCACACATCTCTGTAGGCATTCTTGCATTATGCCTGCAAAATGCTTTTTGGCCTGAGGATGAAAGAACTTAGTGTGCATATAGTTGATAGCTTGTGGCCATAATGTAAACTAAATCAATCACCAGACATTTTTACAGTTAAAAAAAGGCTGTCTAGCCAATATGCAATTAGAAGTTTGCAGCAATGTATGTATTTTATTTACATGATGATGCCACTACATTTTGTTCAGTTAAAAGAAATTAATCCAGTCATGTATTTGTACATCAATATTGTTTCTCACCTTCCTCTCCACAGCTTCCTTCCAAATTGATTAAGATAAATAAACAAGTTGGGTTTTTTTGTCACCCAGTCTAAAACACACCATGAAAATACACATTATTTAGTCTTTGAATTTAGTCAGTGGAGCCTGTGACATGGTTTAGACAGTTTAGTGAGCAAAGAGAAATGAACTAAAACTATCAACTGGATCATGCTGCTCAAAAAAATGAAGTATATTTCATTTGGCTGATTCAAGCTGGCAGAGTAGACAGGAGAAGGAGTTGATGTGTTAACAAGAGATCATCCAGAGAAGCCAAGAGGACAGACTACAAGCCAGGGCAGAAACTCTATTTTTCCCAGAGATGCCTTTTTCCCTGGACACTTGCTCCTTCTTTACTGCTTAGCAGTAGCTACCTTCTTACTGTTGACATTTGTGTATTATTCACTGGTTGGCTGATTGCATCTTGTGCCTGCAATGAGTGGAAATGGGGAAAACACTTGCTCTGTTCTGAAAAGGAAAACTGTAAGCTGAAAGCAGTAAGAACTGTCTCAAAGTTTTCAAATGGACTCTTACAAGCAACTATAAGAGGAACCTCACACTGATAAAACTGCAGGGAGACCTGGCTCAGAAACCTCGTATGACTATCAGATACAGTAAATTCTTTACCTTTCTGGCAGATCAAGGCTTAAGACATTAGAATATAAAACAGAATATTAAAGCTGCAAAGGACATATGAATGACATGTGCCCATCCGGTGGCTGGGAGGGGGGGCATGGTGGTGGCAGGAGTGTGGTGGTGGTAAGCATTGAGCTCCCACAGACGCTGCTAGTGCTGTCGGCGGTGGGTATCAACCACCTGCAGATGCTGTTGGTAGGGGTCAGCGAACTCCTGAAGATGCTGCCACCACTGCCAGTGGCAGCCAGTGGAGATCACTGACTGCCTGCAGATGCCGCCAGTGATCTTGGCAGTGGAGGGGGGGTGGCGATCAGTGACCATCCTCTTTTTTAGGGGTACAGTGCCATGCTCAGGGGTTGCATGTGCGCCAGCATTCACCCCCTATGCATCACCCTGAAAGGATATGTGGGGAAAAAAAAAAAAGGAAAAACAAATTATGGTGTACTGTAAGCATTAGGGCTATGCGAAGTGGCTATTATTTGCTTCAGATTTGGCTGATTCAGGGGACAGTGATTTGATTCAGTGATTTGAATAACTGTCCCAAATTGATTTGGCTGAATCTGATTTGGAGATTTGGCTGAATCTCTGAATCAAACAGGCTCCATCCCCCACCTGCTCTCCCAGCCCCCTCAACGGCTGCCCCACTAGGCCCCAGAATCCCAGATCTTAAAAAAAAAAAGAAGCCCCATACTCACTGGCTCCTGACAGGCAGGGGAGGCAATCCCTGCTGCCCCCCAATAGCCCAGCACTGAATGGAGGGCTCTGCCATGATCCCTTAGAAGCCCCAACAGCCACTGCAACAGCTGGTGAGTATGGGGCTTCTGGTTTTTGTTTTTAAGGAGCCAGGATGCTGGGGCTGGGTGGTGCAGCCATTGATGCAGCTGGGAGTGCAGGCAGGGGCTGGGAGGTGCTCAGGGGGATTGGGGGAGCAGACAAGGGATGGGTCCTCGCAGGGGTCCTTCCATGGTCCCCTCCTGCCTCCTCCAGCCTCCCTCCCCTGCCCCCTACTTACTGACATGGAGTCTGGGTCCAGCTCCCTGTGGCGGCAAGCCAGGACTGCCCAAATCTTTCAATCTCTCTGAGGCTCTCCAAATCTTTTCTGAATTGATTTGAAGAACTTCAAATTGATTCATGCTTTTTTATTGGTCTCCCCATTCAATTCGAATTTGGAAATTCAGCTGCTGAATCAGGCTGAATTTCCTTTGAATCGAATCAGCACTCAAAGCTTCACATAGCCCTAGTAAGCATCAAAGATGCATCCCAAACAGTTTAACAGGAACGAATTGTGTTTATAGATACTCAGCTAACTGAGGCTATACCAGTGTGGAGAACAAAAGACAAAGAGGATTTGATAACAGTCTTCAAATACCTGAAGGAAGTTACAAAGAGGATGGATATAACTTTTTCTCTGTGCCTGTGGGTGACTGGACTAGGAACAATGGCCTAAAACTACAGCAGAGGAAATTTAGACTGATCATAAGTAAAAACTTTCTGACTATGAGTGGTCAACATTAGAACAGGCTTCCAAGAGAAAGTGTGGACTCTCCATTCCTGGATTCCCAAGAACAGGTTGGGCAGACACTTGGCTGGAGTACTTAGAGGCCCGCACTGAGCAGGGGGCTGGACTAAATGACCCCATGAGGTTCCTTTCAACCCAACTTCCCTATGATTCTACACCAAATCTTAAAAGAGACAGATCCCCTAGTCAAAAAGTAATAGAATATAGTTAAATGTAGTCAGAAGATCTGCATTCTTTCAATGAACAGAGCTCCTACTAGGGTGGCCATAGCTTCTGTGTCATTTCCTTTAGCCAGAGAGAAAGCACAAAGAAGGAACAACAGATTAGTATATAAAGGAGAAAGCAGGAATTCAAGCCTCCTTCAATGTTATTGCTCTTATCTGACTGCTAATCAGATGAGGACTAGGACAGTGGCAATGGACAGGCATTAATTTCCAGTGCTAAGAATTTCACAGCAATTTGACAGAGTTTCATTGGGAAAATAGGTTAGGAGCTGGAGCATATATGTGTTCCAGTCTCCTGCCTGAAAGGCTAGAGGAGGCAAGCAAGCTCTCCAGCCAGGCAGGAGACACTAGAAGGTTACACTGCGACACCGGTCAGGCTGCAGTTGGAGTACTACATCCAGTTCTGGGTACTGCACTTCAGGAGGGATGTGGACAGCATTTAAAGGGTCCAGAGGAGGGCCACTCACTTGATTAGGGGACAGCAGGGCAGGGCCTATAAGGAGAGGCTATGGGACCTGAACCTGTTCAGCCTCCGCAAGAGAAGGCTGAGAGGGGATCTGGTGGCCGCCTATGAATTTGCCAAGGGGGACCAGCATGCAATGGGAGAATCCCTGTTCCCCAAAGCACTACTGGGGGTAACAAGGAACAATGGTCATAAATTGACTGAGGGTAGATTCAGTCTAGATATCAGGAGGCACTACTTCGCTGTCAGTGCAGCTAGGAGCTAGAACCAACTTCCAAGGGAAGTGGTGCTTGTCCCTAACCTGGGGGTCTTCAAAAGGAGGCTAGACAGCCACCTAGCTGGGGTCATTTAACTCCAGCATCCTTTCCTGCCCATGGCAGGGGGTTGGACTAGATGATCTGCTTAGGTCCCTTTCGATCCTACCAACTATAAAACCATCCTGCTCTTAAGGGAGCCTGATAATTAACAGCCTGCCCTCTCCTCTCTCAGGGAAGTGGGCAGGTTGCCAGTAGGCAATTGGCAACTGATGAAATAATTGATGGGATGGGTAAGCATGGGCTGTGCATTTTCCCATAGCAGGAACTATCCCAGAGCTCCCAGAAGGTTCCAGCCATAGAAAAAAGGCTCCTGCTCTGTATATTCCTTTAGGTTGCCCCAGAAGAGTGCACTGGGCAGGAAGCAGATACGTCTGGGTCTAAGGGCATCTCAGAGCTCTGGAAAGGTTCCCACTGTGGAAGAATGACCTCTGCTCCATGCATCCTTCCAGGTCACCCTGGAGGTAGATGCCCGGAGCTTGCAGATTCTAAGGATGGTTCTAGCCTGGGGGGATGACCCAAGTCTGTTCGGTGACTAGAGGGGGAGGAGTGGGTATTGGCACCCAAGGCAGGGTCCTCGTGGGGTTGCCTGACCGCTCAGCCGTAGGAGGTGGGGTGGGGGGGAAGCAGTGGTGCCTGGAGGCAAAGCAGCATGGAACAGCATACCAGGAGGTAGAAAACATGGACAAGGGGAATGTGTTTTTTTATGTAAATGTTAGTGATTTAAAGGCATTTTTTGTTTGAGTTAAGTTAAATGAAAGAGACAAAATTAAGGACATGTTTTCAGTTTCTTGAGCAGTGGGAAAGAGCTGGGCCTTTGGCTTTGGCCTGAGGCTGAGGCAAGCCAGAATAGGTTACAAGGTGGGCTGTCTGGTGTGAGGAGTTCACACAGGTCTGGCGGGGGTGGCTGCAAGGCAGGGCAGAGGAACCTGTCTATGGTTGCCTCCTGGTAGGGGTAAAAATGTTGGTTCTGATGCCTAAGCATCTGGTAACCCACATTGCAAGCTAGTTGCATGCCAGCCAGCTGCTGAGCTCCCTGCCTCTTCTGGGGAAACTGGGGGCAGGTCCTGCAGGGAGGCTGCAAGGGAGTGCATAGACTGGCAACCCAAGACCCTGCACTACTTGTTGGCTGATATTCCTCCCCGCAACCATTCCCCCACGTCCCAGGCAGACCAGTCTGGCTGAAGTACTGAAGCTGCACCTACAGAAAGTCCCAGGTAATGCACTCTGCACCAGTTTAGGAGCAACAAGTCTACTCATTGGCTACTGGGAGCACCACCTATCCAATTAGTGCCAGCTGGGGCCCTGGCTCTGCAGGCAAATCAACAGTTCTGCTGTGGCAAAACTCCTGATTCAGACACTCTGGTTTTGACTCTGGTTTATTTCTAGACTTCAGCTTTGGATTTCCCTGCAGTTGTTTTCTAGCTCCTGATCCTAGTTTGGCTCTGTTTTTGGACTTCACCCTGTGGACTGCCCCTGGGATTGGTACTCAGCATCTCACCTCTGAATCTTGATGGTGGACTGTGTTTCTTGATCTCCCTCTGGCTTTGTTATATGGCTTCTGCACTCTGACCAAGCTTCAGGCTTTGCTTTCCCCCAGTGGCCTAACCATTAGGCAAAACCACCTATGTGCCAGTCCCTTACAAGCTCAAATCTTGGCTGGGGCTAGTAGCACCTTCCATCCTGCAATCTTCCCAGTTGCAGCCTGAAGTTTAAAGGGGCAACATCTTACCTCAAAGCAGCTGGGTGACTGCAGTTTTTCAGGGGAACAGGGGGAGAGGCATGCAGTGCAGGCCTCTGGGGGTGGATGGGTGGGTTGCCAAGGAGCCCTCATAGTCCTGAACAGTTTCCTTCCAGGGCTTGCGAGTTGCCATAGAGTTCAGGAGGGTGGAAAGTTTGTCCTTGGAGTAGGAGAGTGGGAGAGGCTGGGAATGCTCCATCCTAGGATGATGGAGGACTCCAAATTGGTTTTTATGTCAATGGAATGCTCAGAAGTTTGCTTAAAACGAGCTAGTTAACACCAATCAATGATAATCCTTCCCTAAAATGGAATAATTTTAAGATGACTAGATACTTAATTGCATAATTTAAGATGAATAAAGGATACTTAACACTAGTTAACAACCTTAAATGCGTGATTTTTTTTGTTTTAAGTGCTCTTAAGAGCTCATTGTAATATGTAATCTCATTCTTTCACAGCTGGACTGTCACACTTAATTTTCCAGCA
Source organism: Caiman crocodilus (assembly GCA_030014935.1). Classification (NCBI taxonomy): domain Eukaryota; kingdom Metazoa; phylum Chordata; order Crocodylia; family Alligatoridae; genus Caiman; species Caiman crocodilus. The sequence continues at coordinate 156,133,931 of JAGPOW010003316.1, read as the reverse complement.
CATAACAGCTAAGGTAAGTCTGTCAGCAAATTTGCTGTTACATGCTTTGAATCCCAGGGAAAATTGTCTCCCAAGTAATATTGCCCCTCCTGAATGTGAGGAGGTAGGTCAAAAAAGAAAGTATTTAACACATTATGAAACACACCTGATTATATGGAGACTGAACCAGTCACCTTTACAAAGTTTTCCTCATCCCTTTGACCTAAACCTTCCTGTTTTTTTTCTTTTTGCTGTATAAACCACTCCAAGATCTGCTTGAGGCCTATAAATCATTTCTAAAAGAAGAAAAGTTCTGCCAAGGAAGTTTTGAAGTTTAAAAGGTTATATTTCATATAAACACATTGTGCATAAATTTAAATACAATTGTGAACCCAGGGGCAAAGTGTCAAGTTCCACCCTTCCTGCTGAAGGGTTTACATGGGTCCATGCATTGGTTTCATAAACTAAGCCTCTCACAGCTGCATGTACCAGGGTCAGACAATTTTTATTTTCAAATATCACACCATATAGAAAAATCTAGACAGTTTCCAGTGATGGATTTAACTCTGGGTATGGACACATATAACACACAGACACTTTTAAATACAATTTAAAACTTAAGCAGACAGATCTACAAGCTTGTTTATACCAGTATAAATCTGGCTGGAATGGTCCAGAGGAACATGTGGAAAATCAAGTAGTCTTTCAAACATGTCCACTGCAAACCAGGTTGATTTTACATGCAAAAACTAAGTGTTCCATGACACAAGTCTGGCATCCTATACCGCAGCACCTCCACTGATGTAATTTATCCAGTACCTTCACTGATTAAACTAATCACTCTGGAACATGACCAGGACTAGATTGCCCCTTTTTAACTTTTGTTGACAATTTTTAATCAATGAGCAACCTTGCAATGCTTGTTCAATAAAAGCTATCTTTCTAACAGTCAGCTGTGCCCTCACTCCCTACTCAACTATGGCTTCTCAGCCCCTAGGAACCTAAATATATGGGTCCAATCATTGTTCCCCAGGTACCCCAAGACAGACTGTAGAGCTCAGTGAAATGCAGGCTACTGAGTTTTACTGAACTCATGTTTAGGAGAAAATGCAGAAAAGTGAAATCACCCTCAGCCACCAGACACTGATTCCCTGGGACTCCAAAGAATAGGTGTAAGCACCTCTCCTCCCCAACTTGATCACTGCAAAGCATGCTGGACTGGGTGCTCACTCTCACCCCTCACTGTTAGAGCCACAACACTTCAACCTGGGGGTAACTGTTCTATCTGGAATGCTAGGGCACTGTACAAACGGACAGAATTGCAAACTAGTTCACAATCACTGGCATTTTGGAATTGTTCAACTGTTACACCTGTCCACACCCTCTTTTGTACCACTAGGTTACTGATTGACAGAAACCTATATCTTGATGCAAACTTTAGGCATGTGATTCTGCTGCCACATCCACACTTAAAGCTAAATTTCCACTAAGTACAAGAACTAACATCCACTGACTGGTCACTGCAAGACATAAGAGCTAAGCGTGGTGAGATGTTCATGGAGTTTCAACAAAAAGAAAATTAAAGAGACTTCTCCCTATATTGTACCTATTCTTCTTTAACTAGACAGTCATTATCCTGTGCTAAATGAGTTATAACATTAGACAACATGACATTTACACTCTTCTATTTTTTTTTTTTTTTTAAGCTCTCAAGTGGATCAGATCACTCTGCTGAATCAGTCACATGCAACTGAAGAAATAGAAAGACAAAGGCCTTGCTGAATCCAGGGCCAGATTAACTCTTTAGTGGGCCCTAGGCAAACAAACTCATGGATCCTGGGCCAATGGAGATGCCCCTCGCCACCTTGGTGCTGGCACGGATGGGGAGCCTGGTGTGGAGCTGCTGCTAGGAAGCAGCCACTGTGGTGGTGAGGCCAGCAGGGGGAGAGGAGGGAAGGGAAAGGGAAGCAAGGCAGATGGTGTTGTGAATAACCCCGAGCCATTTCTTTGAAGGCCTAATAAATGGCCTCGAGCCATCCTCCCAAGACAGAATACACAGCGAGACTGGAAGGTTG
>JAGPOW010003316.1:156107602-156122766 GCA_030014935.1 Caiman crocodilus | reverse complement strand
TGCATCGTTGGATGCACACTAGGGTTCGGTTGGCCTTCCCAACCACCGTCTGACATTGGCGGCTCATGTTCATCTTGGCATCAACAATGATGCCAAGATATCATTCTCCCATATAGCTTTCAATAGTCACCAGGAGATCAATGCTGATTCTGCTAGACTCCTAGGCAATCTGGGAGGGTTGGCAACCCTATTGCAAAGACTGAATTGATTCAGTTTTTTAACTGTCTGTACGTAGCCAATATTAGCCTCAACTCCCAGATACCTCTTCCTTCCAATCTAACAAAAAGTTTACCTTCTCACACCAAAAAGAACTTCTGCAAAATTTCAAACTAAGGCCCACTTACAACTTCTCCGTACGTTTAAAAGTTTAATATCCCATAACTGTCCAAAACTGGAAGAGCTTTATATTATTTCTCAGTGGGATTTAGTATTCAGTTGTAGCCCTAGATTAATATAACACAATGATATTTGTGATGTATACAGAATATGTGCTGGTATGGTAAAACAGTTTAATTAATTCATATCATGACAATTAGAACATCACATTGAGAAATCTTTTTGGCATACTTTCACATATTCTTTATCCATCACAGAACACACACCTATTTCTGTTAAGGAAAAAGAGATTCAGAAATATTTCAGAGAACTTTAAACAAAATGCCATCATGCATCTATTCTGCAGAAACCACACATGACTGAAACAGAAACCTATAAATTCCTATTTTTTCTTCCACAGTTTAATAAGCTGCTACCAGATATCAGATGCATCTAATGTAGAGCACACATGGTAAATATTAGTGCTGTGTGAAGCTTTGGTTGTTGATTCAATTTGGCAGAGATTTGGCCCGATTCAGCCCAGTGGCCAAATCTCTGAATCTGAATTGAATTAGGAGACCATTTAATCTTTCTGAATTGAATTGATTCAACTGGTGCCTCCAGGGTCGGGGTGGGGGGGCACCTGGGGTCCCCCCATGGCTGATCATTGAGCCAGGGCGGCGTGGGCAGCCCCATTGTGCACTCCTCAGTGGACCTGGAAGTGGACTGGGAGTATTTCCAGTCCACTTCTGCATTCGCTGCTGAGATGCTCCATCTGCCCCAGCATCACAACATTCACAAGCCACATCTGGTACCTTTGGGTATGTAGAAAAAACATTTAAAGCTGTATCTATGGCTAATCACTGATTTTTCGAATCAGCATCAAATCTTCAGATTAAGATTCAGCTGAACTGAATTGCGGACAGTGATCTGAATCAATTAATTAAATCATTGGCCTTGATTCAGGCCAAAGCCAAATCTGAATCGAATACAGACAGTTTCGCACACCCTGGGTGGGGTATAGTAAATACTCTATATCCCAACTGCAGTGGTTCTTAACATTTTTAGATCAAGACACTGCACCTGAGACTCAGGGCACCCCTCAGAAAATGCTATCTTTTAGTTTACACTTGTTTTTTACTGCAAAAAATACTAGAACAGATCTTTTGTTGCAAAGATTTCAGAAAGACTGCACCACAACAGAATGGTTTTTAACACTGTGGATTCCTATTTGAAATCTCTGAGCTAACTTGTGAATCATGTTTGCATACCTAACAGTGTTAGCATTGCAAGGCACTACATAGCACCTTGCAAGGATCTCAACAACACCCCAGAGTGCTATGGCACCCTGGTTAAGAATCACTGGTCTATTAAAAAAATCATTGGCAACAGCAATATAGCAGTCAGTGTTGTGAAGGGAACTGAGTGAAAAGATTAAACATGTATTTTTAAATTCTTCTCTTCTTGCCTCTCTTTTTCTCGCCACACTTTGAAATGGACAATGAAAGCAAATGTATTTTCTGATCCTAGTGTCCTTAGTTATAAATCCTACACTAGGAGCAATACTTTTCTGGGTAAAAATGGGCCAGAGAACAGGAGTACAAGATTAATTGCCTACCTGAGGGTACTGACAAAAATCTAACTATTCCACAGAAGTTAAAATAAATAAATAAGAGTTTGTAGATTTACACATACCTAAGGAACTACTGTTGCAGAACAACATACTTTAATAAAGGAGGATTTATTATCTTCAAATACAACCTTGTTCACAGCTAGTTTTCCAGGTGGCAGAACTCACTTGCTTGATAAAGACTGACAGTATAGAGATTTTCAGAAGGGCATGAGTTATATTTTCATTTGGCTGTCAATGCATAGACAATGGGAAAATTCAACCAAATGGCTCCCCAGGCTAATAATGGACTTTCTATGTGTAACACATCATCAGCTATAGTTCCTACACTCAATGATTTATCATGACAGAAGCTGCAGCTTCATTATCTGGTAATATTTTATTTATTCATATTTAGTTATTACATATCATAATAATTTGAAACTTCACTGCAATGCAGTCGATGAGGGAAGGAATGAAACCATAAAACAGGCTGTACTGACTAATGCATCTGTTTCACAGACCTACAGGGATTCACTGAGCCACAAAAAATAATAAGAGCACCCCTCCACTTTACAAATGAGTTACAAAAATCTCCAAGTTAAAGATTTGTGAAAATAAACAAGATGTCTTAAAAATCCACATTGTGCACATAAGGCATTTGATTTATCTTCATTATAACTTGAGAGTGCTTCACTCTGAAATCCCCATATTAGATGAACCATGAGGAGAAAAATAGTGGTTGGAAAAAAGTAACATGACAAATCAGCAGAACCATATTTCACTCCCCCAGTGGGATGGGAAGCTGAAGAGAAATTAATCTTGTAAGATCACATGGTGTTCGTCTTAATTTGTTTTTCTACAAACATTTAGCAGCAATCACATACAAATGGGGAGACTGAACGGGAAAGTGAAGGAGCCAGAGCAGATTAGTGGAGACACAGCCAAATGGACAATGGAGGCAGAGCCAAAAAAGGAGCGGTGGGGGAACAGGGTACCCTCTACCAGGCTTCCCCTGTAGGCAAGGGATCACCTCTTAGCTTTAAGGTGTTCATGCCTGTGTGTTCAACTTGCTGATTGGTGCTCTGTTACATGTACCTTTTCTGACAGAAAGGGGGAAGCACTCAGATGGTTTGGTTTTCAAGCGAGTCAAAAGTGCAAAGTACTCTTGTAAATGGCAGAGCCTTTGAGCCCAGCATTTCATAGCTTAAAACAAAGTTGGAGTGATTTAATCTAGACAAGGTTCTGCATAAATGCTATGGATAGGAAAGCTAAAAAAGTATTCAAATTTACACAGAAAATGAAGGAAAAATATATTCTGACACAAGTAACTTCTTTTTTAAAGTCCTATCTTTCAAAACAGTAAAGACTACAGGATTTGTTTTTGAAAAGACAATAATAATAATAATACAACTAGAACAGTTGTATAGCTGCAAGAATATTGTTGAACAACCTGTCTGGCCCCAAAAGGTTTCAGGGATAAACATGACCACAAAAAGACGTGAAGCCTCCAGGGCACTGCATATTTAAAATGTTATGTTAAATATTGCTCTGAAACTGAAAATGAGATGTATTTATTGACTGCTACACTTTTAGAACTGCTACTCTCTGTAGAATAAATGGCCCTTCACATACAATCTCAGGGCAACATTTTTATTTCCTTTTACAGACAACAAAATAATTTGCTTCATGGACTTATGATTCTATTTGTCTTCCTGTACTGGAAAGCTGAGGGGAAATATGATACAGATCTATAAAATTATTAAGTGTGAATAGGGAACTGTGAATAGTATTCAAATCCCAGAATATTTTGAATATGGTGGTACCCACTGAAATTAGTATGAGACAGGCTTAAAATTACCAAGAGAGACTAGGTACAGACATTCAAAAAGTCTGAAGCAGAATCAATCTAAATGATGTGGTTTTCTGTGAGTGGAGTAGTTTAGATCTTTAGCAAACAGAACGAACACGTTTGTCCTTTGCTGGGGAGGGGGGGGGGGGAGCACATTTTAGACCAGGTTCCACCATTTTTAAACCAGTCTATGTGTGCCAAACTTTTGTTCTGCTACAGGCATAGTCTGATTTTGTGTGCCATATTTCTGTTCTGTTATGAGTTATAGACCTGTTTCTGATCACTTATACTGGTAAAAGTGTCTGTACCTGGCCAAGAAGTACTATTTCACAGAGTGCTTAGTTAAGTTGTAGAATTCATTAACACAGGGGGATGGTAGAGGCTGATATTAAAGCCAAGTTCAAAAAGGGATTAAACAAATTCACAGATGATTTATTCATTCATTAATAACTATTTATTAACAGCTATTAAACTGCAGTCAGGAATATATCTTTTGGCATCTCTAAACCAATGATGGGGTATGACAAGGGACAGATCACTCTAGATCAGCAATCTCAACCTTTTTTGGACTTGAGGCACCCCTCACTAGACTCAAGGCAGCTCTCCATAATTTTTGTGAATTGACTGACAACCCATTTCAAAAACTAATTTATATAATACAGTACTTAGAACCTTGTAAAGGGGCTGGGCACTGTGGGGTAGAGGATCAGCAGGCAAAGACAAGCTTGAACCTGTGCTTATCTGCTTATCTCCCCAAGCCTCAGACCTCCCCACACGTCATGGCACCCCAGGGTGTTGCAATGCATGGCTGCAAATCACTGCCTGTCCATATGCTCTCTCTCTTAAGTGTTCACTACTGCCACTATCAAAGATAGGATACTGGGCTAGATGGATCATTGGTCTGTCTCAGAATGGCTCTTCTTATGTTTCACAGATTTCATAGGCATTAGGGGCTGGAAGGGAACTCATGAGATCATCAGATCTGGCCCCCCGCCTTCCCACCCATAGGCAGGAAGTCATCTGGGATCAAGTAACCCCAGCAAGAAATAAATCCAGCTGTTTTTTGAAGGAGTCCAGAGTAGGTGCTTGCACCACCTCTGGGGGGAGTTTGTCTAGACCCTGGACACATGCACCATAAATAACTTTTTTCTTATAGCCAGTTTAAATTGGCCTTCCTGGAGTTTATGGCAAGTAGACCTTCTTATCCCTTGGGAAGCTCTGGTGAACAGATGTTCTCCCAGGTCCTCATGTACCCCTCTTATGCAGTTGTAGGCTGACACCAAGTTCCCCCGAGCCTTCTCTTCTCCAGACCGAAGAGTCCCAAGTTCATCCCCCTCTCCTCATATGGTCTTCCCTTCAGGTCTTGGATCATATGAGTGGCTCTCCTTTACACTCTCTCAAGCTTCTCTGGTATGCCAGAAATTTCTTTCCTCTGGGCGAGAGAGCAAGCCCAGAGGATGCGGGACACTAGAGCCGGCTGCCAACATGTGCACCGGCTGGGAGAGGGAGCCCAGAGGATGTGGGACACCAGAGCTGGCTGCCAGCATGTACACCAACTGGGAGAGAGAGCCCAGAGGACGCCGAGCAGCAGGACCAGCAACTGACAAGCCACCCAGAGGCCGTGAGAATTCCCAAGGGAAACGGAGGCTGGAGAGCGGCATACCCAGGATGGGTGAGCCAGGGAAAAGTGGGGAGCGAGCCACAGGCACGTGGAGGGACCCGTGGACTGGAGAAGGCCCAGAGGGAGGACTGCACCCTGAAACAGACCCAGGTGGGAGAAAGGAACCTTGGGGCATCCTTTGGGACAACTTAAAGCTGATTGTTGTCACTGATTCAGCTAGACTATATGCTACTGGAGGACTGCCCATAGCAGAATGGAAGCCTATCCTGCCCCACTGTGCCTCTTGCTCTAGAGGCAGAAGGCAGAAACAAGCACTCAGCTAAAGCAAAGATGTGCCAACAAGGAATTCCTCACACAACTATGAAATATTCTGGTACGCATTTGTGGTTGGATTATGGTCCCTTTGTAGAGGGGCTATAAAAGAAGGTGGGGGGTGGTATAGCTTTCTGTATTTTAATGTGTCTCTATTATGAGAGTATGCTTTTAATCTTCATTACATCACAGTTAGAGGACAATCTGAGAGCCAGTACAGCAAGGTTAACACATAAGAGCAGTACATTAGTTTCCTAAGCGGATATAATGTAGGAAGTTACTAATCCAGTAAAATTACATGTACACCTTGACTTAAGTGAGGAGTTTTTAATACATTCATTCACTTTGATTCAAAACACACCTATATATTTCACTTTAAATGACATTTAGTCTAAACTTTGCAACATTTGCATGAATTATTAGTAACATGTTAATTTTAAAATCATTATGTATCTACATCCCAAAGGTAATTGGGGATTCTTCCATCTTTCTGTATCTTCTACTACTGTATCCAACAAAGGATTTCTAAGTAGGCCAGTACCTAAATATTTTATGACTCCCTTGACTATTTGAAATGAAAAATGAATTCCAATGGAAGAAGAGAAATACGAAAGTAAGAATAAGAAAGTAAGAGCAAGTTGCTGATCTTTGCAAGATGAATTTTGTATCTCCCAATTTTTTTCTGTGTGTTGTAGCAGTCTGAGGGGAAGACATGAGATATATTTATGGGACTACTAGGGTAAACATGGAGAACACTTAGATAAAGTTATACTGTTAACCCTTACCACCTTTACCTTCCTTCTCTTGTCCTCTTAAGATTGATATGGTTGATAAGAAATGTAGCCAAATAGTAAAGGAGGTTCCATTGTTCCATTATAAATGTAGCGAGTATCAATGCATTTTTGTCTTGCACTTGGTCCAGTTCCAACTTATATAATTCATCTCAAAACCTAATTACTACGGGCCTTGTTATAGATTACATAAATGTTGATGGGAGTTAGTGCTAGCTTGAGTTTGGAGCAGCCAGAAGACTACTAACAGGTAAGAATCCCACTTCCCTTCTCCCACCCATTCTTGGCTTCCTCCCTGCCCACTGCCCTTGAGTGTTTTCCTACACTCCTACCCCATGCCACTTACTTGTGGCTGCCCACACTGTCTGTCCTGTGGGAGCAGGCAGGAAAGGGTTAACCTGCCTGCCCAGCTGTCACAGCCATGCTGTTTCTCTTCTCTAGGCTGAACCCCCTCTAGAGACTAGCAGCAGCTGCCATAGCAGCAACAGCCAAGAAGGCAGGTTAACTCCTCTCTGGCTGCTCCCCCCAGGACATACAGTGCAGGCAGTCATAGCAAGCAGGGGAAGCAAGGTGGGAGCGGCAGTGAGTGGGGATCAGGGTAGCTGAGGAAGGTGTGGAGTGGACAGTGGGCTCCATCTGGGCCAGCAGAGGGGGAAGTGAACAAGAGTGTAACATGAGTTGGGTAACAGGGATCAGAGATAATCCTGCCCTGGAATGGCATAACCTTGAGCTGCCTAACAAGTGCTGAAAACCAGGTTCAGGTGTTAATGTACAGACTATCCAGGGGTTAGGAGCTCCAGGAATCGTTCAAAACTACTGTGTAACAAGGTCCTATATGACCTGCAGCAAGAAAAATCACACTACTTGCCCTCATTCAATTATGTCAAGCCCCAAAATGAAGATACGTATCCAGTCTGACATTGATTGATTAAGTTGGAGCAATGTTTCTCCAAGTCTACTTGGAGTATTTTCATGTGTACATTAAAAAAATTGGTCTGTACAATAAAAGCAGAGCTGTGTACCTCATTCTGGTTCTGTATAATTCTAGCCCCATTAAGCAATAAAGGGGAAGTGTGACAACAAAAGATTCTTATACACAAACTAAAGTGGGGCTTGACTCTCATAGGACCCTCTAAAGCGCCACAACCACACCACCCAGTCTTGAGTGGGGGGGGCGGTCCTTCCTTCATTTTTTAAATTATTATTTTCCTTTTTTTCTTTCTTTCTTTTTTTTTTTTAAATGTGAAGTTACCTGAGTTCTTGGGAGGAACTCACTAAATCCACTTGGGATGGTTATTCTCATCTCATTAGTATATGATTCCTTACAATATTTTCAGAATGTGTCTGTTATTTTAATGCATTTCACAATTAAGTTTTTCAAATATTTTATATGCAACAGATGGTTAAGGATTTAAAATGGAAAACAGATGCTTTCCAAGCTTTATTTCCATACTCAAAATGTTTAGTTAAAAAAGTGACATTCAAGTACTCTATGCTTTGGGCATGTTCTCAGCTGGTGCCATTTTCACCTTGTCATAGCCTCAACTAAAGGCCAGGACAATTTGCACCAGCTGACTCTCAGTGTGTCTCTAGCCATGCACAAAGCTCCCAATAAGATAAACTTCCTATTTTAGCCCACATTTGTAGAAATGGACTGCTACAACATCCCTCTATGAAATTGTTTAAATTCACATATTCCTGCTCGGGTGCCGAACAAGACATTTGAGGTAAATGAGTAAAATGGACAGTTGTTATTTAACTCACCAGAAAGCTTCCATTTCCAAGTACTTCACGCATTATGTCAGATGTCTGTTTGTTTCAGTGTTTGATAATGCCATCAAACATTGATAATGACAAATGTTGATAATGCCCTTTATCAGTCTCTTAATCGTGGCCACCAGATTGTGCTGTCTTAATCCTTATCATCTAATAAGCCAAAGCCCAAATGTAGAAGATGGTGTGTGACAAAGATTCAAATAGAATGAAAGACAAATGAGCAAAATCATTCATTAACAACTTTAAAAATATGGGGAATCTTTATTTTAGTACAAATATATCACAATCTATTGGATTACAAATGACAAATTACATAGTTGCCTGAACTATGTAAAACATGTGTTGATACCTGGCTAAGTAGATAAAAAGTAGGTATCCTAAGATCAACACGATTCCCCAATGGTGTTCACAGCACTTGGTTGCTGTTATGTGGCTTCAGCAGTCTGACTGAGTGGTCAGAGCTCAGGTTCAGGAACCAGTAATCCAAAAACAAGAATTCAGGGGCAAAGCAACAAGCACAAAATTTGTTGGATTGAAGCAGCCTGAAGAGTATTGCCACAAGAGCAGGAGCTGAGATAGGAGCTCAATAACTGTTTTAGTCAATCAAGTAGTACATAAGTACAGCCAGTCTGACACGTATAACTTTAGATTTGCATGAGATGCTAGTTGCAAAGCTTTGTGTAATGCCCATTTATCTCAAAAGGTAAGCAGGAGAATGTTGACCAAGTTGAGGCAAAACAGATTTTTTCTGGCATAGGGAATACTTATGTCAGTTCTAGGAACTGCACAAGATGTCCATGCAGTTGGCAAAAATATTCAAGAGTTTATATTACAAAAAAGAGTCAAACTTATGCTAGCAGTACATCTGTGAAGGTTAAAGGGCAATAGCTCTAGTCTTCATAGATGTAGAAGGACTCCCTTAGAGGATATGAATACGGTCCTTGAAACTGCCTATCTGCACCCTCGAATTGTGTAACTGATTGATATGTAGTGTTATTTTGCTAACTACTAAAACCCTGTAGCTAATCAATCAATAAGGTATTGCCTTAGAAATCCTTCATTAAAACATCTTTATTTAAGAGAAGTTGGCAAATTAAGTGTAGGCCTAGTCTTCCGCTTAATAAATCTTACATTTCGTGCTTATTGTGGATGTAAATAGCTCTCAACAATAAAATCTAAAGGGACACCAAATTTCTGTGAAATGTGGGTAATCCTTGCAATAAAACTAGTAGGCCCTGTCCAGATGAGTGCAGCTGTGTAGTATGTGACACTGAGCCAGACACTGCATATTCTGTTGTTCTCCATACTATAAAGGAGCAGCACAGTAGGGTTTTTTTGACCCCTGGATAACCAGGGGGAAAAAAACAGGGAAAAAAGCAGAGCAGTGCATGCACAGGAAGGGTACACTGCTCAAAATGGAAGCCAGGCCACCTGGAGCCAAGCTGCGGTTGCCAACCCAAGCTGTGGAACTAAACTGGCAAAAGTGCTGCTGCTGTAGCCCTGTGAGGCCCCTGGGAGGCCTCCAGGATGCCAGGTAACCCAGTGCTGGCCCCAGCCTCCCCTACTGCCCCATGACTAACTCGCCATGTGCCAGAGCGCATGTGGCATAGGCGTTCTCTGGGGACAACTAGCTGCAGCGCAAGGTGCACCATGGCTAGTTGTCTCCAGGGAAACAAACATCCACACCATGTGTGGCTGTGGCCGTAATGTGTAAAAATAAGGATCTTTCTCCTGCTTCCCACCCTATTTCCATGACTAGGACTCAATCAGCATTACCTCTGCTTGTTCTTCTCCACCTGCCCGGAAGGGAACAAATTTCAGTTCCTCTGTGCTGCTGTCCACCAGCACCATTATCAGGATTTAGACCAGTGACAGTAGTAGAGAAGATATGTCTAAGAGCTGTTTTCTTTAAAAAGCCACTGAAAGAGTGATCCAAGGGTTGGAGGAGAACTAGAAGAGGCTCAAATTCATGAAAATTTAAGGACAAGATTCAAGGAGCTCGTGATCAAGTGTGTCCAAAGCAGCAGAAAGGTCAAAGAGGAGGAGGAGGAGGAGCAGAGAGTAAAGGCTGACGGATTGTCCAGAAGGGGACTGTTAGAAACCTCTATGAAATAATATTTGATGGGCTGGAAACAGCAGAATTCATGGTAGACAGTATGTGGGAGCAGTTTGCAAATGACATGAAGAATCAGATATGTGTGGACTTAGTGCCATCTAATGACCATGTAAAACAAATGCTCATGGCCCAGACAAAGAATTTTCCTTATATGGAAGGGAAAACAAACAAACAATTTAATTGGTCGTAAAAGTGCCACTGAAGGCATAAAAGAGTAACAAACTTCTGCCCGAGGTAGCAGCACAAACAAACAGGAAGAGGCTTTTTTTTGAGTGGCAAGCCAGCTACTCTTCTACTTCAACCCAGCTGCTCAAAGGCCCCCGTACGATTTATAGTGCTCCGCAACCCTTTGCAACCCTTCATGACCCTTCGTAACTCTTCGTAACCCGCCGCCTCCTCAAACCGCTCTCCTCAGATTACACCCTCCTAACAACTCTCCCATGTTGTAACCATCGTAACTTTAATAAATGTAACCTGCTTCACTACACGGCAGAGCTCTGAGTAAGTAACTGCAACCATTACGCTTATTTTACTATCAACTGGGTACGCGGGTAATGAAGCTGAGCCGTGCACGACCTTGAGCCTAGCTGCTTCACTAAAAAAGAAAAAAAAAATCCTAGCCAGGCGCAACATGGCGTCACGAACAGGATCCCTTTGTTCTATAACCCAGCTGATAGAAGCCTGCCCATGGGGACAGGGCCATCGTTCAGTCACTTCCAGTGACCACTTATGGGCACACATCGTATATCATCAAGCAGGGGGGCTAGTAACCGACCCTGCCCAAGGAATCTCCAGCTATCTGTCCCTTGATTCCACCCAAGCAATCCCAGGGGGGAGTGAGGATGCACATAAGGAATGGACGGTCTCCGGAATACACCCGGCAGCCTTGGAATGTCTTTTACGTTCCCCCTGAGTGCTTTTTCACCCCCCCTCAAGCATTCCCACTGCGACTATCTCCCGAGTCAAGCTGCGGCCGAAGGAGTCTGCTGCCACCCCCGATCAAGAGTTTGCCGCCTGCATTAGGTATGCACGGGAGCGGGGAGAACCCACTCCAGCGGATAAGTTTAACTGCCCAGCCCTCTCACCTGGGTCTAGGGGGCACGAGCTGGTCTCGGACCTCCTAAAAGCCCTGGAAACTGAAGGCCGAAGCCCCGCAAAGTGGCGCGGACAAAAGTGGGAGAGTGGCAAGCTAATCAATGTCCTTTTCCGCGGGTTTGTCTCCAGACTGCGGGAGAACACCAACCTAGAGGCACAGCTCCGTACCACCACCAGAGAAGCCTTGGAGGCACTTGGCGGAACTTCGCCCAAAGACGGTGCCAGCCAAAACAACCAGGATTCAACAGCGACGTCCTTCGTGGGAGAAGCACCCACTTCTGTATCATCTGTGGCAAGTTACCCGCCCCCGAGTAACACCACCGTATCGCCCTTGGCCCCGCCCGTTGACAGGAGGAATCTGTACACCCTACCAGCTTTGCCCACTGAGGGGGAGGGTTTACCCCCCCGTCAGCAAAAATCCCTCCTCCATATCCACTATACCCGCCCTTGCCAAGGCAAGAGGCCAACAAGGCTGGCCTGCCACCTCAGACAGCTCCGCTCATCGAGGAAGAGAGCCCACCCGTCCCACCAGCAAGAATCCCTCCTCCCCATTCACTATACCCGTCCCTGCCAAAACAGGAAGCCAAGGAGGCTGACCCACTGCCTCAGGCTTTTCCACTTACTGTTACAAAGACTACGTCCAGTAAAGATGGGGACGACGAGGTTATACGGGAGGTAGTCACCATGCGTACCCGAACTCGAGCAGAATTAAAATATCTTTATGACAGGTCAAAAAGACTCCCTGGTGAAACACCTAGCCAGTGGATAGGCTGACTGGTAGTTGAATTTGCTGCGGAAACTTTAGATTTGGAGGAGGCGTGCTACTTTGCCAGACAAACAGGCTGGGGAAAGGGGCTTGGCACCTATGTTACCACAGTTCAAGAAAACATGAGCTGGCCAATCCCAATGCCCGCTCAAGCCGCGGTTATGCTAGTCACCATGCTGCATCTATGGCACCAAGAAAAGGGGCTCCCATCTGGGCAAAGAATCTTCTATACCATCCTTGGGATGCAATATCTTCTGTGGGATGTGCGACAGGTCCCACTAACTCTCAAGGCTGCAGAAAAGATCGAGGAGTGGCCCCAACGATATTTGTCAGAAGCACAGGGTATTCCCCTAGTTGCAGAAACTCTTGAAGCCGCTGTCGAGGTATATGCACCACTGACAGTACAAGTGAGCCTCAATATCCTACTGAGTTCAACCGTGGGGCAACCCATGGGAAAAATACTCTCCAAGCTTTCACAAGTTGAGGCACTGCTTAAGGGTGAAGACACAAACCGCCCGAGTGTGGTAGCGGTAGGGGAGGTATCTAATCGCCCACAAACCTGTCGCCTGAATGTAATGACAGTAGGAGAGGTATCCAACCACCCACAAACCTACAACTGGCCCAGACCCGAACTTACCCAGCGCACACCAGAGGAGAGAGCCCAATTCGGATTCCTCCTAAATCAATCAGGGCTCACTAAATCTCAGATCTGCGGGTTGGGAGACGAAGGACAACTGTTATTGGCCCAGCGTCTTGGTTTTACCTTCCAGGAAAAGACAAAAAACAAATAGAGGCCGCCAGCGACGTCACCGGCGGCCTGCACTGTGACCTTGGTTCCAGAGACGATCATCCTTATATGACCCTATCCGTCCAAGACCCACGCGATCCAACTACCTGTAAGTCCATAACATTCTTATTCAACACAGGAGCTCAGGTTAACGTCCTCCGCTTTACCGTGCCTTACACGCTCACACACAAAACAATCCAAGTTCAGGGACTAAACTCAGTCATGCGCAAGCCGGGGGTCAAATTTAAGGTTGCAGGCCATCCAACCTGGTTGACTGCGGTCCTTGGAACCCACGATATACTTGATGTTCCAGGAATAAAAGCTCTCAACTTAAAAGCAGCAGTCACAGCCGCTCTCCCGATTTCTGTGAGCCCGGAGGATTGTCACAGCCCAATCGTGATGAACGGAACAACTTGGCATTTCCATCCCATTCCAACTAAATCGTGTTACCTGTCAACTCTTCGCAGTCTCCTCACCGACCTTGAGAATCGCAACTGCATCATGCGCATCACCACAAGCACCTATCTGTCGCCGGGTTGGGGAATACCGAAACCAGACCGCTCTGATGCTATACACGACTGGTCATCGACTATCGAGAGGCTAATAAAATATGTATCCTGCTCATCCAACCCAACCCTTCCACCTTACCTCAGTGCCTTCTGGAAATGGCCCAGTTTCAAGGACAGACGTGGTGGGGAGCCACTCTCGATCTCAAGGATATGTTTTATTCAATTCCCATAAACGACCAACGTGGTATACTCAACATGTGTATAGAGGGCCAAATGTACTGGTGGCTAGTCTGCCTGCAAGGTTACCGCAATGCCCCTGCCCTAGCGACGGATGCAATGAACTCTTCCCTGCAGTGGTTCCGTGACCAAATCCAGTTAACTACTAACAACACTGCTACTCGCCTTTGGACCTATGTTGACGACATCGCAATAATGGGAAGAGAAAAAGACACCATCCAAGCGATTGTATCCAGTTTAGTTACACACCTCCAAGCGGAGGGATGGACTATCAATCTACAAAAATCGATTCTTACATCAACACAAGACATTACCTTCCTTGGCACCCAGTTCAAGCACAATCGGCGACTACCTACAACACAAGAAAAAACTCCCTTCATCGATCCACATCTAGACTCGACCCTCGAGTTACTCACCGAACTACCCAAAATTCAGCAATTTTGGGGGTATCTGAACTGGTATTGACATTACAACACACCCAAACACCTGCCAATTTTAGCTAACATCCAGTGCCATGCTAGAGAAAAAATACGCCGCCGCATGCCCTGGACAAAAACAGACAGAAAAAATCTAAACGATCTACTGTTCGCCGTCCAACATACTGCTCTAGCTCCCATCATATTCAGCAGCCCTCTACTACTCACTGTCAACTATACGGACTCACATCTATGGGCTACCACGAAAAATGAAGAGAACCAGCTTATCTTCACTGCTCACAAAGCTCTGCAAGGCCCACAACACTGCTACGGACCGCTAGGAAAAGTTATGCTAGCGGCTTAACTTGCAACTGTTCTCAGCCAGGGCCATGGAACCCTTCGAGCACCAGGAGCCACGTTATTGCCGCAACTTGATCCTGAGAGAGTGGACCCTCTATTTCAGGGTGAACCATCCACTTGGGGGACACTTGTACTCAATTTCCTTTATCACTGGGCACACTAGCAACCCCAAAACATCCCACCTCCACTTATACCACCTGCAAATCCCGTTCCAATACTCTACGGTACAACCGCCCCAGCGTGGATGGCATCCAATGGCACCAACTGAGGAAACGAGGGTTACGGATACTACTGCCAACCCTGCAAAGATGTTTTCCTCCACACGTAACCAGAGCAAACATCAGTCCAAGCATTAGAACTCAAAGGCTTCAAGGCAGACTTCAAACACTGCCTCCAACATCATGACAGCACGTTCCCAGATCCAGTCATAGCAATCAACTCCCAATACATTTACAAAATCATCACGGGAGTTGCAACGCCATCTGAAAATCTCCCCATCTGGAAAAAGGTCTGGACCATCCTACTACAATTCCGAAGACTACCTCTCATCAAGCATACTAAGTCCCACACGACTGGTACGGATCCAGTACATGTCATTATTG
>JAGPOW010003316.1:156094770-156107502 GCA_030014935.1 Caiman crocodilus | reverse complement strand
CTGGACCATCCTACTACAATTCCGAAGACTACCTCTCATCAAGCATACTAAGTCCCACACGACTGGTACGGATCCAGTACATGTCATTATTGACAAGCTTTTAGAAGACCCTCTGCGTTCCGATGTGGACATACTAACAGCATCTACTCATACCGAAGTTATTACAGATCCACTCTTTTCATGGTTACACGATCACTGGGGACATTCGGTGGGAAAACCAGCGGCAAGACAGTGGAAAAGAACCGTCGCCCACATCGATGCACCGTCATCTTACACCCCGTGCGGGTCCCAAAAAGACTGGACTAGAATTGTACAAGCCTGCATAAGTTGTGCTAAAGAAAAGCCACACCCAACCTCACATCAACAAGACGCTTTCGGCCCCTCTTACTTCAGCCCAGGAACGACTTGGCAAGTTGACTTGATGGGACCACACCCCGGTGCGGCACTTCCCAATAAGGTGCTTGTCAACATAGACCTCAGGTTGCGACGTCTCTCTACAATCCCTCTATGAAAAACTACAGCCACGGCTGTAATTTCAGCTTTAA
Source organism: Caiman crocodilus (assembly GCA_030014935.1). Classification (NCBI taxonomy): domain Eukaryota; kingdom Metazoa; phylum Chordata; order Crocodylia; family Alligatoridae; genus Caiman; species Caiman crocodilus. The sequence goes on along the minus strand of JAGPOW010003316.1, from coordinate 156,106,957 downwards.
CTACCGTCTATGTAGCATGGGGAATTCCACAATTCATTCAATCCGATGGCAGACCTCCTTTCAACTCAAAAGCCATTGAACATTTTACTGTCCAACACAATGTCATCTGACATCTTCATCTTCCATATCACCCTCAATCTAATGGCGTAATAGAAAGACACATTGGTCTTCTTAAAGAAAATCTTCATCTCCTAGGAGGAGGCTCCTACAAAAACTGGACCAAACATTTACCCACCACGCTCTTAGCGCTCAACGACAACAAACCTTTGTGGCCTACGCAACCCCCACTGTCACGAAAAGCATGGACACCCCACTACAGTCCAAATGATCTAGTGTGGGTCACCTTACCTAACCATTCAGATCCACGACTTATGCCTATCCCAGGCCAGATCCTACAGCCAGAACATTTCCCCAACACCTACCTCGTAAAAATTACCACTGGCACCAATCGAACATCCAACGTCCTAACCCATCATAATTGGCTAACCTGTAGACAAGAAAGTACACAGTAACCCCCCTAACTTACCCTTCCCTAGTTTTCTCGTTCCAGGTGAAGCACCGAAAGACATTCTTTCTGCGAGCCATGGATCCTGTCCTCCGATCCCTTCACCACTACTACACCAGGTTTTTCCTCGTCTTCCTTCTTGCACCCACCGCACTCAATAATGGATCATTCGTTGCCGCTTCAAAACACCGTCCTTCATCTCATCGCAGTTTGGGCCAACGGAACTGGACCGCATCCGAACAGCATAACTGCGTGCATCCCACGTCCCACATCGGTTGGCGCCGACATCTTCAAAGTCTACATCACACCCTTTGACATCCCCAATTGGTTCCGTATTATTCACGAGACAACACATAAGCGTACCACCATCATCGAAAGGGGACTTGACTATTCCAAAATTGGACTCTTACACCTGGGTATTACGTGTATTTGGAAAGTCTCAAAAATCCAAGTTGCTTCTGATGTAATTAACAGTAGCTGCGCTGCCACCCTAGCGTTTCGTTTCGCTAATGGCTCAGATCTGCCTAAAATACCCCAAAATATCTCGTGTTCTCAGGTTCTGTGGGGCATTTCCCCTCACGGCGAGTCTTTTACTCAGGAAAATCACTCCCTCACTTGGAACAACTTAATCCAACCCTCTTGGTTCCTAGCACTGCCTCCAGGCCCACCCCATAATCATACCTGCACTAACAACGTTTTCAATGGCAGACCCACTCCAACAAAATTACTTACCCTAACACCACAAACTACTTGGAATTGGTCACTACCTGTCAATGTTTCTAACAGTTGGGCCTGGTTCGCTTATTACTATCCTGTTCTTCACGCTGCGAGACTCAGTCAATGGTGTCATGGCCACACTCCTCCTGCTAATACAACTCCCCTCCCACACGAAGTCTTCGGGTACAGATGGGCCCATTACGCTTGCAACCACTTATCAACTCTGGCACCCCCAGGTCTTATGTGGGTGTGCTCCAATGGCCAATTGTATACACATTTGCCTGATACTTTCTCTGGTATACAATGCTTCCTTGCTGATGTCTGCCTCTGTCCCCCTCTAGCCCAAAACTCTTCATGCTCCCCTCATCTGTGGTATCATAAAGCCAAACGTACCACAGATGCCTCGTGGACATCGTTAACCGACTGGGAACGTACAGTCCAGGTTGCCCAGTGGATGGCTGAATACTTTCTTTCACCAATGGTCACCTCTATCCGTTCCAGGGATGCCATCTTCACCTTGACTCAGTCGGTTGAGTCGGGTTTAAAATTCCACTCGCAACTCTATCGTGTTGCTCAACACACAGCTCCAAGCTATGTCTGAAATGACACTACAGAACTGTCTAGCCCTAGACGCCCTCCTGTTGTGTGAGGGAGGTGTGTGTCAGTTCTTAAACCTTTCTGATGATACGTGTTGCATTGCCATCCCCAATGTTACCGCCCCCTTACAAATTCAATTAGATGCAATATCTAAAGCTGCAGAAAAAGCCAATGCCGCAGGCCGTCTAGCGACAGGATAGCTCCCAGACCTGTTTAAGTCCTGGGGAATTAGTTTCTCGTCCTTGGCAATGCACATCCTAGCTCCAATCATTATATTTATCCTTCCCTTTTTAGTAATATTTTGTGTACTCTGTTGTGTAATCTCGTTTGTTAGACGCAAAATAGAACAACAGTTTGCTTTTGTATACATCCGCCTTCCTGATCCAACCTTAGACCTCAACCAGCTAGACCCCTTATAACTTGTCATCTACCCTATATTCTGCTTCTGTATACCCCGCCATTCCCTGCTTCTGCTTTTGCTAATTATCGCATGAAACCCAAAAACCTCTATGTCCTGTGCCATGAGCAAGGGGGCATGTGTGGACTTAGTGCCACCTAATGACCATGTAACAGAAATGCTCATGGCCCAGACAAAGAGTTTTCCTTATATGGAAGTGAAAACAAACAAACAATTTAATTGGTCATAAAAGTGCCACTGAAGGCATAAAAGAGCAACAAACTTCTGCCTGAGGTAGCAGGACAAACAAACGGGAAGAGGCTTTTTTTTGAGTGGCAAGCCAGCTACTCTTCTACTTCAACCCAGCTGCTCAAGGGCCCCCGTACGATTTATAGTGCTCTGCAACCCTTTGCAACCTTTCCTGACCCTTCGTAACCCGCCATAACTCTTCGTAACCCGCTGCCTCCTCAAACCGCTCTCCTCAGATTACACCCTCCTAACAACTCTCCCACATTGTAACCATCGTAACTTTAATAAATGTAACCTGCTTCACTACACGGCAGAGCTCTGAGTAAGTAACTGCAACCATTACGCTTATTTTACCATCAACTGGGTATGCGGGTAACGAAGCTGAGCCGCACACGACCTTGCGCCTAGCTGCTTCACTAAAAAAGAAAAAAAAAAATCCTAGCCAGGCGCGACAAGATAAAAGGGGAAGAAGCTGCTAAAAAGAAAATGTTTAGGATAAATATTATGAACAAAAAGACCAGGTATACTAGTACCTGCAACCTTCTTTCTGTGCACATGGACATTTTTTCAAACACAACTGCTGCAACTAAAATCTACTTGAAGCTATCTGGAACACCCAATCATGTCTTTATAATTCTACTGCCAGTGGCTGCACTATGTTAGAAAACATAGTATCCTGTCATCAGAGAGTTAAATTCCTATTGTACCAAACACCTGCCACATTAAATTCTATATATTTATGGTAGGTGTTGACTTTGTATACACAAAAGGTCAGTTCTGGAGTCTTCTGCTGGAGCCAGATGTAATTTACAGAACTTTCCTGCTATAGCCCAAAGACGGCCTATTGGCTTCTGATCAGATGTCAAGATTTGTTTCTATTTTCAGCCTTAATTTAATAATAATATGATCTGATTTGTAGCTTTCCTTTAAACTCTAGATATTTTTATAACTTCCTTTTAAAATTACTTTTATGGTAGAGTTCAAACATCAGATCCATAAAATATTTTTTTGTATTCCATAAACAATATTAGTAAAAACCAAAATGTTTTCATGCTGCAGTTGTGTTTATCCAAGAACAGCAATATTATACCAAAAGAGTTGGAGAACCAGAATTTCCATAATAGAAATGCTCATTGCCCTTAATGGAGATATTTTAATATTTACTTATGAAAATAAGAATAGCAAACTTTTGACTTAATTGTGATTTAATTATGACCTTGTGAAAGCTAACGATGACATAAAGTCCAAGATGATTCAGTCACATTGTTTAAACAGAAAACTTGCCTAACAAAGAGTTCGGCATAAAGCAAGCTCAGATACTGGGCTCAAATTTTTATTTACTGCTGGTAAAAGATAGCACTGTTTAAAGCACATTTCAATACATAAAATGATAGTTAAGATCATGTGCTTATATTAAAATATACATGGAGTTAGGCATTAAAAATGTGCAAAATATACTCATAGAAGTTGTGTATATGTCTCACTATTATTATATACCAAATCATTTGTTACTGCTGCCACTGAAAATTTCTGGCAATGCATTTCTTGTCTAGGAAAATCACCAGTCATGTCCCAAGAAATACAAATAAATTCAATTTTATGACTCAATTTAAGATGTTACCACAATACACTGTTTGCTGCCAGAACCCTACATATGTTTAATGCTATACACAGCACTCCTTATTTCTATAAAATACATCACAGACTATAATAGCAGTGGCTGTGAGCATTTCCTATTGGAAGGGCTTGACTGATATCTCCCACTAGAAAACACTGTGTCCAGTCACTTATAGCATTACCATAGTTTAATTGTCTGGTCTGAAACTTGAGCTGCTTCCAAGAAGGTCTTTAGAGCTAAATGCATTAATTTGCCCATGTCAGACACTTACGACTATTCATTATCTCAACATGGAGAGCCTTTTGTGCCAGTGGCTAGGGACAGACATTACACATAAACTACTTTAAGTGATCAGAAACTGGTTTAAACCTGTAACAGAACACAAGTTCAGTGCACATAATCGTTTTAAAATGGTGGGAACTGGTTTAAGATAAACCTGGTTGAATGTAGTATCAGACTTAACTGATTTGGGTGAAACTGGTTTATGCAATGTCTGTCCCAGATCCCTTCCTGGTTTAAGTTAAACCAGAGTTTCCCAACATCCCAGTTGCTTTGCAGTCATGGGCTGTTCTTTCTGCTTCAGAGAGCAGGGCTGGACCTTCCTCTCTGCTCCCTAGCCAGAGCTCTGGCAGAGACTGCAGGCATAGCAGCATCTTCCTGCCTTCCCCCTGCCTCTCACCCCCATTACAGCTTAAGCAGGGAATTTACCTTCCTTTCCTCCCATTTCCCACAGCACAGATGCCAGTCCCATGGATTCTAGGCATGTGGTATACTAGCTAATGCTGAGAGATGTCTGTGTGTGTGTCTCCAATGTCACTGGGACAGGACAAAGGCAGACAGGACAGTGTCCACTTAGGGCTTATTGGAGCTAATCAACAGGTCAGTTGATAATGTCCCTCTGTTCCTTCCTTGGAAAAACCTGCTTAAGAAGAGCTTGAACTAATGAAAGAGGCTTTTGTTTTCTTGATGGGCTGCTAAATGCTGTGTTTTCAGCTCCCTGTTGGCTCCCTTGCCCATCAGGTTTGCAGACAGTATGAAGAAGCAGGGAGAGGGAGGTTGAAAAGCTCAGTATCATTAACAGATGCATGCACTGCACACAACCCCTTTGCCTCAGAGTGCTAGCCGGAGGCTGGGGTCCGGCAACACTCCCGCCCCTTAAGCAGTGAGCAGGGAAAAGCCTGGAACTGTACAGTCTAGGGTGGGGGTTTAAACCTCTCCCTAATCAGAGCATTTTGCCAGGGCCTGGCCATGCACCTCCCCTTCAGCTCAGCACTATAAGAGGGAAGGGAGGGCTGTTCTAGCACCTCCCAGCTTCTAGCCTGAGCCCACTGCAAGCATCTACCTGCATTTATTCAGTCCAGAGAGAACATCTGTACAGTTGCAAACTGATTCACTCTAGGCAGGTCAGACTTAGCTGCAAAGATTGAATCAATTCTGGCTCAAGCTTTTTGAATGTCCATCCCTATTCAGTAAATTTAAGTAAGTCCTGGATGTCACTCGAGTAGTATAACTAGGGGTGGAGGAGCATGGCATTAGCCCTGTGTGCTGATTCAGGGAGTGTGTCAGAATGACCGTTCTTAGGGAGACCTGCATTGTTACTGCATGTACTGTTGCTCTTGTACAAGTAGGTAAATGCTTTCCCTCTCCCTCTGCCTTCTCTCCCCCCAGCCAAGGATGTTAGAATTTCTAGGTATGCTTCTGTATCAAATATATGGTTCTTGCAGTTTCTGTGGGGAATAATGCTCAAATTTAGCTAAGTTATGAGCTTCTGAAAACACATGTAAACATGTGCAAAAGTCAGTTCAGATGTAACGGAACTTGGAAGCAAAATTCTCTGGAGCGTGTCTGCAGTGTACCATCCTTTCAGAATTTCTATCAGATCACTGGACTATGTACATACACATCATTGCTCAAAACCACTGAGCATGTTGCAAACAGGACACATAGAACTTGCTTTGCAATTCTTTCTCCTGGTGCTCTTTATGCAGAGTGAATGAAGCTACACAAGGACTTCAGAAACAATAGCTGTTAGTGAATTTAATGTATACTCTTGTTTATTTTGCAATAGGTTTTTAAAATAGACAAACGTTAAAAGTTCAAACCCTGCTGATTATGACCCAAGTTGAGGTCTATGGTTTCTTCATACAAAACAGTGTCTCATTTTAGTTTCCTTTTTTTGGGAACACACAGACTGGTACACTTGCACCTGCCTTTGACTCAGAGGTCCACCCAAAGTTTAAAATCAACACTGCCTGGCAGTAGCAGCAGCATTTCAAGTCTGGCTGTGCTGAAGGAGCCAATTGACTTCATGTCTCATTATAATCTACCTGATTCCTTCTAAACTATTTATTCCACAAGTGCTAACAGCCCTCTCTCTTTTTTTTTTTCCCAATGGTTCTGATGTCTCCCCAAGCAAGCTATCCTTTGTTTTTCAATTCTGCTGTCTGTTGGCTGCTCCTGGTAATGAAGCTTCTATTTCACAACCCTAAAGATTGTTTTTAATGAATTCTAATGAAGTTATATTTGTTTTTACTTCAATCCTAAACTGAATAATACAGCCCTATGCCCCTTGCATATTAGTAAAGCTTTTAATTGTAACTGGAGAAAAATGTTTGTTGTTTTATATGTGATGATGTACTTCACCATCTACACTCCCTCTTCAAACTTCTAGATCTATTCATCCACACAAAAGTATGAAAAAGTCTATATTGCATTAACTTTTCAGTGCAATCGCTCAACAATTCTGAAATACAATCATTAAGGTTGCCAGTGCAAACTCAGTTTAGCATAATGATATCGTCTCTAATTACATGATTGAATTCCAGTTGTTTCAAAGAATGCATCATTCAACTGCACAAGACAGAAGATGTTTGGGAAATGAATCAAAGGGGCTGTTGTCTGTAGAATCAATGCTTCACTTGTAGGAGCTGGAAATGTATGTCACAAGTAAGGTACAGTTATAGGTAGAGAAAAGAGCGCATGGTTAAAGCAGATGAGTAACGTCTTTGCCTGTACTATATACTTTGTGATGCAGGGTAAATCAGCTGAACCAAAATGCTCACAGCTGGTCACTAATTGTGCGTATTGCATTTTCTACAGGCCCAACTGGACACATGTGGGGCCTGATTTGCAAACATGCTGAACGCTTATGACCACAATTGAAATATACTTTTTATCTAAGTTTTGAGCGTATAAAGCACTATAAAAAGGCTATAAAAGGCTCTAGCTGTCTCAAAAACTGGGTACCCACAATTAGCCTATGTTTTTTATAATGGTGGTCCCAAGCTCTGTGCATCAGTTCCCCACCTATGGAGTTGATGGAACACTACCATCTATTCTGACGGGGTGTTCTGAACATAAAATTCTGAATGATTGTGAAGCAAAATGGTAACAGCAGCATGTAACAACAAAAAAGAAAATTCATAATCTTGTATTCAAGAAGGGTGGGATGGTGTGTGTCAAATAAGATCTTTGGCTATAGGTTGAATGGTAAGGAAATACTGAACAACTATTCGTGCATTCAGTGAAACATGAGTGATATGGGGAAAAAAGTTTGTGATCATACAATTTCATCATAAATAAAAGACAATGGGAGCTAAATTGAGGTTGCACAGGTAACTTTAATTGTTGCATTTCCTTATTTTTAAGAGCTTTATCTGGCAACCTTATGATTTATATGGAAGATGTGTTCACAACATGCTAACTACCATACAGAAAGAAACTGCTCCTATCCCATAGACATTATAGTCTAAAAAGGCAAAAATGAGACAGACAGTAAAACTGACAAGTGATGTGGTCAGGGTAATTACTGGTCATTTTATGCGTTACGTTATGTGTACACACACACCCCAGCTCTGTTCCTGGTTATTTTTATTTTCTTTCTCCCATTATATCTGATACTTCCTGTCACAGGGCACCTCAGTGCCCTGTGCCTGGAGAGAAGAAAAACTGCTAGGGCAGAAGCCCTAGCAATGATTAAGCAGTACAGCTGTGGGTTGCCGGGGCAACTAATGAGAGCCAGCTGGCCGGGAGGGACAGGGATTAGCTCTTATAAAGCCCAGAGCTGAGGCTAGGCTGGCAGTTCCCTGCCAGCTACCAAAGAGAAAAGAGCTCTCTGCCTGGGGAGAGAGAGGGAACCAGATGCAGAGGCTGCAGCAGAGAATGGAAGGGCCTCTGGTAGGAATGAATGTTGCTTGGGCCAGTGGGCTGCCGGTTTTGTTATAGCCAGGCGGTTTAGGTTGTCATGGTTAGGTGCCTTGTGTTTTAGTTACAGCCAGAGGCTTAAGCTTGTGTTTGTATTACACCAGTGGTTTGGGTAAGGCTGTGAGGGGATGGAGGAGGCCTCATAGGAGACCCAGTGTAGCGTGGGTATCCTGGCGCCGGTGAGGGCGCAGCTAGCGGGGTGTGTGTACCCCAGCCCTGGAGAGGGGTGTAGGAAGAGCCCCAGCAGGGGCGCAACAAGCCCCAGAGAGGGGGCAACCTTCAAGAAGCCCAAGAGAGGCGGGCAGGATTACTGAGAAGCCCCAGAGAGATGGGCAGCGCATGGGAGCCCCAGTGGGGGTGCAGCAAGCCCGAAAGAGCTGGGCAGCGCTTGACATACCAACATCTAATACACCGCAGCCCAAGCCTCGCTGATATGGGGATGGAAGGAGCCACAGAGAACGCCCCTTGGCATCGGGGCACAAGTGGGCAGCCTCCCGCTTATTAATATCTATCAGTGAACCTTAAGATCAAGTCGTGGCAGGCGAGAACAGGCGGGCGGGTGGCCCACGGAGACAGGCAGGCTGTAGAGTGTGTGGAGAACGGCCCCGGGGGCCTGCCCTGTCACACTTCCCATCATATAATCCTCATTAGGTATTTCTGTGTCTAGCTTCTACTTGTACCCTCCCTTATAACAGACCATAAGCTGACTGCAAACAGATCACAGAATCTGACTAGAAGCAAATAAATTCATTAGCTATTCTTGGCATGACCTCTGTGATGCCAGTATTTAGGACCAAAAAGTATCAGTGTGGGATTTGTTAGGCTTCAAGCCATCATAGCTTCTCCCTGGAGTCTCTGGGTTAGCCTGACTTATTTTGCACTACAGTGAAAAGGGAGAAGGGGGAGAGGAATAGGTGCAGCAGGGAGTTTGACAGGGAAAGGCTATACACCTTGTATTTATTACAAGACTGCATATAAAATATACCACTACTTATTGTGCTACAATCAAGAAGCGTTGGTCATCTTACTACTAAAGTATTTCACAAAATCATGCTAAGCAAAAGTATGCAAGAGCCAGAGGAAAACTACTGGGTTTTTGACTACCCAAACTATGTTTTAAGTAACTGACAAGTTAAAAGCTATGAAGAAGCATTTTAATTTTTATTATTTCCAATATGCATATTCAGTTATGGTTTCTTGGGAATCTATACCCAAAATTTATAATCCCAAAGATCAGTTGTTTAAGCCTGAAATTTTAATTAGACATGTATTGGCTTTGAACTATCTAGCTGTTATTTTTTTTTCCTTCAGGATTTGTGTATTTCTATTTATTTTGCTCTTTATTACTAGGTCTGCAGATGACAAGCAGCTTAAAGAAAATGAGGCCAGTATCAATTGTGGTAGGAACTGTGACAGCCCCATAAATGTGTGTGCTATCTAGCTAGACATTTCTAAAGCACTCAGTATTGTGGCATTTAAGCACCTTCTTAGCCTGAGGTCTGACAGCAATGCTGCTTCTAATTATAAATATACTCCTAGTGTTTGGTGGAATGGGAAGAAAATTTTCAGACTATTTAAAATTTAATTTTGGAATTCAAGATAAAAACCTCTCACTGATAACACTTGGCTGTCAACTATGCCGACTAAAGATACATCTTTATTTTTAAGCATGTAATATTTGCTGCTCAGTTAGTAAGCCCTACTCCTCTGCCCATTATGCTGAATTATTCTGAATTGCTAATAGTGTCAGAAAGTGTCTACCCAATAACTAAGGCCAAAGTGATCAACCACAATAATGCCAAAAGATAAAGTAAATAGTCAGTTAGTATAAACTGTCACAACTCCACTGATGGCACTGGCAGTTTATACTAGCTAAATATCTTTGTTCAAGGTTATTGGTTTAGACACTCTTAACTTTTGCAGTCTCAGCTATCGAGAGTGAGTTTAAATAAGAGTTCCAAGCTGGAAATTATGTGAAAAAAAATGAGTATGGTAGCGGGGGAGAGAGAAAATTCCTCATTTATCCATCTCTCACTGGATTAAGGTCATTCCTGCCAGATCTCAGTTGCTTCTGGAATGGATAGGTTAAGCATATATATGCAATTTTTCTTATTTTCTAGTATGCATTGTATATACTTACACCCAAAGGGTGCATCTATACATGCTATTATTGCGCATGAACAAATTTCGAAACTTATTGTTTTGGAGATTATTGCTCCCAGGCATGCTGTTTGAATGTATGCCCAGGAGCAATTAACTCCAAAGAAATAAGCTCCAAAGTTTATTCATGTGCAGCACATGAAGCCAGGTCAGAGCAGCTGCAGCTGGCAGGGGGCTCTGGGGACAAGCCTGCCAGCCAAGGGTTGGTCCTTCCAGCTCAGTGTGGTCTGGAAGGAGTGACTGGGGCTGAAGGGAACTTCTGTGCAGGGCTAACCAGCAGGCCGCCCCCACACTAAAGCACCGTCATGCCCCATCCAGCCCCTCCAGCATCTACATGTGTGCTACTGCAGAGTTTTTTACTCCATAGCAGAATAGTACGTAGCAGAAAAAGTATTTACAAGTACTATCCTGCTGCAGAGTAAATTACTTTACTCTAACTTAGCAGAGGCTCATGTGTAGACACCGAAACATTTACTGAGTAGCTGATTAGTCAACTGGACAGTAAACATCTCAGGTAGACATGCCCAAAATGTGCAAGGTGCTTTCTGCTCATGAAAGATGATAACAGTTCCTCCCCTGAAAAGCTTGCAGTTCAGGAAGGAAAGCAATGGAGGAGGAAAGAATATAAAAAGATGCATTGTTTTCAAAAACAATACAAAGATAGGAACTCTCAAAATGAAGTATAAAGGACTGAAAAGAAAGGCATGGACAGTATAAAAGAAAGGCATGAAGAGACTCTTCTTGATTGTTCAGCCATGCTCTCACTTTTGTGTAAAAGCCATCAACCTGTAGCTGTTACAGATGTGAAGAAACCATAAATCGAGGTATAAGTGATACAGTGTTGCAGTTTGCAGATGGCTGTGGTGCATGAATTACCCCATGCATTTCAAGCTGTGCTAATTTAGGTGCCTGTGATGTTATTTTATAATACCACCACTTTAACTGCATAAAGTTGATGAAGGAATGGCATGAAAAGGTTTTCCAAAGGAGGGGATCAGACTATAAATCCAGGAACTGTTGATACATGCCAGTGTTTCTCAAACTGGAATATACATACCTCTGGGACTATGTGGCAAACATAGTGGGACAGGAAGGAATGGGAATGAGGAAATAAAATTGGAAGAAAGGAAAGAAAAAAACAAAAAATATGAAGAGGAGTTATTGAGGAGTTACAATGTGATTATAGTGAAATAAAAATTACTTTTTTCTTATCCACAACAAATGCACAGCAGCATAAGATGCTTAAAAACATTACTCGGCTCCCAAACTATATAAGTACGTATGCTATTTTTATTTTATAAAACTATACCAAGGTGCCCCTTAATGTATTAGTTCACCAATTTCTTATACCATTAGGCATTAACAAAGATGACACTCTAGAAGAGGAATTCGAAGCAGAAGATAGCCTTACAGATCAGTTCAAGCAGGGTATTTCATGCACAAGAAACAGCATAGAAGGTGGTTGTGGAATATAAGCAGTGAAGTCTACCATCACTTTTGGGAGACAAGAGATAAGAGCTAAATCAGAAGAGCTATGGACCTGGTCTTAGCCCTTGCTTGACCTGGTCTTAGCAACAGGGGATGATCTTGTGGGAAACATACGAGTTCATGGCAGCCTGGGAGACAGTGACCATCACTTGGATGAGTTCACTATCCAGCAAAGGGTGGGTAAAGTAACTAGTGGGGCTAAGGTGTTGGACTTCAGAAGGGCCAACTTTAGCAAGCTTAGAAGGCTAGTTAG
>JAGPOW010003316.1:156005011-156094670 GCA_030014935.1 Caiman crocodilus | reverse complement strand
AGATGAGCACCTTGCCGGGGTCATCTGACCCCGGTGCTCTTTCCTGCCAAGGCAGGGGGTCGGACTAGATGATCTGCCCAGGTCCCTTCCGACTCTAGGTACTATGATACTATGAACTCTAACTAGACAACCACTTTCCTTACCAAATATCAAAATAGCCTCTGACAACACCAGGGGTCCTGGTTTTCTCTGATAAAAAAAATCCAATTTTTGGACTAAAAATAGTAATTCAAAATCCACATTTTTCCAATATTCAAGTAAAACACTGCTATATATTAAATCAATTAATTAATTATTAGAGCCATTTCATTTTCATGAAGGAAAAAATATGGATTTGGGGTTACTTTTCTTAATCAAAAATCAGGGATTTTGTTTTATCAGAGAAAGCCAGGACTGCTGGACATTACCAAGGTATCCCAATGCTTGGAAGTAGATAAGTAGATAAATAGATAAGGAGCACTTTATCTAGGGATAAACATTACCCATAAAGCAGTTTAAGTGGTCAGAAACTGGTTTAAACCTGTAACAGAATCGATGCTCAGTGCACGTAAACCAGTTTGAGAATGACTGAAACTGGTTTGAGATAAACTTGGTTGAATGTAGTATCAGACTTAACTGATTTAGATCAAACCAGTTTCAGTCAATGTCTGACCCAGATCCCTTCCTGGTTTATGTTAATCAGAGTCCCTCAGCATCCTGACATGCTCTCTGGGCTAGGTAGGGCTTTCTGTTCCAGAGAGTTGAGCTAGCCCCTCCCGTCTACTCCCTGGCTGAAGCTAAGACAGAGACTGCAGGGTCTGCCTGGATTTCTCCTGATGTTCCTTCCTTCCCCTCACCACTCTCTGCTGAAGCAGGGATTCCCGCTCCCCTCTGCTTTACAAAGACACCTCTCAGAATTAGCTAGCATACCACATGCTGGCTATAGTCTGTATTGTGGGAGACAGGAGAAAGCCAGACAGCAGTGTCAGCTTAGGGATTTTTGGAGCTAATCATCATCCCTCCATTCCTTTGTTGAAAAAATGTTGCTTAACAAGAGCTTGAAATAATGAGAGATGCTTTTGTTTTCTTAATGGGCTTATAAACACTGAGTTACGGGCAAGAAACACTATGTTACCAACTCTCTGCAGGGCTGCTATGGGGGAACACCTCCCTAATCAAAGCATCCTGCCAGGGCCTGGCCATGGCTCCCCTCAACTCAGCACCATGGAAGGGAGGAGAGGACTTCTCTAGTGACCTCCAGGTTTTAGCCTGAGCTACTGTAGCCATTTGTCTGCATTTGTGGAATGAAAAGGGAATGTTTATCCACCTCCAAATTGGTTAAAGCTTTGCAGATAGCTTTGCAGGCTAGCCTGCAAAGATTGCATCAATTTAGGCTCAGGCTTTTTGAATGTCTGTCCCTAGCCTTAAAAGAAAACCAGGACCCTGGACATCATCAAGGTTTCCCAAAGCTTGGAAGTAGATAAATAGATAAAGAGCAGCTTAGTTAATTTGGTCTAGTGAAAGCAGAAGTCATGTAACAAGAAAGATGATACAGAAGAATTAGCTGATACCCTAGCCTCAAAGGCCAGGGTATTAGACCTCAGCTTATCAAAGTAAAGCAGCATTCCATAGCACAACTACACTCAACTCATGAATACCAATGTTTCATAATAGTAAGTAATCCTTTCTGTGGGGCATTTAACTGGAAAAATGTGTCCCTTCCCTTGAAGCAGATTTTGTCACCATGGTCCACATTAAGCATCAGATCATTGGATCTGGCTAAGCTGTGATCAGTGAAGGATGTAGGGGCAGGTGGTAGAAAATAAAATGCAGCATGTTCCCTTACACTTTCCCCAAATTCCAGAGGCTTTTGAATCCAAACACATTTTGGGTTAGGATTGAGTTTCAGAGCTACACTAACTTGCTAGAACATGCTATCAGCTATTCTACTGGTTTGAAGCATCACAGCATAATGCAAGACAGAGCCATGAAACCATTTGTTCCAGCATGCACCTCTCTTGATGGCTTCTAATTTTCTGTCACTCTGCATCTTTCCAATGATGATGAATGGGGACAAATACCTAGTTCTTAATGCTATCTTGACCAGAATAGTTCAATTCCTTCCACTTCCCTGAACATAGCCACTAGCAAAAGGATGCCATTGGTACAACACTCAGCACTTTGCCTCCAACCAAAGATTGATGCTCCACACCTGCACCTTGTGAAAGTAGCCTCTTATCCACCTGCTTTATAAACAAACAAAAAATTAAGGCACAACTCCCAACTAAAACCTATGTCAGAGGCTGTTTCATTCTCTGTGCTTCTCAGGGCTGATGCAGCAAAAAGAACCTGCATTTTCCACTGCTGAAACCAGAGAAAAACATTTTAATCATTGGCTGAACCTCTGTAACAGAAAATATCAGAATGGAATCAAACCCAACTGTGCAGAAGTTTAAATTAAACATATATCTTTAAACCAAGCCAGACTCCGGAAACTGCAGATGTAAACAACAAAGAGAAGGAATGTGTTATAAAAAAGCAAAGTCCACTTATTAAAGTCAAATATCACTGTCCAAAAAAGAACAAAAAAACACAATCCAATTTCTGTTAGACTTCAATGTTCCCACCTCTCTTTTTCATTGCTTAAATACAAAATTTAACAGGTACTCAAGGAAAATCCTTGAAAAAATTACCAACAAACACATCTGTGGGAGCCCACTGGCTGATGCAGAGAGGTAACCAACATGGGTTTACAGCAGGCAGGTCCTGCCTGACTAACCTAGTTTCTTTTTATGACAAGGCCACCAAATGTTTAGAAGCAGGAGTCAAGGTGGATGTTATCTATCTGGACTTCAAAAAGGCCTTTGACACAGTATCCCATACCATCCTTATTAATAAACTGATGAGACTTGCCTTGGATGATTATATGGTAGAATGGGTAGCAAACTGGCTCAGGGGTCATACTCAGAGAGTGGTGGTGGATGGGTCAGTGTCAACCTGGAAAGATGTGTGCAGTGGAGTCCCTCAGGGCTCAGTTCTGGGGCCAATGCTGTTCAACATCTTCATCAGTGATCTGCATGAGGGGGTGGGAAGCATCCTGTCCAGCTTTGCAGATGACACAAAAATATGAAGTGAAGCTAACACCCAAGAGAAGGAACCAGATCCAGGCTGACCTCGACAGGTTGGGGAAGCGGGCAGAGAGCAACAGGATGCAGTTCAATAAAGACAAGTTCAAGGTGCTGCATCTAGGGAGAAAAAACTGCCATCATGCCTATAGGCTGGGGGGGGTGACCTTCTCAGCACCACTGAGGCAGCAAGAGATCTTGGAATCACTGCTGACTCCAGGATGAACAAGAGGCATCAATGTGATGAAGTGGTCGGCAGAGCCAATCGCACCTTTTCGTGCATCCATAGGTGCTTCACAAACAGGTCCAGCGAGGTGATTCTCCCTCTCTACGTGGCACTGGCCAGTCTGTAGCTTGAGTACTGTGTCCAGTTCTGGACACTGCAGTTCAAGTGGGATACAAACAACCTGGAGAGGGTCCAAAGAAGAGCCACTCGTCTGATTGGAGGCCTGCATGGAAGGCCATATGAGGAAAGGCTAAGGGACCTTAACCTCTTCAGCCTGTCCAAGGTGGTGTACAAATTCATAAGGGGAGAGCAACACGAAGTAGGCAATGATCTATTTACCAGGGCATCTCCTGAAACAACAAGGTACAACAACCATAAACTATTGGAGAGTAGGTTTAGATTGGACATTAGAAAAATGTTCTTCATGGTCAGGGTTGCCATCTGGAATGGGCTTCCAAGGGAGGTGGTGCTCGCCCCATCCTTGGGGGCCTTCAAGAGGAGACTGAACAGGCACTTTGCTGAGATCCCATGATCCCAGGTTTGGTGACCCTTTTCTTGCCTGCCAAGGGCAGGGGGTCCGACTAGATGGCCCACTGATGTCCCTTCCAACCCTAGAATCTATGAATCTAGCTAAGAGAGACAATGTAAGTGAGCTGCTGACCTTTACTTATCTTCATTCCTTTCAAAAGGATATCTTCCTCTGTAATCTTAACATCACAATCAGTTGTAGGACCTGAAATGTTTGTTGCAGTAATGTTGCTGAACAAGCCCAAAATAAGTAATCTTGCAGGGAGTTGAGCAACATTACAATTAAAGGATATTACTAGCAGTTTTCTACTGACATTTTACTTTTTGCAATAGAGAATTAGTTGAAATTGGCAGTGGGGTTGCAGACTTCTGCTGAGAAAACAGCCTGACTTTTAAAAGGGGAGAGGAAATGAAAGGAATGGTATGAAGATTCTAGGAGATGTATTTAGAGTAAAATATTTAAAATACACAAAAGAGATTGGGAAAAGGATATGTTTTAGTATTTGGAAGAAAGGGATGGAATCCTGTACTATGCTGGCTGTTCATCTACTAAATTACTCTGTAGCTTTGAACAAATAATTCATCTTAACAAAAGTACTGAAGTGAGTTGGAAGCCAAAGTTCACTGACTTTCACTGAGACTTGGGTACCTATATCACTTTTGAAAGTAGGATTTAGAGTTTTAGCATAAAAGAAAAGTAGGATTGGAAGGGACTTTAGGAGGTCAGTTAGTTTAACCCTCTGTTCAAGGCAGGAACTTCCCTGTGTAAACCATTGCAAGAAAAACATCTGGGTAATATTCATTCGAGAATTTACAGTGGTGGAGATTTTGGACCGTGTTACATATTAATTTTAGATGGCTCCCAGAGCTCTAAATGCCTGGATTGTCCACACGTTAACACCTGAAACTAGTTTGAGCCACTCTGGGGTAGGTTTCTCTGATGCGTGTTACTTAGTTCATGTTCCATTAATGTGTGGTTACTCTACACAGATGAGCTGCCCAAATTGAAGTCCTCCAGCACCCCAGGATGCAGATTCCCCTCCCCAACCCTCCTGTTCTATGTGGGCAAACTTTCCACCCTGTGCACTCTACTGCCTGTTGTGCTATTCTGCTACCAAACCAACTCCCCCTCCCACTCCTGCAAGTGTGACCTTCCTAGCCCCAGGGGTGCAACCCCAGGCAAACAGCTTGCAGAGCATATGCCAGCAAGCCAGGTCATAGGACATGGACATAGGTCTAGGGGAAGTGGGAGGGAACAAGGTAGAGGGACAGCCCCATGGGCTGGGGCTCCCTTCCCAGGGCAGGGATAGTAGTTCCTCCAAAAGCATCTTCCCTCACTGCTCTCACCTCCCAGCCACTCCAGCAAGCATAAGCAGTAGCCCCCACACATAAATCCCAAATCCCAGTTCATTAAAATGAGCCCTTCTTTATTTTACTTCCTCTATTTCTTTTAAAATTCTTTTCTCCCCCTTTTTTGCTTCTTTTTATTTTACCCTTCAGTGACTGACTTCCTTCATTTTACCACCCTTATTCCACCCCCATTTCAGTCCTACCTCCTATTTCATTACCTACTTCCATCCCATGAACTCTCTTCTTCCCAGCTTCATGTTTCTGCCCCGCCCCACTCCCCTGTAAATCCATCCCGCATACACCCCCACCTAGAGAAGGGATCAAAGCCTTTCCTGGCTCACAAGCCCTGTACTGGCAACTCACATCTGTTACTCTAAGTCAGGTCCCTGCTTATCAGCCCTCTGGGCAAGTCACAGCTGTGCAGGGGGACAGTCAGAGAAGGTTTTTAGTGACTCCTCCAAAACTTGAGTTATCACTAACACTGATCAGCATTTGAGCAGCTCAAAGTGCAATGTGTACCAAGGCCTTCTATCACATTTCTAAAAGTGGTCTAGTATTTAGACACGCTCATAGTTAAAAAAGCTCTTTTGAATATCCAACCTAAATTTCCCCCGTTACAGTTTAGCACCCATTGCTTCTTGTCCAGTTCCATGTGGATAAAGAAAACAGTTAATCACAGCTCCTTTTTAAGAGTGTTTTTAGAAGCTGAAGATTTATCCTACTGCTTCTCAATCTTCTCCAGACTAAATAACAGCAGTTCTTTCAAACTTTCCTCCTATGTCAAGATTGGTTCATGCCACATTCACATTCCCACAACTAACTTTTAGGCACTCAGCTGTCAGAATACAATTCACAAACCTAAAATAGGTGCTTAAAATGGCATAGCAAATGCTGACGGATGGACTTCACAACCTCCAGCAAGTTGAGCAGGGGACATGTAGAACAGCCAATAGGAAGTGCTTAACAGAAGTGTCTTTGAATTCGTGCCTCTACCCAGATTTTTTACACAGGCCTGGAGGCAGGCACTTGCGTGAGAATGGGATTTGCAGAACAAAACACTTTCTACACTTACAGGCTGAAGTCATCCCCTTGATTGTATAGGATCCACTTGTCTTTCTCATTTCAGGACACAATTACAGTAAGAGGTAGTGCTGTTACCCAACCTCTATATACTTGGCAACTGTCGATCCTCAGGATCATGGTGTACGCGCAAGAGGTCTATGCGAGCATCACACCAAGACTTTCAGCACAGTACTCTGCTCAGCAAGAGTATGGAGGAGTGGAGGCTGGCCTACCATTCTGCCTTTAGACAGAGACAGAATCCAGAGTTTCAGTGCCTCCATGGTTGTAGTTTCTGCCACAGCTCAATAGATTAGAGCTGCTGCTGATTGCCTAATACCTCAGTGAGGACATATTTCTGTCAGGGTGATGTCAGCCTTTCTCTAACCAAGAACTACCCAGAAAGCAGTGGGGACTATGGTTTTGAGGCACCCTTACTCTGGAGGCTGTATCACTGTGGTATTTTCTAAGAGCTACCCCATCAGGGATAGCCCAACCACACTGTAACCAGGCTCTCCACTGTAGTTTACAGTCATACGCCGGACCACCTGTTTATGTAATTCTGATATAAATTAACTATTACATTTAAAAGAAGATGACTGAACAAGTGAGAGGAAGACACATGTAGGTGTGAGATAAAATTGCTACACGTGCAGTACAGGAATGCCTGACAAAATTCTGATCTGCAAATTTTCCTCAAAATACCCAGTCTCAAACTAGCACAGCAGAAGTCAGCACCCCACAGCCATTGTATGATGTCTCTGGCAGCTGCCCAACTAAAACAGCTGGATTAACAGGCCTGTTTGGAAGTATTGCTTCCTTTTTTTAAGTTTCTAGAAGTGCTTATACCTTCCATCTTCTATATAAAAAGCACATTTTATATTACATAGAAAAGTGTCATTTAGACTATGAGGAAGTGGAATATCTAGTTCAGGGGTAGCAACCATATGGTAACAGTCCCTGGGTTCTGGAATTGCACCAAAACAGCAGCTTCAGCAGCCACAGGAATTATGTTGCTGATGCTCACAGGTCACTAGGCCTGTGGGAAGCCCCATGGTCTAGACCAGTGGTGTCTAACCTTTTTAAAGTGAAGATCACTTTTTGAAGTAAAGAGCAGCCCAGGATCTAGTGCTCTTCCCTGCCCCTCCTCCCACCCTCGCTGCTCTCCCATGTTCCAGCCATACCCCAGCACATTTTTTCCCTGGTCAAGGCTGGAAGCCTCCCTGGGCCTGTGGAAGCAGAGGGCTTGGTCTCCTTGGCAGGCAGGACAGAGATGGGGGGCAGTGCAGTGGCAGTGAGATCTGGACCCGGGTGCCTGAAGCGTCTTAGTAGAACCATCTTGCCCCTCCCTCCCTGTGCTCCCTCCACCAGCGCTTTCCCACCAGGTGCCTGGAACAGCAAATCCAGGTCCCCGCGCACATAGGCTTTCCTTGCAATCTCCGTCAGGGCCAGTGCTGCCTCCCACTCTGCCCTTCCATGCACTGCTCTCCTCTGAAGCCCCTGCACTTGGCGGAGCTGCCGCTTCTGAAGGTGCCAGAGCACCAGGATGGGCTGAGCAGCTGGGGCTGGGGCAGGGCTCAGCACACCTGGAGTCTCCTCTTGGGCTGCAGCTACCCCTACAAGCACTGTCGGAGCTGAAGGGAGAGAAGACTGCGTGCAAGGGCCGCTCTCCCAGAGTGTCTCCCCAGAGCACTTCTTCCCTTCTCTTGGCGCTGCTCAGAGCCTGTTCCAGCTCCCAGGATCAGTGCAGCCAAAGGAACCCCTCACCCAGGGCCCAGTGGGGTGAGTGCTGTGGGGCAGGGCTGGCACTGCTGGGGCAAGGAGGTGCAGGCATTTGTGCCTCCCCAGGATCAGCATCCACGTGCTCCATGGGGCACTCAGTAGCTCTGACTTGAGACCAGCACAGGGCTGGGCTGAAGCAGCCCAGCTGAAGGAGGTAGAGTGGGATCTTCATTCACCTGGCCCGGTTCCAGTGGTGGCGGCAGGGAGAGTAACTCACTCCAGTAGCAAGATGTATATGGCATTCCACAGCTCCCAGAGCAGCAGCAGCTCTGTATATCAGCCTGCGGGGGCTGAGTGCACATGCACTTATCCCCCCCAGACAGAGATCGACTATTGGAGGCTCCGCGATTGACCAGTCAATTGTGATTGACTGGTTGGTGACCACTGGTCTAGATCTAGCCTGCAGGGCCCAAAAAATTTGAAACCCTTGACCTAAGCCCTTCACAGTTTGAGGGAGCTAAATATATTATATCTACCTATCAACCATTTCCAGTTTCTAGGAGAAAGCTCTGATCACCAGGTCATCAGTAAGGATGGCTGCAAGCTCTTGCTTCTCCTCTTGAATCTTATTATGTAGCCAAGCATGCAAGAGAGCAAAAGTAAGCAGGAGCCTGATAGCATATCTTAGTGGTAAGAGAACATCACATTCAAGAGAAGGAAGACATATTTTGAACCCTAGTCCTGACCAAATAAAGCAGTTAGCCACATGGCCTTTTAGGCTGCTTACAGAAATTAAAAAAAACCCAAACCCATATCACTTTACCTTTAAGCTCCACTTAATAAACACCTCCCCACACCAAGCCTAGTGCATGCCTAGAAGAGACATCCCATTAGTTGGACTCAGCTTGCTCAACATCTGTATAGATTGGGTGCTTTAGTGGGGTTTTCTCACACTTAAATCTAAGAGCTGATTAAATTAGATGTAGATAAAAGTGCCAAAAGCCCCACTGAGGCTACCAGGCTATACAGAAGCTGTAGAGCCAGGTTGAACTAACGTGCTGCTGCTTCTGGTAAAGCATTTTTTTTTTTTAATGTCTGTAAGCAGCCTTAGAGTCCAAGATCTGTTTGACTGGAAATTTGGGCATTTCAGAAGCAAAAATGTATGATGAAATATTAAAGAAGGTTGTACTGGGTACAGAATGTGCTCTTCTATTCATAGCCCGTATGGATTTGCACCAGTAACCATGTCTTCCTTAATGTCCAGTTTCATCAAGCTCTGAACTCACCAGTGTCTTAAATAATTTGTTAATGAGGGTAGATTGTAATATTTCTAGATTGGAACCATATTCAGGGCGTTATACTCTACTCAGACCCTTTAAACAACCCTTTTTTCTGACAAAAAAGAACTAGAATATGTTGTTAGGAGGTGAACGACTGGATAAAATCCTTAGCGAGGACTTCCTGAAGGGCCTCTCAAAGCCTCATGATCTGATCCAGAATGAACAGAGACAATCAAAGGAGAATGCTATTCCAAGTTGAAGATCAACTGCCCACTCTTCGGGTTGGTGTGATGCTACAGCATCCTTATTTTCATCAAATACGTAGGAAAAATCTCAGCACTTTAGTGGAGGACACGGGGAGTTTCTGTGGTCTTGGCACTCGCATGGTGAATTCTGATGCCCAGGCTTGGGATGCACATAGTATGATGATTCCCTGGTATGCTGAAGCCTGGTACAGTGGAGTCAGGGGCTTCTCAGGTAATGGCTTCTAGCTTCCACAGGCAGGTTCAATGGTAGTAGCCTGGAATGAACAAATCCTTCTGGAGGACCAATGAATCTACACATTATGCAGAGAGAGGCAGATCAGTTACAAGAGGTTGCTATGACTCTAGTAGGAAAAGCAGAAAAAGACATCATGAGTTAAAGAGCAGTTCCATCCCTCAGATAGGACGCCTCTACTTTGGCTGGGCATTGGAGTTTCCTAACTGGAGCACCTCTACATTTGGCAGGAAAGGGATGGCAGAACATCCTCACTTCCCACAATGCAGACAGAGGCTAGCTGCCCAACAACAACTCTTCTTTGCTCTGACAAGCATGGTTACTCTGCATGCACCTGCATGGGTTCCACGGAGCAGCTGTTATGGAGAAGTTGAAGATCAGGGGTCAGGCACTCAAAGACCCTTCTGGAAATCCTTGTGTGCTCCAATTATCCTTCAGTTAAACAGTGGCCAATACAGATGCACTGGTCCATTAGTGCATCTAGGTGATGAGTGACCTTAACATAAAAGAATACTTATATGTGACCTGTTCCCTTAGTCTCCAACAAAAGTAGAATTTTTGTTCTACCATGTGTTAGCTGCTGACAGTTAGGACTAGGACAGGGGTGGGCAAAATGATGGATCCAGCCAGCAGTTGGACTCCATTTCCCAGCAGTCCCTACCCACATGGCTGGGGCCGGTCTCCATGGAGACCCCACCTGCAGCTGCACTTTTATAGCACAAGGCTAGGGTTGCCCAGCAGGCAAGGCAGGGGTGGGGCATGGCAGGGCATGGAGCTTCTCTGGAGCCCTGGGATCTTGTGGCAGGAGCAGCTTGGTCTGGGGCCAGGGCAGCGCCACAATCTGCAGCCTGCCTGCTCAGGGCAGGGTTCTGTAGGGAGTGGATTGTGGCTGTGCCTCAGCTTGGGACTATGCAGTCCCTGCTGCAAGGAGCCAGGGCAGAACCACGATCTGCTGCCTGCATGCCCTGCCCCAAGAACGTAGGCTGCAGATTGTGGCTCTGCTCTGGCCCCACACCAAGCTGCCCCTGCCACAAGATTTCAAGCTTCCAGAGAAGCTCCCTGCCCTGCCCTGCCCTACTCTGCTGCACACCCTGCCAGCACAGCTGGGGCTGGTCTTCATGGCAACCCTAGCCTTGCGGCTCATAATGCAGCTGTGGCTGGAATCTCCATGGAGACTGGCTCCAACCATGCAGGCAGGGACTGCTGGGAAATTTTCATAGATTTCATAGACGTTAGGGCTGGAAGGGACCTTGGGAGATCATTGAGTCCAGCCCCCTACCCTAAGGGCAGGAAGTCAGCTGGGGTCAAATGCTTCTTAAAGTAGTCCAGAGGAGGTGCTTGCACCACCTCTGGAGAGAGCCTATTTCAGGCCTTGCGGGGCTCAGACAGTAAAGAAGTTTTTCCTTATGTCCAGCCTAAAACAGTCTTGGAGGAGTTTGTGACTGTTGGTCCTTGTCATCCCTTGGGTGCTCTGGTGAATAGATGCTTGCCCAGATTCTAATGCCCTTACGTACTCATAGGCTGCCACCAGGTCTCCCCTGAGCACGCACTTTTCCTGGCTCTCCGCTTCTCTACATAAGGCCTATTCTCCTGCCCTCTGATCATGCATGTGGCTCTCCTCTGGACTCTCTCAAGCTTCTCCACATCCTTCTTGAATTGTGGAGCCCATAATTGGATGCAGTACTCCAACTGTGGCCTCACCAAGGCTGAGTACAGCAGGAGGATGACATCTTGAGTTTTACCTGAGAAGCATGTATGGATGCAAGCCAGAGTTTGGTTTGCTTTACCAGCTGTGACATCACATTGGTGGCTTATGTTCATTTTGTGGTCAATCATGACCTGCAAGTCCCTTTTTGCCTTAGTGCTAGTGAGTGTAGCACTGCCGAACCTGTAAGTATTCTGTGGATTTTTTCTCCCTAGGTGGAGAACCTTACATTTGTTGGTATTGAAGGTCATCAGGTTTATATCCACCCACTTTTTCAGCCTATCCAAATCAGCCTGGATCACCAGCCTATCCTCCAGCGTGGACTCTCTAGCCCAAAGTTTGGTGTCATGGGCAAACTTGGCCAGTCCACTTCCAACACATTGTTGATAAAGATGTTGAAGAGAACAGGTCCAAGGACCGAGCCTTGGCAGACACCACTGGTCACAGAGCACCATGATGATACCACCACTATCTGAGTCTGGACTTGGAGCCAATTCTCCAGCCATCAGACTGTGATGGAGCCAAAACCACAGTTGGCCAATTTTTCCAAGAGGAAATCATGGGACACCAGATCAAAGGCTTTTTTGAAGTCTAGATATATGATGTCAATCTCTTCTCCCTTGTCCAGGTGATACATCACCTGGTCGTAGAAGGAGATGAGATTGGTCAGGCAAGACCTACCTGCAACAAACCCATGCTGGCTGTCCCTCAGGGTGTTGCCATCTGCCAGCTTGTCAAGAATGGACTCTTTGATGATTTCTTCCAGAATCTTACCAGGGATTGAAGTCAAGCTGATTGGCCTGTAGTTCCCTGGGTCTACTTTTCTCCCTTTCTTGAAGATGGGCACCACATTGGCCTTCTTCCAATCTTCAGGTACTCTACCTGAGCTCCAAGAGTTTTTGAAAACCTTGGCCAGTGGTTTGGCTATGACTCCTGCCAGCTCGTTAACTACTCTGCGGGTCAATCTGCCAGGACCCACTGACTTGAAGGTGCTTACCCTCTCAAGGTGTTCCTTTACATGGTCTTCACTGATGCTGGGTATAATTTCACCCTCACCCTGGCTGTCCTACATCTTGCTAGGCAAGGTGGACCCTTGGGGTTGATGAAAAACTGACATGAAGTACCCATTAAGCAGGTTAGCTATTTCCTGGGAGTCAGTTGTCCCATTTGGTTTAACAGGGGTCCAATGCTACCCTTTATTTTCTTCTAACTCCCCACATATCTAAAAAAGGACTTTTTATTGCCCTTGATATGTGTAGCCAGGTGGAGTTCAGTTGCAGCCTTGGCTTTCCTGATTTGCTCCCTACAGATACAGACCAGTGCAGAGTAATCCCCCTTTGTGGTGATTTCTATCTTCCATCCTTTATAAGCCTCCCTTTTTTTGGCTTAGGAAGTCTACGAGTTCCCTGCTGACCAAGGGAGTTGCTGTGCCCTTTTGCTACTTTTCCTCCAAGATGGGATGGACATCCCTTGTGCCTCCAGGATCGATCACTCCTCTTGGACTTGGGGGTCAGACTAGATGGCCTGCTCTAGGCCCCTTCTGACCCTAGGTACTATGGTACTTCTTTCCCTGCCGAGTCTTGGTCCCTTAATGCCTCAACACCAAGCTTCCTGAGCTTATCAAAGCCAGCTTTCCTAAAGCTGAGGACTTCTGCATTGCTTTCTGACTTGCCAGCTTTGTGATGGATAGCAAAAGTGATCAGCTCGTGGTCACTGACTCCTAGCTTTCCTTTGATCTTTAGGTTGCTGACTAGGTCATCCCCTTCAGCCAGTACCAAGTACAGCAGCACTTTACCTCTTGTGAATCCATAGACTTCTTGGGTCAGGTAGAGTTCATCCACACATGTGAGGAAGCTTTGTGACCATTTGGATTTGGCTGAGTGCTCTTCCCATGAAATGCCTGGGTAGTTGAAGTTTCCCATGACAACCATGCATCGAGAACATGTAGCCTCAGCCAGTTCCCTGGTGAATTCTTGGTCAATCTCTTGTTCCTCATTAGGGGATCTATAGTAGACTCCTACCATTGTGTCCCCTGTGCCACATTCCCTATGTATTTTAATCCAGAGGGTGTCTAGTCACCCTCCCTGGGTGCCAATGTCAGCTTGCAGGGATGTGTAGCTGTCCTTGACAGAGAGAGGTCCTTGACATAGAGAGCAACACACCCACCCCTTTTATCTGCATGATCTCTTATGTACAAGGTATAGCTATCTATACCTGTGGCCTAGTCAAATAAAGTCCACTGACAGTTGTACCTGGCCTGTGGGCTGGACTTTGCTTGCCCCTGGGCTAGGAGGCAGGGCAGGGTCACAGCCAGAAACTGAAGCCAACAGTGAATCCAGAGCACAAATGACAAAGGTGTGGTCAGGTACAGGCCAAGATTAAGAAGCCTGAGTGGTGGTTGGGAACAAGCCAGCATCAAGGAGCCAGGGTCAGAAAGCTGGGGTCAGGAGCGAATCAGCGAGCACACCAAAGTCAAGAGTCTGCACACCAATACCGGAGTGCAGGAACATGAAGCAAAAGCAGCAACTACAGTCAAGGTGGGTACAGGGATTAGAACAGTCTAAGATCATCATAAAACCTGTTGAGCAGATAGCTCACCAGTGCCTGCCTTGCTGATCTTCTGGTTCTGTTTGGGGTGTAGTCAGTTCAGAGCTGCCCACCCAAAACAAATTGTTTAACTCACAATCTGCAAACTTTTTACTGACAACCAAACTTTTAAATTGACATATGTCTTTACTGACAGATTTGTTTACATAATGTAAATGTAACTCTTCTATCAGATCCTAAAAAGGGTCAGGTTCATATTTAGGGGTTTAACATAAAACATGGTAAAGATATTTGGTTTTCAGATGCAAAAAAGTTTGAAGATGCTTACTAAAAAAAAATTCTTGTGTTGGCAGCCCTGTTCAACTGTACTAGTGATTTAATATCATGCTCTCCGTCCTCCACGAGGGTCCTTTATTCACCCCCAGAGGCAAATACCCCCTGACCACACCTCAAGCCATGCTTCACCCCAAACCAGCCCATTCCCCAGCCTAACCTCTACTGGCCCTGTTCTCCCCATTCCAACATGGACCCCTGACAAAAGACTATTGTCTGCCTATCTGTGAGACGAATGGTGTTACATGCAAAAGGGACGCAGCAACAGCAAGAGAACATGGATTGGGTTGGGGGAGGAGGGTAGCAGGGAGCTACAGAAAGTTCTAGGAGAAACAAAGCTCTGAAAAGGGTTCCCCTCAGGGTGCTTCATTCTAGTTCAGACAACAGGTAGTGTTGCTCTGCTCTGTCTGCCCTTCAACAATGCCTCTATCTTCTCTCCAATCAAACAACTTGAATGAAACTTCTTTGCCTTCCTGTTTTTATAGACAGGACAATTATCTTATAGATTTTATGGACAAGTGTTTTTAGGCTTGGGTTTTACAGTGTCCATAAATTTATGGACAGCTGGCAACCCTGTATTGGTTTCCTTCACCATGATAGCCAGTGGTTGGCTGCCAGAGGAATGACTCATTCCCAGCTAGACTGTATTTTGTAGTCGTAGCTCTAGATGGGCAGGAAGGCTTTCAGACGCATGAAATTATAGATCTTATTAATAGTACTATTCTGCTCTGTACAACCTATCTACATAATGGACACATCCACAGATGATCCTGCATTATTAAGACACATTAAATTTTGGCTGTTAGCTATAAGAAGCAATTAGATAGTGGTGTATTTACATGCAATGTATAATGAGATAAGCAAAGTCTGTGTGATTGCTGGTTAAGGAAAATGAAACACTTTAATATTATGGAGAAATGGACAAGGTACATAAAAGATAACAAAAGTACTATTCTCCCTTAAATGGCACTATTTTATGTGTGTCCATTGACAGTAGCACTAGCACTAAAAGATGTTAAACAATAGACATAGAATCATAGACAGTTAGAATCTGAAGACGCCCCAGGAGGTCATCTAATCTAACCCCTGCTCAGAGGTGGACCATTCCCAATTAGTGCTGAATAGAGGGGAATAATCACTTCCCTTGACCTACCGGCAACACATCTACCCATGCATCCCAGTATGCTGTTAGCTTTCTTGGCAACAAGGGCACACTGCTGGCTTGCATTCATCTTAATGTCTACTGTAACTCCCAAGTCCTTTTCTGTAGAGCAGCTCCCCAGCCAGTCAGCCCACAGCCTGTACTGGTCCATGGGTTTGTTCTGTCCTAACTGCATTTAAATGACTTTGCATTTGTCCTTGTTGAACCTTACGAGATTTCTTTTGATCCAGTCCTCCAATCTGTCACTCTGAACCCTAGCCCTACCCTTCAGTGTATCTACTACTTCCTCCATGTTGGCGACATCTGCAAATTGCGGGGGTCGCACGCTATGCCATTTTCCAGGGTGTTGATGAAGACATTGAACAAAACTGGTCCCAGGACTGACTTCTGGGACACTCTGCTTGATACCGGCTTCCATCTAGGCATAGAGCCATCGATTACTATTCTCTAAGCCCAATGCTCTATCCAGTTTTCTATTCACCTTACAGTCCATTCATCCAGTCCATACTTCCTTAGCTTGCCTATGAGCATGTTGTTGGAGACTGTATCAAAAGCCTTACTAAAATCACGGTACACAACATCCACTGGTCTCCTTGCAAACTAGCTTTTTCCCAGCAAACAAGTTTTGATAATGTACTTCCAGGGACTTGGAATATTAGAAGATGAATCTGTCTAAACAATACTAGTGAAAGTCTCCAGCAGGAATTAGTATCTGATGAAGGCCATCATAAAACAAAGTCACTTAAAAATTACCATATTTATTTAAATCTAATGATTACCCTGAATTTAAGATGGTCCACCTAATTAGATTCTATATATGGAAAATTTATAAATTTGTTAGGATTTTCCAGATATAGAATCTAATTATTAGTGGGTTGTCTTAAATTCATTCCCCCACACACCTCCCCTGCTACAGCAGGGAAAGCAATGACTATGGGCAGTCAGCTGGCTGGGGTGGGGAGTCTGCTCCCCACACTTCTTTCCTCTGCAGCCTTCCTGCCACCCCGCCTCACCACCTGACTTCCCACTAGCATAGGACACACTGCACCCATCTTTCAACAATTTTTGCCCCTTCCCCCCGTCTACTCCCCAAGTCTCTGCTTCTTTCCACCCACCCCTTGCTGTCAGATGCTGCTCAGGCTCTGTTTCCTGATGGTTCACAAAGCAAAGCATGTGGAAGCTCAGCCTTTGTTGGGCCATGCAGTAGCAGATGTTGCTGACTGGCTGGGCAGGGGATCACAGGAGTTTTCCTGTGTTTCATGCCTTGGAGGGAATCTAGCCCAAGTTGGAGCCGAGCTCTGCCTGACAGTAAAGGGGTGGGAAGAGGGTTGTAAGGGCAGATGCTGCAGAGGGCAAGTGTGGGGATGGGGGAGGGAAGGAGGCTGTTGTAGGTATGATTCAGGCCCTAAATTAATCTAAACTGAGGGGCTTCCCCCTTATGCTGATGGGAGGGGAAAAAACACTGTCTTATATTTAATTAAATACGGCAAAGCTGCTCTTCATTCCAATAGCTACTAGGACTACTTGTCCATCTTGTGGATTAAGAAAAGAGAAGGGACAATTTGTGCCATTTATGTTTTCTTTTTAAATCGTATGAATTTTTAATACTTTCGTCAAGTTTTCATATGTGATTTTATTTGTTAAGTTTCCAAAAGATCCTTAATAGGAAAATAAGACTCGTACAGAAGAGTCTCTGGTGGCCTAGACAATCTAGAGGACAAATACAAAAAAGCAATATACAATGGAAGAGTTATCTTAAAGGGCTTTTCAATATTTTTGTGTTGATGCTATCATTACAAAAAAAAACCCAACAAAAACAAAAATCCCAATATTACTCTAATACAATCATACACCTGTAACTCTTTTGTGAGAATATCCAACAATCAGCTATCCAAACTGCTCAAAAATACTGAGATCTCCAGTACCCTCCCTGAGTGTGAGAGGAAATCCCAGACTTGCTTCTGAATGTAGTGTTCTTCTCAAATGCAATTAATCTTTACATTAATAAGTTAGATATAACTACAGTAGAGACATGAGTCACCCTGGCAACCAGCCAGATTGGGGGAAGGGTTGTGAGGCTAAACGTGGCTGTTTAAAGATTAACACCTTCAAAATAAAAGCAAATTAAACTTTATAAAGAATACCTGTCAACATTAAAACCTTTTTCAAAGAGCATTAAATCTCATATGCTTTTTTTCCACATGAGACATTTTAAAGACTTGCAGGTTGAAAGATACACATTAAGATAGAAAATGCCATTTTCAGACTCCTCAGAAAATCCATTAAATTATTTCTCCTATGGTATCTCTAAGAGTGATCCTTCAGTATTCTTTAGCAAAGCAGAAATGTTACAGAGGTATTTCTTTCAGGTTTAAGGATGAGATCATTTGTAAATTTGACAGCCTATCTAAAAATGCAAAGCAAGGATCCATTTCCTTGAGATGTGAGCAGCCAGATTAAGAGGAAGAATGACAGATGTTCTATGCCAATACCAATTTCCTTTGCTTTAAAGGAGAATGAACAGTGTCACAGATTCCAGTGCTCAGAAAATGTCTTTGCAACGTATCCAAACATGTTTTTTTCTTTTCCTCCCTAGCATCTCCTAATTCATCTTTCCTTCAGAACAAGAAGCATTTTAATTTATCCTTTACAGCGTTGGCTGATCTTGAAACATTTTATATATTCTAGATTACCTAATGCCCCAAGAGTTTAGGAAAGATTGTGCAGGAAAGAATGAGGTATTAGTGATCACAGGAAAGCAGGAATTAATCTGTTCTTATAGGTAGAGCAAATAGTGAATGGATCTTCCTTCTCTAAGCTAGTTACTTACCCTGTATTCATTTCCAGGCTTGAAGCTGCCAGCAACACCCCTGCTTCAAGGTCTGTGATCAAGGCAAGACAAAAATAGCACCAACAACAGTGGCTCTAAGCTAAAGACGCTAATGGTGGGGAAGGAGCAAGCAGGCTCTAGGGCTAAGTACAGACATTCAAAAAGCCCCTGGCAGAAGCACTTTAACTTACTGAGCTTTACTTAAAGTGCAATAGGTTACACCGGGAGCTCACTACATATGCTCTCTATTTGGTGTGGGGGGCTCAGAGCCTATGGTTGCTGGAGGCATTCTCTCATGCCTCCCGGGAGGATGCTTGACTGGGCCCCTTCCCTAGCCCTGCCTCCCCCCACCAGCTGGAACTGTCAGCAGAGGCTGGGTATGGACAGATCCCAGACCCCCTTCCCCTGCAGCTACCTGGGGGACAGTGTGTTGCTTCCTAGCCAGGGCTGCTATAGGTAAATAAGCCCCAGAGCCCATCCTGGAAACAGCCCTGGCCAGGCAGCACTGCACTGCTGCCCAGCCAGGGTTGCTGCAAGAATACATACCCCCAGATCCCTTCTCCTCACAGGCCAGACTGCAGCTCAACTGGCTGGAGGGAGGTTGTAAGCCAGGTTGGAATCAGAGGCTATCACTAACTTGGGTTAGTGACAGCGGAGGGGGCTGGACCATCCTGGAGCTCAGGCAAAGGCTAAAGCACAGCCCTGTACAACACTACCTGAGGTGGCAGTGATTGCGTTCTAAGTTAAGCCTCAGGTTCTGGCGCACACATTCAAAAATGGAAAGTGCTTTAGGTTAGTACATATCAATCGAGGGTTAACTTAGAGAGTGATTCACTATTTTTATAGCATTCTAAGAGCCATGAATGCCTGTTCAGTTACAGCTTCAGAGCACTTTCTGCATGCTGAAAGCATACTAGGGATTTCATAGACATTAGGGCTGGAAGGGACCTCAGAAGGTCATTGAGTCCAGTCCCCGCCTGAAGGGCAGGAAGTCAGCTGGGGTCATAGGATCCCAGTAAGATAAGCATCCAATTTACTCTTGAAGGTGTTCAATGTAGGTGCTTGAAACACGTCTGGTGGCAGGCTATTCCAGACCTTGGGAGCTCGGACTATAAAGAAATTCTTCCTTATGTCCAGCCTGAAACGGTCTTGCAGTAGTTTATAACCATTCAACCTCGTCATCCCTTGGGGCACTCTGGTGAACAAACATTCCCCCAGATACTGGTGGTCACCCCTGTTAAACTTATAGGCCATCAGGTCACCCCTGAGCCTGTGCTTTTCCAGGCTAAAGAGCCCCATAGCTCTCAGCCTATCGTTGTAAGGTCTGTTTTCCTGACCTCT
This sequence comes from Caiman crocodilus, assembly GCA_030014935.1. Lineage (NCBI taxonomy): Eukaryota > Metazoa > Chordata > Crocodylia > Alligatoridae > Caiman > Caiman crocodilus. Next base: position 156,074,985 of record JAGPOW010003316.1, on the reverse strand, counting down.
GATCATGAGCGTGGCTCTTCTCTGGACTCTCTCAAGCTTCTCCACATCCTTCTTGATAATGCTTGTACTTAGCCTAGCTGCCTAAGGAGTCCCTATTTCAGCAGTATGGGGAAAGAACTCTTAAGTGAAGTGGGGCTCATTGCAGGTTGGAAAGTGATGAAAGAAAAATGATCAAGAAAATAGATGGAACTAGTGAAAAAATAGGAGGCAGCAATCAGTAAGATAAAAGCTGAATTAACTTGATTCCTATTCCTCAGCTGGAAGCAAGGTAGAATATCCTTTGTCAACAGACTACTAAGGGTCAAATGGGGTGGAGGCAGAAATCAGCATTCTGTGCTACATTTCACACATCTATCACCATATAGAAAAACAGACCTGATTCTTCCTTCATGCAATTCTATGGACATTCTTTCCCCAGATAGTTTTACAGGCATTCATGGAATTACATCAGGAGAAATAAAACTTACATGAGAGGAGAATCAAATCTGATACTGTGCCAATCTCCCTCAATTGTGGGGTGGAAACAATACAGGACTCTTACCAGAATATCAGAATACTCGCACTTAGACTTATTCTGAATAGTCTTTTTAAGTTCTTAGTACCAAGAGTATCTTGTAGCAATAAACTGCACATTAATTATGTAATGAAAAAAATATTTCCTTTCATTAATTTAAAATTGTGTTGCCTTGAAAATTCATCAGTGACTCCCTCTTGTATTATAAGAAAAAGCAAACAAAAATCCTTAACGCCTGTTCCACACCACATATACTGCAGTCTACAGGAAAGCAAAACTGGAAAAGATCTTCTGGGTCCCTGAGTTCAGGCAATCATTCATCAAGCTATATTTCAAAACATGGTTAGGATTAGTGGAAACAATATACATTTTAGAAGGCTCTTCCAGAGTCTCATTCTTCTAATGATCTGAAACTTTCTTCAGATAACCAGTCTCCATTTATTCATGAGCAGCTTTTACCCATTGGCCAATAGTGTCCTTTGACCTGAACAATTCTTTTTCCCTGGTATTGCTGCATCTAAACTGCAGAGAGCAATCATAGAAATCACAGTATTGGAAGGGACCTCAAGGTTCATTCCTGGCCTTGGCTAAGGTAATCAAGCTGAACAGATAGAAATGCCAGAGTCCCTAAAGAGAAATGCTACAGGAATGGTCACCAGCACGTAAGACCCTGAAAGAGGAGTCTCAGCACTAGGGGCTGATCTTGCCCCTGAATTACAGACCGGGGTCAGCAGGGGACAGACAGTGGAAAACGCAGTGAAGCCCTGCCCCTACCACTGTGAAGTTGCACCAGGTAAGTCAGTGATACTCAATTTTTTAACCCCAATGCCCCCTTCCACATCTTTTCTGAATTTGGATCTAATTCAGTGATTTTCAACTCTGTGATTTTCAGCTGCCATGCCACAAAATTCAGAAAAGTTATGGAGCTCCATTTTAACAACAGTGTATCACAGCACTGGTATAACTTCCTCGGGCAGGGGAACAGAGTATGTTATACGTTTAGAAAAAACACACACACCCTCCCCCACCTTTTTTTGGATGTAGGAATGAAGTCTGCTTCTAAATTTAACCCAGAAAAAGACAAACATTTAATTTACATTCTAAATTGAATCCAGTAAAAGACAAATAACCACAGAAGGAGAAAATGGAAAGCCACCATCTGACCCCTAATTATTAAGTTAAACAGGTGGGTTCCCTCTTGCACGCTGAAGACATCCAAGAGATCAGGCCTCCCCCATATTTTTGCTTGGCTATAATTTTATAATATAATATAATATAATATAATATAATATAATATAATATAATATAATATAATATAATATAATATAATATTTTTTCTTGGCTATAATTTTGGGACTTATGGTCAGGTGCAAACATACAGAGCAGGACACTGGCCCAGCCAGAGTACAGCCCACTGAGCATGCTCAGTAGCCATGTGGATACTTGAATATCTACACTGCATATGGATTGCAAAGTGTAAGTACCAAAAATGGAAATTATATGGCTTTGTAAGTGCCATTTGGACACAGAAAAATAGGATTCTTCCCCTGAAGTCCCATCAAGGCACCTACAGGATCTGGTCCTAATTTGCATATATTTTATACTTTTAGTCTGCCTATACACATGCTTGGAGCTGGGGTGGGGAATGCGTTTTAGATTAGTTGGTTCCAGGACAGCTGCTCTAATTAAAACAGCTCACCATTATGTCTATTAGACACCACACATTTTAAAATGGCCGCAGGACACTTTATTTAAAGCTCATTCAACAAGGTTTAGATAAAGTGCCCCATGGCCATTTAACAATGTGTGGGGGGGTTACTATATGCGATGGTGAGGTGACACTGGAATGTTCTAATTAGAACATGAATGAGGCAACTTTAGATTTCAGCCCATTACTACTACTTTAGAACTCAAGGTCTTCCAAACTTCTGATGCCCTGGTTCTCCTACTTCTATGTTCAAGTGTCTCAAAAAATTGTCAAAGATCTTTAGCATACTCCTAATTTTTGTGCCAAAATCATTAATGCAGATGTTACTTAAGGTCAATTCCAAGACTGATATACTAGGAAGAACCTTCATGCTTGCCTGTGCTGAAAGATGAATCACTCATTTGCCTCCCCCTCAGTCAGGGTAGAAACAGACGTCATCTGACATCGCATTTGTGCCATGTAAAAAAAAATATATATACATGGAAAAACAAATGGCAAATCAAACAGATGTCCCTACGCCTTTTTTGTACTACATCACTGGCTGCAAAAGAGGCTGTAGTACATTGTTCTGCTTTGTTGTGGTGAAATCTATTTGCTCCAAGGCAGAAGTGTGTGAACACCCTGGAGCTGTCCACGTACTCTCCAGCCACCCTGGGCAGCTGCTCCAGGTACTTGACAGGCTTGATTCTGCATAGCACAGGTAGGATCAGACCCTGACACTCCCAGGGCACATGGCTGGATTTCTCCTCTTACAGAGAATCAAGGAGTGCCTAAGTGGGGAAAGTCACAGTTCCCTGCTTATGAAGACCCACCCTCTTTACAGGCACCTCTCCCTAAGTTTGGAAAGCCCCTATGAATTCCCAGCACCCTATGCTTCCATACAAGGACCTGCATCACACTGTGCTTCTTCATGAAACACAGGTGTGCATGGATACTAGCAAAGGAGGGGAGTGAGGGGTGGAATTCCCAGCATGCCACTCTAGGAATTTCCCCTGTCTACCCCCTTCCTTGCCACGAATATCCCAGCTCCCATGCTGATCCACATCACCCTGCACCAGGACCTGTGCTGATCCATGCCTGCTTCAGATGGAGGCCAATGCAAGGAGGCTCATGAGGGAAATTTCCCAGTGCCTTATGCCTCCAAATCTGGTCTCACACTGACCTGAAGGCATAGGACCCAAAATAGAGGGATTTCTTGGCATCTGTGTACTCCACACTGGAACCCACCTTGACCATGGGGCCCAGGAATGCTTCCCCTATGCCTCCTTGCTGAAACCCATGCTGGCCTGTGCTTCACGCAGAGGCACAGATCAGCACAGGTTCTGCTGTGGAGGCACATGGCGTCCAAAATTCCCATGCTGCCCAGCGTCTCCTTGCAGGCACCTACGCCAGCCCATGCTTTGTGAAGATGTATGGGTTAGCATAGGGAATCCCTAAGCAAGGGGACATGTCCCACCACAGCTGATTTGCTTCATTTTGGTGATGTCTGTTGCTACCCTCTATTTCTTATCAACTTTATAATTCTTAGATCGGAATCAATTTTCTCCAACTTACATTATATTTTCCCAAGTGGCACTGAATTAAGCATTTAGTGAAATCTAAGAAGGTTAGGTTTGCTACATTTTTTTTCCTAAAAACCCAGATTATTAGACACCCAGACATCAGTTTATTTTGGTGCAATTTACCTTTGGTGAACCTAGTCACATTTCATCTCAGTTTTCTAGTTACTGCAATGCCTTTAATTTTTCTTTTCTTCATAAGGTGTTCCAGAGTCTTCAATATGACTGAGATTAGATGACTGCATCTGTGGTTGCCTGGATGACCTCTTCCTTTTCTTAAATATATGCACTACACTTGCTATTCTCCAATGAGACAGTAACACCCTTCATTTGATAGAGATAATAAAATACTTGCAACTGTACTTGTAATTTCACATGTCATTTCTTCCACTAGTTTCCCAAGATTCTATACGTATAATTTAAGCATATTAAAATCTTTCACTTTTGCTTCCACCTTGGTGTGGCAATTTTAATATCTCTGCATTCATTCCCATTTACTACCTTGCCTATTCCCCCACATTCTACATTGACATTCTTATAGAAAACAAAGGCAAAATATTCAGCTTTTTGCACAATACTCAGATAATTATTAATTTTGACCTACTTTCACTGCATTGACATCCCAGTTGTTTTCTTTTTCTCTTTTTATGGATCAGGTAAAAAACTTTACCTATTTTCTTTGGCTTTTTTAGCCATGTTTAACTGTGTTAGATCTTTGGCAAGTCACATTAGGGCTTCAACACAACTTTTTTGCTGATCAATTGTTTTTTATTCCATATAGATATTCTGTATAGACCTAATATCTTCCTTGAAGTGGTTATTCATTTGGCTAATTCCAGAGTCGTCCTTTACAATTTTTTATTTTGCTTCCGCTAGAAAATTCCTGCTTTGGGACCTCTGACTTACAGAAAAAAAATGCAAGCCTCCTTCATATTCAAGTTCTTGAACTTTTCAGGCTAGATCTACTCACCAAGGCTTAGTATAAAAAAGCAACACTGCTTGTTGGTTTAGTGACTATTTGGCGAAGATATCTGCTAGCTGTCAAATCCAGGAATATGTGGGCTACCATTTTTAGCAGCATTTGTTCCCTAATCTATATCTGGGAAAGTAGTGTCCTATAATGACATCTTCTCCCTAACAACGTTACAGATGTCTCTAATCATATTCAAATCCAAACCCGGGGGCTTACTGCAGACTTTCAGCACTACCTCACTAGAATTTTTTATAGTCTTTACCCAAAGTAACTTGGACTCTCACCAATCTTTTTTTATTCATACTATGACTTTTTATTTCCTTATGCGGTCTCCTCCATCCCTCTAACCATTTTTGTTGCATACATCTGAAACCTTTCTACTTATGTTGTACCTTTTTAAGAGAGAGTTACTAGGACTGAATGAACTATTCTAGGTGAGGGAAGGATACAATTTTTGAGGAAATAAACATTATCCTATTTCAGTATTATATTCAATGCCATTCTATTTATGATGTTCTTTTATGTTTTTTAGTTTTCTGCTATGCTTATTTGTCCCCATTCACTATGTACTGATTTTGATATTTCATACTTCTGTTTTTAATTAATGTTTACAAGTTTCCAAAAGTAGATTCCTTGGTCTGACGACACATCACCTTTTTTTTTTAAGCTTGTTATGGTGGTTGCTATACTCTATGCTTGCACTAAAGTAACTGATAATATATATAACCCTACCCAGTTTGGGATTGTGATAACACATTTTCTTGGCTATCACTTATTCCATGGATATTACTGTGTACATGCATAACAGTAAAAGTGTTCAAAGTAAGTAACAGAATGAAGTTTTTTAAAGTGTCACTGAATCTGTTCTGAAGAAATTCTCTTCCCAGATGTCTTCATAAGACACTACCTTGTTCCACTTGATAAATCTTGTGCTTTTGCAGATCAATCACTCTCTTAAATGAATAAACAATTTCTCTCATGCATTTTACACAAAAAAAGACTAGCTACACATCAACTCCTTTGCTTTTTAATCACCCTTTCCTTGATAATGACTAGTAACCCTACAAACATCCTTCCGGAACCAGAAGTCAGATCAACCAAAAAAATTTATCTCCAGTTAGCTCCCTTTCTTGCTCACATCAATTTTAAGTCCCTTCACAATTTTCCTCCCATAAAATAAGTTTTACAACTCTGCCTAATCAAAATTAAAAGGATAAAAGCTGCAAGTGAATTCAAACCATAGTTGCATGATCCACCACCTATATGCATTCAGTGCTATGGTAACAGGATACTTCTTTAATGATCAGTCAGCCTTAGTAGACTCCTTTCAGGCTATTAACCTATAGTCCTGCAATAAGACACGCTGCATGAAAAGTTATTCTAAAGTAACTGTCTGTACAAACACAGTAAACTGCAATATCTCAAACTGCAATTGTAAGGGCAGGAAAAGAGGAATGATAATACACCTTCATTTTCTATAGGTTTTTTGGAAATGTACATAAATGTTACTAGGGCTGTGTGAAGCTTTGGTTGCTGATTCTATTCGGCAGAGATTTGGCCCGATTTGGTGGCGATATCTCTGAATCCAAATCAAATCAGGAGACCCTTTAATCTCTCCAAATTGAATCAGAACCCTCCAAATCGATTTGGAGAGATTCAACAATTCTGACATAGACATAGCTTTAAATGTTTTTTCTACATACCTCAAGGTACCAGGAGGCTCATGAATGCTGAGGTGATGGGACGGATGGAATATTCCATGGGAGCACAGGGTGTCCCCAGCACGCGAGGCAGCAGACCCAGAAGTGGACCAGAAGCACTTCCACTCCACTTCTGGGTCCACTGCAGAGAGCATGGGGGACCCCCCCTCTGCCCCCAGCTCAGTGACTGGTCGGGGGGGCACCCAGGGTCGGGTCCCCCTGTGGCTGATTGTTGAGCTGGAGGGGCATGAGGGGGGTCCCTGTGCACTCAGCAGTGGACCCAGAAGTGGACCAGAAGTACTTCTGGTACACTTCCGGATCCACCACTGAGCTTACAAGGTGGGCTCCCATGCTCCTGTGAGACACTCCATCCACCCCACCATCTCAGCATTCACAAGCTGCGCCTGGTACCTTGAGGTATGTAGTACCTTGAGGTAAGTAGAAAAAACATTTAAAGCTGTGTCTATGGCTGAATCACTGATTCTCTGTGTGGCAGCAAAAAACCTCCACAGGCCTTGGAAATGCCAGGAGCAAACCCCTCGAAAAGGAAAGCCACCTGCACCATGGGGAACTCACCTCCAGAGCAGGTGGGGGAGGACCAAGAGCTCTGCAAGCTGGCATTTCACCGGCTCTTTAAGTGGCTGCTTCCCAGGCAGGATGGCAGCCAGCTGATTACAGCAGCTGGAGCCACTGTCATGGGGAATTAAAAAACCTTGCCAGAAGCCAGCAGGAGAGAGGAAGCCGTCTGGGAGCATGGAAGGTGGGCAGAGGCTCTGGGTGCTGGCTGTGGTGGCACTAAAGGCACTGCCTTGCAGCAGAGGAGGGGGAGCAGTGCCTGGCACCAGGCTGGGGACAGGCCATCTTCAGTCCCTCAGCATCAAAGTATTCAAGGGGAAGTCCTCTTGGGAAGGACACCAGATGCCTGTGGCTCAGACCCCTGGGACCAGGGATTGAAGCTCCAGGCTTATCAACATCCTGGCAGCACGTTGGATTACTGAAGCCAACACCATACCCCACAGTCAAGGGGCCCAGTTATATCGTTGGGAAAAAGATCTGAATCCCCGAGCAGTTGGCGAATGGACAGGGTTTAGGGGAGATGGAGCCCCAAGGAACACCACAGCACACCTGTGAATACCCTGTCTTTGGGTCCATATGGGAAGAGAACACCACTGAACCCCTTCCTTCTTACATATACCAACAAGTCATGGCAGGAGACTTGGGGGACCCCGACCTTAGGGGCAGAGTTATACTCGCAATGCCTACTTGAGGCATGACACTGAATCAGCATGAAATCTTCAGATTCAGATTTGGCTGAATCGAATAGGGATAGTGATCCAAATCAACAAATTGAATCACTGTCCCCTGAATAGGGCTAAATGTGAATCAAATATGGCACACTTGGCACACCCCTAGTTATTACCACGTTTCAGAACATGCCATAAAATGAAGACATTTACACTGTGCTAGAATGAAGCCAGTAAAGCAAGGTCTCATACTGGATCTCTCTGCAGTAAGCTCACAATGCTTGTTTCTATATTTAATATATTTGTGCCTGTACAAACGGTGTATAAATACAGATGAAGTGCATACCTATCATTGAGGTATACTACTTTAAAGCATTCAAGTTGGAAATATTTTCCAGGTGGCTTCTGAGCCTCTCAGCTGGTATACTGGGGTTGTGTTTGAAAGATTAGTAGTGGAAAAAGCTTTAATGAATATTAAGGATGAATATATTATCCTCATATGCCTGAAAAAAGTTTTGCTGCTTTCTAAAACCTAATGAATTATGGATTTTGAATAATTATGTTCTTTTCAAAAGATCCTGCCAGTTTAGCAAAGTCTGTCGACATTTTGGTTTAAAAAGTTTGCCTGTACTAGTTCAAGATTGTTGGTGTCTCTACAGTTACAGCACTTTGGAATCTCTATCAAAGTCTGAGAAGTAAGAAGTCAAGTGATATAATGTGATACATGAATATTAAATTTATCTGTCCTAGTACAGAAACAATGAGCCAACTGATGAATTGCTAAGTCTTAGGCTTCATACAGACATCTCACTTGAGGCCTGGGACACAAGTTGAGCATTGCATCCCTTTACATACACAGCCTTTCCAAACTGCACTGCTGCCCCTGTGGCACGCTTGTTCCTGGAATTAAAGACAATTAATTTGAATGAGCCTCCATTAGATTAAAGGTGTGCAAAGCACTGTTCTCGGAAAAAGCATTAGCACATTTCATCCCAGGGTGAAGTTACAGATTATACTTACACCATACTAAGGGCACTTAAAACATGAACATTCACATGTTAAAGCTTGGAAACTTTTGCTAAGTATCCTCTGAGTGTCTCAGAGTTCAAACTGGAAATTAGGTCATCTCAGGTAAGGATTAACTCTGGGCCATGCTATCTAGCTCATACTAGGATAACTGCAGTCTGCTCTGTAGAACTAAAACAAAATATTTGCACTCCTCCAGCATCCCAGAATACACCACTTCAAGTCCCTGTCCTCCCCCAGTAGGGATAGAGTCCAGGTGCCCTGGGTCTCACCCACATCCCTGCTCACTAACTCTCTAATAGAAAAACAGGGCTCTTCCAAAAAGAAACAGTATTAACCCCTAACATAGAATATGCTATGAGCATATATTGCAACTTTAACACTGCTTAACATTCCACAGATTTAGTATGGTTCAAGTATAATGTGTAACTTCACCCTCAGCTGCTTGTCACATAATTAAGGTGGGACAATGGGCTTGTACATCTGTAGAACGCCAAGACAAAATGCTTTCTCCAAGGAGAAATGGAACAACTATTTACACCCAAAAGGGTACGTTCTAACAGTTTCATAGACAGCACAGAGTGTTCAGGTTTTCACATGATGAAACAAGAATCAAACTCAAGATGCCTGGAGAAAATGAAGTATCTCTGTTCTTCATGGTCAAAGAATCTTCTAGCACAGAGCAAAAGGCATTTCCTTTTACCCATTCTAGCTATCCCTTGATTGGGAAGGATCCAAAGAACATGGCAAATGTAAGTAAGAATAACCTAGCCAATATTACACCCATATTCTACAAGACTAAATCAACAAATCAGCAGTACAAGAAACAAATTATAACATTAACAGAAACACCCACAGAAACACCCCCCTCATACACACAAAGCTTTTTGAAATCAAAAGGTTGTTCTGTTTTCTTATGCTGTTATCATTGCATCCTAGCACAGAACAAAATTACAAAGTAGAGAAAGTCACAGGCAGCTCACAGGACACTGCTACCTACTGTTCTTCGCTTTTCCACTCCAGCCTGGGAGGGGGCATTCAGATTCTCTCTCTCCCTTGGCCTACAGGCTGAGTTCATAGTCCCATGCATGGGTAATTACACCACAAAGTCCTCACCTAGTTTGGAGATAGCCTTTGTTATTATTGTAGCTCAGTCACTAATTCCTTTGTGGTAGCACCTTGGATCCTTCTCTTGCCATGTAAAGTGAACTACAAGACTTAAGACTCCCCTGCTCCACCAAATCCTACCTAAGAATCCTTTGTGACCATGGCCCAGCATACCTAATTTAACTCTCAGCTCAAGTTCCTTGGGAGCCACTTCTGCAGAGAGAGAGAGAGAGAGAGAGAGAGAGTGTGTGTGTGTGTGTGTGTGTGTGTACACGTACGTACGTACGTAGAGAGAGAGACGGAAAGAGAGAGACGTGAAGAGGTGAGGAGGCATATATATATGTATACACACACACACAAAATACACACACAAAAAATTCATGAACTGTAGCATTTATATATACAATACACATTTTTATGAACTGTAGCATCTGATGAAGTGAAGTGAACTACAGGTCATGGAACCTTGTGCTATATATGTATCTACTTTCGTTAGTTGCGCACAAACTTCTGAAGGTTTGTTCTATTATGCATACCAGTTTTACAAGTTATCTAGGCTCCCAAGTCTGTCCATGGAGCTCTAGCAATTAAAATGAGAACTGTGCTTTCTGCATTTATATATATAATTAAGGTATTAAAACTTAATTAAAACAGTGACTCATGTAGGGATTTTGTCCTCCTATTATTTGAGTAATACTAATATTCTAGTATCTATTAAGGAAGAAAACAAAAATGTTGGACGCAAAATGTTGACTAATATAATCAAAAAAATCCCCAAACTCCAAAACAGCTGAAAAGTTTCCAAAGATTTCTTTTCTTAACTCAAAAATAATTTTTATTCAAAATAATTAATAGAAAATAAATTAAGAGAAAATAATTAATTGAAAAGAAATAGATCTTTTGACCAGCCCTAATTTATTGTTTGTTACTTCAGTCACTTAAAAAAATTAAAGACATTGAAGCCAGTGAATTCCTTAAAAAATATATTACTGTTTGGTTCAACAGTTTTAATTGTAGCTATCTTATTTGGTGGGACTGGATGCAATATTATACTACAAGACATTATATAATCCATACTTTCTATGGGTATACGCAGAAGTAACTGTTTGCAGGAACACTCATGAAAAGTGGCGAGTAAGCAACATTTAAATATGTGTGTAGGTCTGTATAGTAATAGCCCATGTGACCTTGTAATCTATGATATCCTTCTTCCTGTTCATAAAACTTAGTTATAAACTCAAGAAGCAGAAACAGGCCCATGGGACTGACTAATTCTACATTGAGAAGGATGTTTAGACAGAAAAGTTGAATTGTATTACAGAAATGGCTACAGATAAGACAACTTGAGAGACAGTATTTGAGAAATTGTCCCATTATGTATACAAATTTTACAGGTTATATATCCAGGCTCCTAAATTTGTGTATGGAGCTAGCTATTAAAATTAACATCAAAAGAAATATCTTGTAGACTCAGTGTGGGAGACTGAAATACATTTGCATAAAGTGTTCAAACAATGAACACCTATATAAAAAAAAATACAGAACTAACAAATGTTTCCTGAAAAGTGAAAAAGGACAAGGTCTAAAAGCACGAACACCTCCCCCACCCCATGAAAATAGGCCAGTGAACTCTGGGTTACATACTGGGTTTGTTTAATCTAGAATATTAATACCTAAAGGTTGCGTATACACAAGATGCTACATCACTGTAGCAACATGATATAGTGACAGAGTTGACACGCACAAACCATGATTCCAGTTATATCGCTGTAGCAATGTACTTCCTCACTACAGCACGTTGCAATGGTGATTTAGCAGTTGAAAATAGCTGTGCGCCACCAGCACAGTGCAGTAATGGCTGTTACTGCATTGTCACTTAGTACTTCCCTTAGGAAGTACACTTGCCCTTTTTTAGTACTTGCATGTGTAGGTTCTTAGACCCTGCCCTTTAAGAAGTACTAAATGATGGTGCTGTAGGGGCACATGTAGACGTGCCCAAATAGTAATAATTGCAACAACTCTGATTTTAACTATTTACTTGAGCATAGGTTTGTCTGGAGCTCATTTTGCTTTAAAAAGACAGGCTACAATTCAAGACATTGTTCAACACCAAAGATACACAGAGAATCAATAACAAGCTGTGGAATTCTGTCATGTACTTTCAACCACTGTAAAACAGGACCATCTTGCATCACGCAGGAACACATACTGGGGAGAGTTAACATTCTCTTGAAGGGGAAGTTCAATGTATGTGGTCAGGGCATTAGCTTATCATGCCCTCATTTGTTTCTGCCTCAGCTACAGAATATCTACGTCTAAATCCTGGCAGCTGTTGACATCTGAACATATCATGCTGAGCTAAAAAACACTGAATGTATGCCTGTGCTGAAAGTACAGTTCTATGTCTGAATCCCCAGAATCTTTTTCCTACTGCTAAAGTGTCATTTTATGATGGGGGCACAAAAAGTCAGCCAGTGTGTTCTCCACCAGAGTCCAGAGAAAAAGCTGCTTAAGACAGGAAAAAAATCAATCACAATTCCCATCTGCCCTTTCTCCCTCTGACAGGCAGGACATAATCAAGGTTACAGAAACTTGACAGTTATTAACAGGAATAAACATGATACTTCTGACTGAGTGTGCATCTATGCATGAAGGCATGGACATGTGCATTAGGAATCAGATTTTCTTGGCACGGTGTCAGCCACTGGCAAGATGACTGGTATAGTAAGACTACTGGCATAGAGAAGTGAAGCTAAAGACTAAAGTAGGTCAGCAAAAATCAAGGTGAAAGTAAGTTCCAAGGATTCCAAACTTAATCTTCCTCCTGCTCCAAGAAAAGTATAATTTCCATCACTTTTCCCCCAACATGAATATCTAGTGTTAATAAGTAATCTGAACGAATTTTCATATTCAGCCATTCTATATTTGTTATACTTTGCTGGAGAGTGGGGGAAGAAGATATTTCATTTGACTTGTTTTGTGGTTGCTATTTAATAGATACTTCAAAACAGGACACATTCTTTCACACTTAAAATTATCACTGTGATGTATTAAGTTCAAGCAGAACAAGGTTCTTTGGGTAAATGTGATATCTTTTATTAGACCAACCAAATAGTTGGAAAAATTGTTCTTTGCAAGCTTTCAAGCACAAATACCCTTCTTCAGATGTGGAGAGTGTCCATCCATGGAACTAACCATTACAATTAGAACACTGCTTTCTGCATTTATAAATACAATTAAAGTATTAAAACTTCATGAAAACAGTGACTCATGTAGCAACTTAGTCTTCCTATTATTTGAGTAATGCTAATAATCTAGGGCCTATTAAGAAAGAGAACAAAACTGTTGGACCCAAAATGTTGACTAATATAACCCAACCCCCTCCCCCCTGCCCAAGCCCCAAAACATCTGAAAAGCTTCCAAGGATTTATTTTGTTAATTAAAAAATGTTTATTCAAAATAATTAATAGAAAATAAATTAATCTCCAGTTGTCTCTCCAATGCCTGAAGAAGGGTCTTTGTGCCTGAAAGCTTGCAAAGAACAATTTTTCCAACTATTTAGTTGGCCTAATAAATGTATCACATTTATCCAAAGAACCCTGTCTGCCTATGTCCTTAGATGAACACAGCTACAACTAACAACCCTGTATTAGGTTCAAAGCATTCAACTAACATTTACTAAATGTGAAAATAAATTTACAGAGATTAACATGCACATACCTTAACACTTTGTACTAATGCTCTTATAGTGCTAAACAAAGAACAATTTGTACAAACTCAGCTGAACACCTTAGATCTTGCAGAGCAGGTTCTCTAGCAACATGAAGTTGTGATTTTAACAAGCTATTATCTTGTCATTATCCTTTAATTTGGTTTTATAATATTGTTTAAGGACATCATATTGTTGAAGCAAAGTTGTCATATGTTTGGGATCTAACAAAGATTCCCCAAAATGGATCAGTGCTTGTAGCCATTGGCAGGACAAAGATAGTTGGATACTAAGGCATACGATTAATTCAAAATTGTGAATACCAAAGCTCAGAGTTGAAGCAGTTGTCTTATTATTTGCTTGATAACCAAAATTATGTTGCATGCACTTCACTTCCAATTTCCTTCCCACCCCTCCACATTCTTTACACACAAAAGGTTCACTACCTAAAGATGAGCTATGAGATTGTAGTACATGTAGTTTAAGTGTAAGTACACGCATTATATTTAGATTACCCTAAGCATTCACAAGGCTTAGCTTGCCCAAAAAGTGGCACACCATCTAAAGTTAGCTCTTTTCAAATTAGAACTAACTTTAGATCACCATGGTAACGTTAACACAGAGGCAGGCTATTATTTAGGGAGGAGGGCTGCTTAATGAATTTTGGTGAGCTCTCGAGGGCTGCATGGGTAGTCCCACTCCTTCACAGCTGCCCCACCCTCTTGTCAACATCTTGGGACCATAAGTCCCACCCCTTAGCACTTGACCTTTGCCACCGGAAGCCCTTCCTCTTGCCCCCTGGAAATACTCCTTTTGAGAGGGGGGGTTGACATCTTGGAAGCAGAAAAAAACAAAACAAATCATACCTTAAAAATCAAACACCTACTATAACATATTTTAATTTTATTTGAAAAAATGTTTTTGTTGTGATTTGTGTTTCATACTGTACATAGAGGGGATTGAGTAATAACTCAAAAATAAACTCTTAGTTTTATATGTTGTGGGAGAGGGTGTATATGTGTGGTGTGTGCATGGCGTGGTATGGTATGGGTGTTGGGGGTACGTGTGGTGTTTGTGGGATATGTGGGGTGAGCATGGGGTATGTGTGCGTATGGTATGTGTGCGTATGTGTGGTATGGATGTATGTGGTATGCGTGTGTGTATATGGTGGGGTGTGTGTGGGGGATTGTGAGGAGGTGAGGCTGTTTGTGGGGGCATAAGGTATGTTGGGGGGTTGTAGGAGCAAGGTGTAGGTGTGAAGGAGGTTAGTGGAGTGTGGGGACCTCCTCACTCCCTCCATGGCCCAGCAGCAGGCACAGTGCTCAGGGCGCAGGTGCCCGGCAGGGTGCAGCTCTGGCCAGCGCTGCACATTACAGAGAGGGGTGCAGCCTCTGAATGGCTGCCTGTATTAACAGCACTTCCTGCCACTCATGGACAGCCCCTGCACTAGCCCAGCAGGAAGGGAAGCCCCACGTACTGGAGCCAGGCACCTTCTCTGCCAGGGCTGTGCATCACCAGAGAGAAGCCTCAGGTGCTAGAACTGGCTGCCATCCCCGCAGAAGCTGCCCTGCAGGGGAGGGAAGCCCCAGGCAGGGAAGGCAGCTAGCTCTGAAGCCTGAAGTTTCTCTCTGATACTGCACAGCCCTGGCAGGGAAGACACCTGGCTCCAGCACATGGGGCTTCCCTCCTTGCTGTGTGAGTGCAAGGGCTGCACATGAGTGGCAGAGAACACCAGCAATACAAGCAGCCATACGGAGGCTGTACCCCTCGCTTCAATGTGCAGTGCCGGTCGGAGCCTTGCCCCGCCAGGCACCTCCATCTTGATTGAGCACCCTGCCTGCTGCTGCTGCCACTGCCCACCAGAGCTGTGCACAATGAGGGCATGTGGGGCATCCCCACATCCTCCACTCTCCCTCACACCCACAGACTACCCACCCCAGCTCTGTGCTGCCACCAGCCCCATGCTCTGGGTTTCCTCTCAGCTGAAGCCCCACACCTGCTGATTCCCTACCTGCTGCCCAGAGCCAGCAGGAAACCAGGGAAGCAAGCAGGTCCAGGGGGCTGTGGCAGCAGCAGCCCCATACAGAAGCTGCATGCTGACTGGCTGGGTCCTTCCGCACACAAGGATGGAAGCCAGGCAATAGGGTATGGTTTCTGGGCTGCGTGTACATGTGATTGCCTCACTCCCACCCTTATGGGGGAGGAGGGTTGGGTGAGGTACCATTGGTTGAGTGGCCCTGTGGGACACCTAAAAGTGCTTGGCAGGCCAGATCCAGCCCATGTGTCGTATTTTACCCAACCCTGGGTTAACCGACCTAAAACGGGTTAACCCAACCTAATGAATGCTTGCACACATTCCTTAACCTAGCCCCTGGGTTAGGAAAGCCCAGTCACTCTCCATAGCCCCAGGACTCTGCTGCTTTTACCTACCCTTACCGTGACCAGGCTATCCCTCCCCCTCAAAATACAGCTTCAACTTGAAAAGCCCCTCCTGGACACAGCAGCTCAGTGGTGAGGGGCACAGCCACTGAGGTCCCTCAGCCAGGGGTGTGAGGGGCCCACCACATTCCACCTGTGAAATGGCTGCCCATGCCCACTTTCTGTTCATGAAATTGGGGGGGCAGCCCCTGCAAATTAGGTAGGTCCCTAATCATAACTGATGTAGCCAATTTTGTTGCCAGCAAACAAGTAATATCACAAACAAGGTCAATCTGTCTCTTTAAGAAAGACACTTACATTAGCTGGTATATGAGAGACCACCACATACATGGTACATAATACAGCACAAGTCACTGTTTACAAAAGCTAAAGGTAGCTACAAGCAAGACCTACTACAGTTTGAAATTATATCAAATAATTAATAAAAATACTGCTTAGTTACTAAATATTAGATTTTCATTTTATGATCAACCCACCCATATCTTTGGCTTACCTGTGCTCTTACTTGTGGAATGGCAACTGAATATGATATCTACAAGTTAGGTTAAATAGTTATATTGTTACCAGTAAGTTTGGCAGTCACGAGGCTCTTATCTACTGTGTAGTGGACAAAATAAGTAGTGTGTTTTACATGAAAAACCTCCCCTAGAAGTTAAGGTAAAGAACAGGAAATCAAAGTACTCTGCTTGCAGCTCTTCTTTCCTTCTTTAAAGGATACAAAAAATTAAAGGTTTCTACCAAATCATCCCTGATGGTGTATGGGAAGTTTTTTTCATATGAGATAAAAACAAGAAAGGGACTGTGATCTTGCAATGAGGCCTGGGTCTGGAGGAATATGTAACTCTTGTATGGGAGATGTTGAAACCTAGAAGTTAAAACAACTGAATGGGTGAATCTCAGGGCAATTAGTGCACATGAATAAACTCCAAAGCTTTTTCTCCCAGGCATGCAATCTGAATGTGTGCCCAGGAGGAATTAATTCTGGAGCAATCAGCACTGGAGTTTATTTATATACAGCATGTAGAGCCTGGTCAGAGCAGCCCTGGATGGCATAGGGTACTGGCGGTCAGCCTGCCAACCCGGATCTGCTCCGACTGGCCTCAATATGCTGCAGAGGGTCTGGTGAGATACAAGGGGGCTTCAGTGTAAGCGGCCGCTGCCGCTCCTTACACTGTAAGGAGCACCCGCATGTTTTAGCCAGCCATGTTAGTGTCTACATGTGTGCTGCTGCCGTAACCGTTTCCTGCACTCTGATAGGGGCACATGCATAGACGGTTGAGACATTTACTGTGAAGGTAATTCGTCAGCATCTCATGCAGATGTGCTCAGTGTGTAATTAACTAAGTCCTGATCTGTGCTAGGCTTGGCTCTGTGATAGACTTGGAAGAGAAAGTTGACCAGAGGAGGTACATGAGAAACCAAGCAGTCTACTGTTGGTGTGGTTTCTACTCTATATTTTAGGAAACTAGCCTGATTAGGCACAGAAAATCTATGTGATAGTCCACACCAAGGTTTAAGACTAGGGCATTATTTTTACCTGATTAAAGAAAGAGCAGGTCTACCTATAGGCTAAAAGTTCAAAATATTTGGGCTAAATGTCCTCTTCCCTCACTTTTCCTCATTTTGTGGCCATCATGCACCTCTTCACATCCCTTCTCGCCAGATGACTAAAACTGCAAACTCTCATG
Source organism: Caiman crocodilus (assembly GCA_030014935.1). Lineage (NCBI taxonomy): Eukaryota > Metazoa > Chordata > Crocodylia > Alligatoridae > Caiman > Caiman crocodilus. The sequence continues at coordinate 156,057,318 of JAGPOW010003316.1, read as the reverse complement.
GTATTTCTAATCTGGTTGAAATCAGGAAGTACTGGAAATGTAAAAGGGGGGGGTGCGGAAAGCTTATTCTAGTGATATTTCCAGCTGCATTCCAGGAATGCAGAGGCAGACCTGCCAAGTCTCACACATGAGGAGAGAAACTTGTACATTTCCTAGTAATTTTAATGCATGATTAAAAAACACTGCTGCTTTGAAAAAGAGACTGAGAAAACAGTGATATTTTCAATCTCACTTCTTTAAATTGTAACAGCTTGAGAGGTTTAGGGAGATTGATCTCTAGATTGTGTGGGTGGGTATGTCAGCCATTAACTGTAGGCAAATTAGGCAAACTCAGTGTTATAAAATCCTAGAAAAATGTGGAACTAAGTAGCAGAAAAAAATTCACAACCTGCAAAGAACCCAAAGTTTATTCTAGGATCAAGTTTTCTTTTGTTTACTAAATACCAAAAACTGTAAATATTCATTGGAATTTTCTCTATTAGAAAACAAAACAAACCCAACCTCAGTCTGGTAAATTTTAATAAGGTCAGAGGGCTGCTTTTAATTCAATACAGACTTAAGTGTAAATGTTCCCAAAAACGCACCAGTTATTTCCAGGCAGGGGGATGTGTGAGCAAATCAAACTAAGAGTCAATCCAAGCCTGTACTTTGACATGAGACTCCCAAGAAATATCTATGTACTACAAGGAAGAGTTTTGGCAAGTATATAGTCAACATTTTCCCTGAGTCAGCACTGAACGCCACAGGATGGTGCTAGGATATTGTGCAGATGCAGGTGTCATCTATCAGAAGACATAAAATTGAAATCCTGGCCACATGTCACAATGAAAGATCACTTGGCACCCTTCACGTAAATCAGGGCGATGTTAGCACTGCTGTTCCAACATGGAAAACTGCCCTGATGCCTTACTGAATTTCCCTTGCATTCTCAAGCCCTGTCCTAAACTTGGCAAGTGTTTCTTAGTGCTTCTAATCTGGCTATATTTCATCTCAAAGGAGGCTTCAATGTTGGACAAGAAAAACTTGTATGCAGCTTGCTTATTCATTTGGTAATGCAAACTTTATTTGAAAGTCATTTTTTGTTTCTCTAATCTGAATGTCACTTTCCTTTCCTACCTCCTTTTTTCATGCTCATCTCCAAGAACAGAATACAGACACTGACAAAGGATTTTTCATAATCTATAAGAAGTTCATGGAATTGCTTGCTAAACCAAGACACCTCTCTATCTGTTAGATTAACCAGGCACATACAACTGGATTCTCTTTTGCATTTTGAATATGTATTTTGCTTGGAAAGTAGCAACCTTCAGACATACAACCACAACTGTGGTCAGGACATTTCTCTTTTTTTGCCCAGTGGATTGTACTGTCAGACCTTGCATACTCATAACAAATAGCATACAGAAGAAAAGTTGGCACTATATAGACATGCATCTAGTTTTTGAGGGAAGGGCTTACAGGAACAAGGATCAAAACAACAGAAAGAAAAATATGCCTTTAGTCAAGTTCTGATCTGCATCAGAAATTAATAATAATTAACTGACAACCTTTCCTCATGCATTAGACGCTTGCGTGCGCACGTGCATGTGTGTGCTCGTGTGTGTGTGGTGGGTTGGTTATATTCATGGTCCAGCACTTGGAAACATTCTTTATTAAAATGCAGGCAGGCTCCAACCAGAAACATGTGTTTTCCTTTAAGGTCTATTTGCTTCAGTGAAATTACTATATCAGTCAGTCTCTACGACACACAGACCTCATTGAATTTGCTCAGGTGAGTTCATCTGAATATATTAGTTTTATCTAGCTTATGTATATAGAAATAGCTTTCTATTTCCTGCTAGTTGGTGAGCTGTTACTTAAATCCAGCTTCTAAAGAACCTATGTGGGTAGAGGAAGAAGTGAGATGGCTCTAAACAACTTTTTGATTTGGAACAAGTATGAACCAAGAAAAACTTGTGAAACAGCCATTAAAATCTATTTTAATTGAAAGAGATCACATAAAATAGGAGTTTAGTGGCCCATAGCACTATTTCCTATGAAAATTACAAAATTGGTTTTAGATAAAGATTTTTTGGGGAGTTAAGAAAAGACATGCATATTTAATATCAAAACCTTTTCGGTAGGTTGAGATGATGCAGTCTTGGCCTAATTTTGCATAACCTGGAAAGCTGCCCATACTTTTAATTCTGAACATTTTAAGACACCTTCTTACCACTTTCATCTAGCAAGAAATCATCCTGGTAACGGAACTTTTCTGGTCCACAAGCAATAAAAATGTCATCATCACCAAAGAAATCCTGAAGGCACATCACCTGCAAGAGAAAAGGAAAAGAATGCACTCAATGTGGGATCTCTCATAATAATTATAAAAACAATAAATCCTTCCCAGTCCACATCTGTATGAAAGCTCTTCTCATTTAATGAAATCAACAGGGATTCTTCTCCAGAGGCATTTCAAAGCAGTGTTCGGACCATCTGTTATGAGTGAGAAACACTTTTATGGACACTGCCGGAAGAGAGAGATAAAGAAGACAGAACAATGTAACTGTCACATTTATTATACAATGTATCAATGTGGAATAAGGTAAGTGCTTTTTGTTTATGCACAAGATGGTGTTCTGTACATACTGGATAATTAATTTGCTTTTGCAGTTCCCATTTATATTGTTTGACAGCCATTAAAATTGGCTACAGTTTTGTAGGCAGTATTTACCATGGTTTTTTCAACAAAATCTGTATGACAATGAAGGTAGCCTGAGGAATTGGTATGACATAACTGAGTAGGGAAAAAATTACTCCATTTTAAGCAGCTCACATTCTCTATCACTGCCCCCTTCATCTCTCCTAAACAGTACCCACTTTGAAGGTGTATCTTTGAACAGTCAAGTCAGTATCAGTGTGAAATTTTACTTCTAGTGTTGAACAAAAGGGGAAAAAAAGCTTGGTAAAATATCAGGATTAGAATATTGTTTAGTTCTCCTAGTTTCAAAATCCTTTAGCAATAGCTTGCATTACACCAGGTTCACTGTTTTTAACAATGGGTGTAATGTTTCCATTCTCTTAATTTATTTTGCTAGCCATACAGCAGAAAATTGGCAGTATACCCAACTCCTGTCTTTTGGCCCTTTTGATCCTGTTTTTATAGCTTCAAATCTCACTTGCCTTTAAAAAAAAATAAAGACACAGTGTGAAATATAGATTAAATAAGGGCTTTGGCAGCTATTTCAGTTGAACAATTCTTTCAGAAACTTCACTAACATTAGATTTCATAACTAAAAACTGTTAGTAGCAGGATTCAGACAGCAGAGGTCTATGGACAGCATTTATTCCTGAGCGTCACAAAATACTGGAAGAGAGCCCAATTGAATCAGATCTTCCTAGCCATGGAAAGTGGGGGGAGGGGAAGCAGGAGGGTAGTCAACTTTCTGGTTGACTTCATTGAAGAAAAAATTCACTGGCAAAGATAGATGACTGAATGACTACTTTGCCTTGGTATTTCACGGGGCAAAGGGGAAAATCATGCCAGACAGGGTACAAAATGAACAGGGCATGAATGACTGTCTGCTTACTATTGCTGTAGAACTGGTGTGTGATCAGTTAAGGAAATTAGACATATGTAAGTCAGCTAGATTAGATGAACTTTAAGAGTAGATTAAATAGGTACTTGGCTGGGGTCCTGTGACCCCAGCACTCATTCCTGCCATTGGCGGGGGGTCAGACTAGATGGCCTGCTCTAGGCCCCTTCTGACCCTAGGCCCAGGGAAAATCCTGGAAAAATCCATTAAGGAGTCTATGTGCAATAGGTTTGCAGAAGGTAGATTCTGAATGATAGCCAGCATGGCTTTGTCACAGGCAGGTCTTGCCTCACCAACCTCATTTCCTTTTACAGTGAGGTAACTTGCCATGGACATGAGAAAGCAGGTTGACATTGTATACCTTGACTTCCAAAAAGCCTTTGATCTGGTATCTCATGATGTTTTCACAACAAGATTGGAGGATTGTGGACTTAACTGCAAGACAGTTAGATGGGTATGAAGCTGGGTGTGGGGTAGGATGCAGAGAGTTATAACGAATGGATCTGCATCATCCTGGCAAAAAGTGGGCATTGGTGTCCCACAGGGGTCAGTGCTTGGTCCAGTGCTTTTCAACATCTTTATAAATGATTTGAATGTGGGATTGAAGAGATCACCGGCCAAGATCGCAGACACCACCAAGTTATGGGAAAGCATGGTCACACTTGAAGATAGGCTATAGATACAGGTGGATCTAGACAGGCTAGCAAGCTGTGTGGCAAGATGAAGTTCAACACTGAGAAATGTAAAGTGCTCCACCTGAGGATGAACAACCCCCAACACACCTATAGGCTTGGCAGCGCCAAACTGATCAGCACTATGAACGAAAGGCTGGAGTACTGCATTCAGTTCTGGGCACTGCACTTTAACAAGGACATTGTAAAGCTTGAGAGAATCCAGAGAAGGGCCACCCACATGATCAGACTTGCACAGCAAGCCATGAAAGGAAAGGCTGAGGGATCTGAGACTCTTCAGCTTGAAAAAGAGAAGGCTGAGAGGGGACTTGGTAGCAGCTTACCGCTACATCACGGGAATACATAAAGAGCTCGGTGAATAACTGTTCTCCAAGGGACCTTTGGGGAAAACCAGGAGTAATGGCCACAAACTCCTGGAAAACCATTATAGGTTCAACATTAGAGAAACTTTCTTCATAGTTAGATTGTCCAGGCTATGGAATAACCTCCCTCCAGAAATGCTGTAATTGCCTACCCTGGAAATCTTCAAGAGGAGACTGGATAGTCACCTTGCTGGGGGCACCAAACCCTAGTTGTCTTTCCTGCCTGGTGCAGGGGGCTGGACCCAATGATCTCCTGTGGTCCATTCTGGCCTTACAGTCTATGAGTCTATGAAGATATTTTTCCAGATTTTGGAGCAGATTGCAAAGGCATATCAGTGGTTTTACATCCAGGACCATACTTCATAGGGATAAGACAAAAAACTTGAGGATTTTGAAAAGGTAAAAGGCTCTCTAATAAGAGAAACATAAATATGGATGAGCAGCTATATGCTTTTTGACTGTGCTTTCAGAATGAGGTTAGTTCAGAATAATGTGACAAAATTACCAAGAAGGGAAAGAATTAGATTCAACTCAATATCAAGAAACAGACAGCTGTAAGCACCTCCTCACTGATTCACCTTTAACATTTAAAATCCTAGTCCCTACGTTCACATTCTTCACAATTGTGTTCCTACCAAAATTTTCATATTAACCCTATCTGAACACCAACCTACATACATGACATAACTTTTTCCTGTGTTCCCCCTCAATTTATGCTCCATTAACAATTCCAGCTTCTATGCACCACTGTCATTTCATTTAACTTTCTATTTCTATGCTTTTTCTCTACAACACCCAACCCTTGATTAACAAAGTTGGTCAAACCTTAGCCGTCTCAAGTTAAGTTCCTTATAAACGGCCAGCTCCTTGTATAAGCTACACAACTGTACTGAGTTTTAGAATTCATTTTAAGAAGTCCCATTAATCTATTCCTATTGAATTTAATTTCCTGATTCTGCCTTCCAGATTTTAAGCCATTTTTGGATAGTGATAGCCTTTGCTTTTGTGTTTTACACAGCACTGAGCTCTGTATCAAATATAACCAAGTAGAACAATAAGCATTAATTGTACATTCAGAGCTTGTCCACCCACAAAGGGGAACTATACTTTACTATAGGTTTCATTTAAATAATAAAAGTCACTTAAACCAATGTAAAAGGCTATATGGAGTCTGAAGCAAAATATGAAACTGTCTTCTTTAGTAAGAAACAGGTTTAAGCCAAAACTAGGCCATTTTAAAATCAATGCAAGTGCAAACAAAACCCAGGAAACAAAGGAGAAGTACAGCATAATGAGAACATGGGACATAAAACTGGCCTAACAGAAACACAAGTCTCTCTCAGAGTTTGTGCCCGTGATTTGAGAGAGAAAACAACTGCGTGACTCTTGACCTCTTCTTTGTCAGGATGTGACCATTGCCTTTGTTTCTCTGTTTTGTACAACTACTTACAAACACTTTGAAGTTCCAAATAAACTTCACTGGAGCTGCAATGAGGAGTTTGCTTGGGACTACTTCTGAGGAATTGTTTCCTCTGGGTGAGTTGGACCTTCCTCCTACATAAATTGCTGCTGCTCTAGGTGGCAGCTCAAAGGCATTAGCCACTGTGTAAGTCTGAAATATGTGTTTACTTTGTTTAACTTGATCTGTTTTTAAATGCTGATAATTTATGTAAGCTTTAGTTTCATTTCTATTACTCCGTTTTATTTTATTTTATTTTATTGCTTATTTCATTGCACAACACCTGGTCTTTTTGTCAACACCTGTTTATCAGCTGAGCGCTAAAGATCTAGTGTGCCCTCAGGAAGGAATTCCTAAAGGAATTCCTAAAGTCTTGGTAAAGAGAGCTCTTGCCACTGTGAGGGCCTTGTTACATGTTATACTGTGAGCCTCACTAATGTTGATGGGTGTTATTGCTAGCTCAAGCTTGGAGCAGCCACACTTCAGGGACCTAGAGGACTGAATGATAAGAAGCCCTGACCCTTCCCATTCCCCAGGGTTTCCCAGCCCCTCCTCATCCCCAGGGCTCCCCCTAGCTCCTGCCTTCCCCTGTCCCTGGGGCATTACTTGCTTACTTGTGGCTGCCCATATAGTCCATCTCAGGGAAGCTAGCAGAGAAGGGTTAACCTACCTGCCTGGCCACAGTTGCTGCTGGGCTGCTGCGCTTCAGGCCCAGACAGCAGCAAAAGAAATTTGTGCCATTGCTTTTTGCCACTTCACACAGCCCTGCACATGGGGTTGGTGCAGGAAAAATTGCCCCAAGTAGGGGAAGGGAGGCTGGGGGCAGCACCAGTAGCTGCTGCAGCCCAGCCTCACAGTGACGGGGAGGAAACCTCTGGCACAAGCCAAGATGGCGACTCTTCCCTCCACCACTGATTGGTCAAAAGAGCTGCCTTTTGTGTGCCCTGTCCCCTCCACCAATCAACAGCAAGGGCGGGACCACAGAAAAAGCAGCCTCCTCAACCAATCAATGGGTGGGGGGCAGCACTTGCCACCAAAAGACTGCAAAAATGGCGCTGGGTGCCATAAGCTGATTAAGATTTTTACTTTATCTTGGTGCACTTTAAGTAGATCCTAGTCATAAGAAACCAAATGAAGGAAGGCAGCACCTCTTGAAAGTCACTGCAAAAATGAATTTTAGAAAGCTTAATTAATGAACTGGTAAAGAGATATCTGGGGCATTCATTTTTTGATTAAAGGAGCACGCATGATAGATTATATATAAATAGAACACATATATGTGGTATAAATATAAATCATTTGAAATTTTACCATGTGTAGAAAGTGACCATTCTCCCCCAACTCGAAAAATTCCATAAGAATCTTATGGGGACTCTTCCCCCCAAAACTATACAACTAGCCCCCAACTGATAAGAAGTCTGCAGAAAGAAAATTCAATGGAATGATGAGTTATGAGAAAATGTGTTGCTCTATTCAAAAGTACTTTCACAGGTCATTTATCTCATATACTCAAACTACAAGAACCCCAAGAAAAAATTTCACAATATGAAGCAGTTGCCTAATCATTGGAGAACGCCATCAAGAGAGAGCATGTTTATAGGGTATAGGCAGGGTTAGTGGTACCAACTATAGTATGATGACCAGTGCTCCAAATCTAAAGGTGATTTAATAGATGCCTTGGAAAAATACATATCTAGAAATGACTGTGCTACCTTTCAACAAATCAAGATTAAAATAAACTGTAATAAATAAATTGAAAGGAAAAAAAGAACAATAGCAAATAGGCTATGGAAGGAAGTGGTAGCTGCTGGGAAAAACAATGATAACCAACATTTTTGGCAAATGATAGGCAAAGGGCCAAAAAAAAAAAAAATTAGCTTATTTCTTGTTGCATATATTCTTGAAGATAAATGGGTCTTGTTTTTGAAAAATAACTTTAACAATTTAGTCTCAGATGGTAAATAAAGTTAATCTATTAAGCTATAAGAATGTCATTATCTCGCCTCTGAATTTCAAGTAAGATCATACATGTCCTAATAGAAAAATGGAAGGGACCCCGGTCTTGTCTTTATTTCCCCACAAAAAGTCAAGTAATTCATTGACTGATGATGTCCAAATGTCGATCAAGATTAATATAATTATTTTAGAAGGTATTTATTCAAAGCATTGGAATGAAAATATAATAGTCCCAATTTTTAAAAATGGTGATAAGAGATTGAGTGATATCACCCTATTAGTTTTATGTGTACTCCTGACAAAATATTTGGGAGGCATTTAATTTTTCTATCTCCAGACATGGCTTTCTGAAAATAATACACTGAGACAAGAGCTGGCTGGTTTTAGAGAAGCCTATTCTTATATGAACCACACTCTGCATTGTACTATTTAGCATCTAAATATGTAAAAAGACAATTTGTAAAAGGAGCTTGATAGAGGTGTGCCAGTATATTGATCCATCCTGTATTGGCACAAATAAATGGAAAATTGACATTATTGGTAATTGGCTTTTTTTTGGCCGATGTGGCTGATAATGTCGCAGATAAATGCCACGTGCATGCGTGCAGCCCCAGCATGAGTGCAGCCAGAAATGCAGCTGAGCAGCTTGGACAGCAGCATCTGGCTGGTAAGTCTGTGGGGGGTAAGGGGCATGCGGGAGAGTGCAGATGAAGGTCCTCATGGTGAGGGAGGAAGTGGGGCTGGGGCTAGGGAAGGAGTTGCCCAGTGGGGGTGGTGTGTGGGTTGGAGCCATGGGCAGCTTATCCAGGGGCATGAGTGGGGGGCAGGGACTACAGTAGCTCCCTCTGCTGCACAAGCCCCTGGGGGATGCATCCCCGGGGGATGCATGTGCCCTCTGGATCTGTGTGCAGGGTGAAAGCAGGCTGCAGGCTTAGGGTTGGGAGCTGCACTGGCCCTTTTCTGGCAGGAGGGTGGGCTGTGGCTGCACTTGGGGTGGGCAGAGATGGGGCAGGTGTCAATGCTGGGGGAGGGGCTTTGGCAAATTTTGCGCTGGCTGTAGCCCACCCCACAGCTCCCCTTCCCAGCATTGCTGCTGCCTGCCCTGAGCACAGCCTTGACCCAGCTCCCCAAGCCAGGAAGAGGCTGCAGTGGAGAGCCTACCTTTGCCCTGCACAGAAATCCAGGGGGCACATGCCACATGTGCCTTCCCTTGCATGCATACAGCATGGGGAGCCACCCCTTCCATCCCCCATCCCCTCCAGATAAGCTGCCCATGGCTCTGTCCCACACCCTGCCCTGGCTGAGCAGCACCTGCCTTTGCCCTTGCCTATGCCCCATTCCCTCCCTCACCATGGGGGCAATCAATAGAACCCCCCCCCACATCCTTTCCCTCCCTCACGCCCCTTCCCCCCACAGACTTACTGGCCAGATGCTGCTCTCCAAGCTGCCAGGTTATATTGGCAACTGGATTTGTACTGGCCAATATGGCTCGTTAATAATTAGCCATTGGTATCAGCCAAAAAAATTATTTATCAGTGCACCCCTAGAATTTGACTCCAGATACAGATCAAAATTATGAGAAAAAGCTGTCACTAACATCAATGGATTAAGTTCTCTTGCAATTAATTTTCACTTAGTATTCAAATACAGCATCTAAAGTGCATTAAAGGACTGATGGTGCCCTATGGTTTCTCAACTAAAACAAGGGTATAGCAGGGATGTTTGCTTGTTCCACTACTTTTTAATTTATTCTAGAATATTTAAAACATGTTTTTATCTCTACCTAATTCTACAGGGGGAGTGGGGACATCAGGAAACAGTCACCCACACTGAACCCAAACTGTTAAACGTGAGCACTTTAATGCAATGAAGAACTCTAAACTATGGGATGAAAATTAGGGTATCTGGTAGGTTTAAAAGATCTAAGTGCAGTCTAGAATTCCTTCCTTTGCCAAATAAACCCTTGTTTGGGTAGTTAAATAACATGTATTCTCTCCTCCAGAGTAATGACCTAGGAAATGTACTGAGTCACTGACTCAGTATTTCTGCTATATTTAGAAAACAAGACACAAATTTAAGGTCTCCTTTACACATTCATGTAAAGGCACAAATAGAATCTAACGCACAATCCACATTTTTGCATGTTCTGCCATGCCACACATGCATGGCAGGAGATGCAATTGTGGCATTGCACATTGCACTACCACAATCTTCCAGCCCTGGGAGTGTGTGAAGCCCCTGGGGTTGGGAGATGGCAGCAGCCATGATCTGCCAGCCCCTGGAGTTTCACACAGTCCCAAGGAATAGCAACTGTGATCTTTAAGTCCATAAATTGTGGGGAGTCCCCAAGGCTGGAAGACCATGGCAGTTGCAATCTCCCAGACCTGGGAGCTCCATGCACCCCAGAAGCTGGGACGTCAAAACTCTGCTCTACCGCTCCTGGAAGCCATCTGGTTCCTGGCACCAGGAGGTGTGCTGCCAGGACTCAGCATTTGCAGCTGCTGGGGCTGAGATTCTCCTTAGTTGTGGGACCTCTAGCCCCAGCTGGGCATGGTGTAACCCTGAGGCTTGGAGCCCCACAGTTCACAGGCCTCCCAGATGGATGGGAGACCCTGCTACATGTACAAATTAAAGCTTGATGGCAACCAGCTATAATGTTAGTACACATTTTCGAGGTCCAAATGTATACTTGGTTGAACCTTTTTTGTGGAAAGATAAGTACCTTGCAAGTGTAGCTGATCTTCAGGTAACTGCACAATTAACCAGTTAATTACACAATACATGCAATGTGTATTGAGGACCTCAGTATTATAGATGCCAGCATGCAGACAGGGACGATTTTAAGATTAATACAGTTTGGCCAAGAAACCTACCTGTCTGTGGTGAAAAACTATAAACAATGAAAGGCCATTAGTAGATTAAGATTCATTTGAATGAAATCTGCAGTCATGGGCTGGTAATGTCAAACTCCATTTTTGGAGTTATATGTTCTTGTGAGAAGAATGAGATAGATGACTTAAGTCACTACTTGTGGTCCTGTTTACTCTTTGGAGAAATAAGAGGAAAATGGAATGTTTAAATACTGGGATAATGAAGAAAAAACAAATTTTGGCTTCTCCCCAACAATTTGAAGCCTGCCCTATAGTACTGCACAAAGAGTAAGAGCCAAAATCAAATACAATTCCCCTGTTTTGTTTTGATTGCTTCTTTTTATCTTTTTTCCTCTCTGTCATACTATATTCCTTTAATTTTGTGTAAACTGGTAGAATGGAACTTTCTGAATGTTTTTGCAAAACTACTTAATTATGTAATTATTGTTATATGTAACTTATTGTTCACTCTATTGTACTATGTTTGCAAAATCTGTAAACAAACTACTACTACTACTGTCTGCTCCCTGGATCTTATTAATATGGCAATTATTATCCCAAATTATTTTCTATTGAAAAAACTCTCACATCAGAAGCCTATACTGCGAAACATATGGAGCCTATACATGGAAACACTGGGCTCCTGCTCATCAGGTCAATCTCCCTGAGTTTTAGTCATATCCTCAAGCTTTCAGGAGCTTCCCATGAGGTCTACAGTCCAACCTGTCTTTGTAGGTTTCTGACATTTTCTTCAACCCATACCTCTCAAGCTGGTTCTGACATTGCCCATGGACAATGGCACATCCAGGAGAGCACGTATGCATACCAGGAACAAAAAAAAGTCTCCACCTGCATATTTGCAGCATGTGCTCAAAGTCTGGTACCTGGATATCCAGGTATCAAACTAAAACCCAGGGGAAAAAAAGAGGGTCACAGTCCCTAACTCTGCCCTAAGGTAACTCAGGAATCAGTCCTCCAGAGAGACACTCTGGTTTCTGGCCAGAGTGTCTCTATGGTGCTCCTGCTGCCCCAGCATGGCATGCTCAAACCCTTAGTATGCTGTGGCAAGCGGAAGTGAAGCAAGGACTGGGACCCAGGAACTGTCATGGGTAAGTAGGATGGTGGGTTCTGGGTGTGGAGCTGTGTCTGTGAGGAGTGGCAGGGGGATGTCAGGGGAGATGTACAGTCTGTGGGTGGGTTTGTGGAGGGGCTTAAGCGGGGGCCACCACACGCCTGACCCCCACCCATCCCTCATGGTGCCAACAGCAGCAGCCAGAGCGGCTGTGGCCCAGGTGCAGGCACAACTGGCGGTGATGTGGCACTGTGACCTGAGCTCTGTACATGCTGAAAGGACCTGGTCTGACCCATGCCCTATTGTGGGGGGGGAGGGGGGGCCTCTGGCCAGTGGGCCCTGAGCACCCCATGGGTGCTGCTGCTGCTGCAGGGGTGAGTTTTGGGCCCTGCAGGAGGCTTGGAGGTACATGACAGCCCCACAGGGGGTGCATGTGGGCCCTGTGAGGGCACATGTATGTCATGCAGTGGAGGTGTGTGCCCAGAGGAGGTGGGGGGACAGGGGCTGTGGGCCCTGTGGCAGGGAGCAGTCTGTGTGCTGTGCGGGGAAGTTGCACTCTGTGTGGGGGCAGGGAACCCACCCCTCCTGAGCAGTTCTCCCCACACAGCTCCCTAACACACACACAGTCCCCCCACAATCCAACCACAATCCCACATCCCCAAGCCACCTCCACAAACCCCTTACCCATATACCCAACCACAAACCCCAAACGCTTGCACATACCCTGGCCAAACCTCACTCCCACAAATCCTACACCCACCCACAAACTCCCCCAACCCCCACTCCAAATTGCTTTCCACCTGTAAATCTATCAATAAAACATTGCCCTCTCTCTATATAGTGGTGTTTCATTTTAATAGCAGAAAAACACTATTTTGGGTATTTTAATGAAGGAATTTGGGTTTATTATCAGAGAATCTGCAATTTATAAACAGGGAAAAACAGCATCCCTGCTGGTGAGAAGTCACAAGACGCAGGCAGAGGAGCCCATGCAGGGCCAGCACTGGGGACCCAGATGGAGCACAGAGGAGGTAGATGATCTCTTGGTCATTTGAGGCCCAGAGGACATGCTTTGACAGTTCAAAGTGGGCCACTGCAAGGAGCACATCTGGGCAATAGCTGCTTAGATGGCAGAGCAGGGGCACCCCATCTGGGCCTGGCAGGGGTGCAGGCTTGGGGTCGCAGGTCCAAGGAGGCAGGTGCTGTTGCAGGTGGCAGCAGGTCACAGCCAGGCAACAGCCCCCATGGTCAGACTGCTGCAGTGCGTAGATGGTGCAAGGGCCACTCCATGTTAGGGCTGCTTCAGTACTCCAGCTGGCACAAGGGGCAGTGTCCCCAGATACCAACTGGATGGATCTCAGAAGCTCCTGAGTGCAAGTAGCCCTGAGCTGCTGGCCAGGGCAGCTTTTTATACTGCTGGGCCCAGCAGAGGTGCTGGCCCTAGCCTCTAGCTCCCTCTGGCTAGAGATTCAGGAGGAACTGGGCAAGGTTAAAGTGGATGCTTAGGCACATGTGCGGAGGCAAAAATCCCCAGCTCAAATTTGTGCTCCTCCTATTTGAGCTGCTGCAAGTGCACATGCCTGCGTGTGTGGATGCACCCTTGGAGTCTATCTGTACTGCTTCCAGAGACAGCCAGAGGGAGCCCTGCTGAGAAATAAACATTGCCCACACATGCAAATTAGGCAACACAGATACGTCAGACAGGCCCTGAGAGCATGCCCCCATATTGTCCTCAGACTCTATTGTTTGAGAGAGATGAAGTGCAGCAATGGAACACAAACTCAGAGCTGCTTCCAAGCTATCTAGTGAAGAGTACAAGTCTTGGTGCTCCTGAGCTCTCTGTGGAGGTGTTATAGACATAGTCTATAGTGTTTGCTATTAGCCCTCTTCTACAATCCTTTCACTGAGCAAGCAAAAAGACCTGAACTTTACTGCCTGTCCGGCTCTCAGTCTAGTTCTATGATGCTTCTGGGGGATGCAGCTCTCAGAACCATGGGTCAGAGAACTAGGATCCATAAAAGACACATTGGACTGCATGTGTTCCTAACTGATCATGTTTTTCAGTCAGAACAGGGATGGGCAACCTAGACCACACATGCAGCAAGTGGCATGGCAGCCTCTGTATATGGCCCATGGCAAACTGGGAAGAGGGTAGGCAGGGAACAGAAAGCAGAGCAATAAATCAGGAAGGGAGCAAAGGGCAGGAAACAGCAGAGCAGAGGATCAAAGTGGAACTCAGGGAGGGCACAGGACATAATTGGTGGTCAAAAATGTTGGCTCAACTCAATTAGAGCACTATCATCTTTGCAAGAAATCAATTAAAACAATTATAAAGTGTAAAACATACTACATATAACAACAGGTTCTCATTTTATTGTCAATTTTTTTTTGAAAAAAAATCTCCCTTCCTCTGAAAAAGGTCTACATACACAGAAGGGGAAATGAGGAACAGATTTGTATACAAGCGCAGGCAAATATGCCATTTAAACACAGTGAAATAATGAAAAATAAATTCTTCCATCTCCTAAGCTTTTAGCAGTCCTTGATGTTACAAGGAAAAGTACCTTCTCATCATACCCAGTAGCATGATAAGCATCAGGAAGAATGTCAGAAGATGGTAACTAACTTTGAAACCTTTTACACTAGAGATCAGCTAAAAGGCAAGGAACATTGTAAGAATGCAAATCACAAATGCAAACAATGCATTATTTCTGTGTTGTGTTAGGCATGGAAGCGCCCATTTTATAGAAAGGATGAAAGTACATATACTAGGTGCTGAACAATACAAACATGTCCTAAAAGCCCACCAGGTTTCAGAATAAAGCAGTTTGGAGGACTGATGGAGAAATGCCACAATAAGGCCCAAATCCAACTCTCCTCTAGGCAGGTAAGTAGCATCTATGTGGCTAACACCAGACCTGTAAACGGCAGTTCGTGCCACTTGCATGAATTTTGGATCCTATTCCCCTTGTGCATCATCCTGCTCTTCTGAGTATGCTCAAAAGAGACCTGGCACTAATCATTCAGGCTCTGTTACAATCCTATGTGGTCAGGAAAGCATGTAATTCCAAATAAATTCTCAAACTCTGAGCTGCAGAAAAACAATGATAAGCAACTGTTTGATGTGGATGGCAGAGGCAGAGGTTCCTCCTGTCTTTTCGGACAAACAGTCTAGCAGTTAGCACACTCATCTAAGGCATGGGAAACCCAAGCTCCAAGCCCCAATTTACTCAGAGGGCACTGGAATCTACATCTGCTTCTCAGCAAGTACTCTAACCAACAGATCATAGATTAAGCAGGGTTAAGGACATCTTCTTGCTACTGAAAGAAGACAGAAGAGTATA
Organism: Caiman crocodilus; assembly: GCA_030014935.1. Taxonomy (NCBI): domain Eukaryota; kingdom Metazoa; phylum Chordata; order Crocodylia; family Alligatoridae; genus Caiman; species Caiman crocodilus. Next base: position 156,041,988 of record JAGPOW010003316.1, on the reverse strand, counting down.
AGCCAGGAGGAGTCTACCTCTATAGCCCAGTGAAATAGGAACTGTCCTAGAAAAAAAAGGGGGTCTTTCACTCTAGCTCCCGATTTTGACCCCATTGCGGTATAGCCAATGATTATTAGATGCAAAATGGAGAAACATTCCTGGGGGCAGTGCCAAGTATAGCAGTTTTGTACTTGTATTTGTTTTCCTATGTTCCATCCTAGTAAACACAGGAAATTATAAACTCATTATGCATATGTACATATGAAAAAGCAATTTTATTTTAATTGAAGGCTAAACTACACTGGATTAGCCTCCATCAACTGCAAGGTATGTATGAGCACAGGAAGTGACCATGGAGCAGCTAGTGGACTATGAAGCCTCATGGGTTAGGGCTTTTTCCCATGAGCCCATGCCCTAACAGAACACATGAGAAGATCAAGATCCATAGCCATTTTCCCTCTTGTGTAGATTTTTCACAAAGCTTAACTTGGGGGTTTCGTTTGCTCCCAAGTAAGGCAAATTATATAATTTCTTCCACTCTTGGGTTTAGGTATAGACCTAACCCCCATATGGGACTTTTTAGGTACCCACCATCACTAAAAACACTCATTCAACTTTATTTCTGTGAAATACATTATTTCCTGTTTTTCTGCATCTAATTTTTGGTGGATCCTTCCAATCTACTTCTATACTTTTCACCTCTCGTTGCAGCCCTCACTTCTACTTTTAATCCCCTCTTTGCCTTCTGTTTGATAAACAAGTGCCTCAGCTGGACTGGATCTTTTTATTTCAGTCTACTTTTGGTGGTTAGCAGGAAGTCAGGTGGTGCTCATCTACTTCACTGAATGATTCCAAATTCACATGATGACTTTTCCTATAGTATTAAAATGATAATATGCATGAAGAGTTACAGAAATAGATGAAACCTCTTATGTCATCTTGTTCATCTTTCAGCCAGTGCAGGATCGCTCCCTTCAACATATTTTCCAGTGCTTTATTCAGGTTAGTAATATAGGAGCAGGGAACCTGGTTCTCTCTGATTTAAAAAAATCCCCAATTAACAAATTTTAAAAGTAACCCAAATCCAAAATCCACATTTTTCCATGATTAAAATGAAATGGCATGATATATATGCCAGGATCCTTGTATATGAGTCAGATTAAAGGACTTCCCTGAGGGGACTATGCCTGAGGAAATTCAGCAAAGTAATGTACCCAGAATGGTTTCATAGTTTCTTTGGATCAGGCAGCAACCATCCTATACTTGCCTCACCCCTTTTACAGGGCATTGCTGTAAAAGGAGATGGCTAGGTATAGCAGCCACACCTCCAAAAAAAAAGCGGGGGAAGCATATCTGTAGAAGTTCAATATTAAAAAGATTAAAAAGCAGAACAAGATAGTTATAAAATTTGCAGCTTAAAAGCAAAAACAAAAAAGGAATTAAAAAGCAAATTAAACTTCACCTGAAATACAGGTTTGAATAATTCCCTGAAATCTAACCAAAGTTTTCCCTCCTTATTGTCTTTGACTCAAAGTCTTTTATTCATATGGTCTCATTACGCATATCCCATCCCTCAAGATCAGGCTGTTTATGAAAAAATTAAATTTGCTATCGACATATATGTACTTCCTTTCCAAGTTTCCGGTCCAAGACATGCCTTTGTCTAATGATTTAGACAAAGGCATTAGAAGGTATCTGCTGTTTACACATTTTAAAAGAGGAACTGCAAAGAATTCATTCTTTTCTGTGGAAATGAAATCTCCATGGTGACAACTGCATCATCAAGCTGTGAGAGGTTTTCAGGGAACAAGGGTTTTTATAATGAGATTCTCTTTACAAGAGCGCCCTCTCTAAATGGAGAAGAGGTGTGACCATAGGTACAATCTGGTTCAAGTAGAATAGAGCTATATAAAACACATACCAAGTGCCCGTATTGTTCTGGGTATGATACTAATGCTCTGAAACAGTACACAGTCCTTGTAACATTCTAACAATACCAGCCAACATCTCTAAAATCACAAATCAGAAACACGTGGATTTTCATACCAAACAGTCAAAGTGGCATGGGATCCTCTGCTCCCAACAGCAGCCAATCAGAAAACAAGACTCCATGCAATCAGTGGTGCAATACTTACCAAAAGGCTAAATTTCTTCCTGATACTGCTGTTGATCAGTTTATACTCGGGAGATACACAACTGACAGTTCTTTTAATTTTATTTTTGCCACTGAATCAGAGAAGCATAAAAAATTAGGGTTGGAAGGGACCGCAGGAGGTCATCTAGTCCAACCCCCTGCTTAAAGCAGGACCATCCCCCAACTAGATCATCCCAGCCAAAGCTTTTTCTAGCCAGATATTGAAAGCCTCCAAGGATGGAGACTGTACCACGTCTCTCAGTAACCTGTCCCAGGCTCTTACTACTCTCCTAGTGAGAAAATTCTTCTTAATATCTAACCTAAACTTCTCTTGCTGCAACTTGAGACCCTTGCTCCTTGTTCTATCATCTGTCAACACTGAGAACAGTTTAGCTCCATCCTCTTTTGAACCTTCATTCAGGTAGTTAAAGGCTGCTATTAAATCCCCGCTCTGTATTCTCTTCTCTAGACTAAATAAACCCAGTTTCTTCAATCTGTCCTCATAAGTCACATCCCCAGCCCCCTTGCCATTTGTGTTGCTCTTCACTGAACTCCATCAATTGGTCCACATCCTCTCTGGGGGAAGGGGAGGCAAAACTGAACACAGTACTCCAGATGTGGCCTCACCAGTTCTGAATAGAGGGGAATAATCACTTCCCTTGATCTACTGGCAACACTCCTACCAATGTAGGCCAGCATGCCATTAGCCTTCTTGGCAACAAGGGCAAGCTGTTGGCTCATATTCAGTTTATTGTCCACTGTAACCCCCAGGTCTTTTTCTGCAAAGCTGCTGCCCAGCCAGTCAGTCCCTAGCCTATACCAGTGCATGGGATTGTTCCTTCCTAACTGCAGGACTCTGCACTTGTCCTTGTTCAGCCTCATGAGATTCCTTCTGGCCCAATCAGCCAATCTGTCTAAGTTACTCTGAATCTCAGCCCTACCCTCTAGCATATCTACTACTACTGCCCCCAAATTGGTGTCATCTGCAAACTTGCTGTGGGTGCACTCTATGCCACCTTCCAGGTTACTGAGGAAGACTTTGGACAAAACCTGCCCCAGAACTGACCCCAGGGACTCCACTTGATACTGACTGCCAACTAGACATCAAGCCATTGATTACTACTCTTTGAGTCCGAAGCTCCAGCCAGTTTTCTACCCACTTTCCAGTCCATTCATCCAGCCCATACTTCCTTAGCTTGCCTGCAAGAATGTTGTGGGAGACTGTATCAAAAGCCTTGCTAAAATCAAGGTACACCACATCCACTGGTCTCCCCACATCCACAGAGCCAGTCATCTCATCATGGTAGGCAATCAGGTTAGTTAGGCATAATTTGCCCTTGGTGAATACATGCTGACTATTCCTAATCACCACCTTCTTCTTCAAGTGCTTAGAAATGGATTCCTTGAGGATCTGCTTCATGGTTTTTCTAGGGACCAAGGTGAGGCTGACTTGTCTGTAGTTCCTCCTTTTTCCCTTTCTTAAATATGGGCACTATGTTTGCCCTCCTCCAATCATCCAGGACTTCTCCTGATTGCCATGAGTTTTCAAAGATGATGGCCAGAGGTTCTGCAATCTGAAGTTGCAGCTATTCTCCTCATTTATACAATTCTTAAGATGTTTAATGCCTGTTTATTTCAATAACCGGTATGTTCATCAACATCCAGTTTGCACTATTTATAATTTAATCAGTACAGTTTGCTTCCAGGTGAGACCTGGCACAAATTCCTCACAATGGCATATCATCCCTGCTCTCTAACTCTAAATGATGTTTGTGGTTTGGTCAGTAAAAGCATAGGTCAATATTGCTTCTGCAGCACCCCTGGGACTGGTGCTCTCAAATAGCCCTCATGCTCTTGCTTAAAACACAGCAAATAAAGCAATGATGCTGCCCTGAGGGCTACTTCCCATTACTGATCTTCAAATCTCTGACTCTGGCAGACTTGAGGAAGTGAAGGCAGCCTCAGAGACAGGACTGGGGCAGATGGAGTAGGAATGTGTGGTTGAAGTATGCTTGATAGCTGTGCTGCTGGAAATGGTATAGACATATGCTAACGAGTCAACTACCCTGAGAAGAGGAATTCCTTTCTTCCATCATGACCTGTGCCATGCTGTAAATTCTCCCCTTCATGTTCCTGTTGTTGAGTTACAGATCATTAGGATATACATTAAATAAAAGGAATCATAAGCTGAGATGACAGTCTGGAATTATGTCACTGTCTTTTTTCAGGAGGCATGTTTGAGTTATGGTATATCCTTTTAGCAAAACTTTCATATCAGTCATCTAGAATAGACATACACTTCAGTTCCAAGACAGGGAATTATGGTCAACTGCAGCCTACAACATGAGGATGGACCACTGATCCAATAGATTCATATATTACCTTTTGGAAGGGATTATTGAGAGAAGGAATGCAAACCTGTGCAAACAATTATCATGGGCACTTATCTACAAATGTTTTGTTGAAAAGCACTAATCACTGTGTTTTGAGAAAGGTTTCTCTGTGGAAAATAGTAACAGGGTCAGTTCAATTTCTCCTTGTCAAACATTACCATGTCCTTTTTTGTAAGAGACACTTAACACCACAGAGAAAATGTTACTTATTCATATGCATTAGAAATCCCCTCAAAAACAGGTTAGCTCACATCAACCCTGTTTATTACTCATTGCTGGAACCCTTTTAGTCATGAAATATCTTTTTTGAGAGGGAATGACTGACTCTACAGATGCTATTCCCAAGTAGAGTGAAACCCAGTTTGTGGTATGTTTTCTGCAACTTTCTGTTATCATTCTCCCTCTCATTCCTTATGCATCTTAACATTTTCTTTGTTTTTTAAGGAAAGGTCACCACTGAGCTGTCCACATACAAGCTGAGTCATCTTTACTTGTGCATTCCCTTCCCTGCCTTTAGCCAGATGTCACTATTTAGTCAGTACCCAAGTTGTGTGTGGTACAGTACAAATGCTTGTAAAGAGTTTGCAACTGAAGTGGAGATAAACTGTGGGGAGGAGACAAATTTGAGGAAGAACATCATAGTAATAAGATGACACTGGAACTCATTTACAGACTGTACACATATTGAGGACTATCAATTTCTTACTAAAATCATAAATGTAATTCATTTCTTCCCCTTTGTTATAGTATTTGCAGATGAGACCTGTGTTTCAATAAATACATGAGAGATGCATATAGACACCATTTGAGTTTGAGTTTTAAAAAAAAATTCATATCATTTTTCTTTCCTGGACCTCTCTCCTAGATCTGATTGGGAATTATTTTTCAGAAATGGTTTTTGGGCAGAAATTGTCACTTTCTGTAAAATCAAATTTTCTGCAGGATATTTTGCAATTTTTCTGGTGGTTTTGAAAACAATTGTTCCCAGCTTCTTGATTTCCCCCATCATCTTGACAGATAGATAGATGGGAAGCAAAGGCTTCTGAGCCCTCCAGAGTCCCCTTCCTTCAGCAGCCCACCAGACTGACTGTTCCAGAGATGGGGCTTCCAAGATATACAGGTTCCCAACAGTATGGAAATCTTAGACAGTTCCCAGGTTCCCAACTTTTTGCCTGGTGGGCTTCTGATACTGCAGGATGCTTAGGGAGCCTTAGAAACTTTGAGGTTGAAATGAAAATCTCAACTTTTTTCAAAACAAAATGTTGAAATATCCATTTTTCTTTCCATTTTGGAAGCATTTTTTGGCATCCTAGAATTCCCTGTAAAACGGGAATTCCGGTTTCAACTCAGCTGTACTATATTCTCCATTTGTGAGCTCCTTGTAACAGAGACTTTCCCTTCTAGGTAAAGTACCTACAGATGCACAGATGGTAACAAGTAATAAGTATATAACGGGTGTACACCAGGGCCTGGAATGTCTGTTCACCAAGGCACCCAACGGGGAGACAAGAACAATGGACACAAACTAACTGAAGACTGCTTCAACTTGGACATAAGGAAAAATTCTTACAATTCAGGATCCTCGGGTGTGGAACAGGCTCCCTGCGCCCCGAGGCGATACAGTCACCTACACTGGAGATCTTTAAAAAACATCTTGATGAGCACCTTGCTGGGGTCATCTGATCCCAACAGTCTTTCCTGCCCAAGTACAGAGGGGCTGGACCCAATGATCTCATGAGGTCCCTTCCAGTTCTTATCATCTATGAATCTATGAATAATGCAAATGTAGACAGCCCAATATAAATGTAGGCAAATAAGTTCTGATCCAAACCCCCTTGAAGTCAACAGAAAGGTTCACATCGACTTAAATGAGGTTAGAATCAGATCCACAACAATTATGCAGTAACTGCCACACAAGATGTCTCAACTCCTTTATTTATTTAAGTAATCTATAAAAATTAAACCATCATAACACCATCCCTAGCTAAGCTGTATAAGTAGAAACATGTGCTTCTGGCTAAATTAAGGAGTGAAACAATTTGTAAAACTGTTCTGGTGTAATACAAAAAGTATTTCAGTGTTTAAGAATCTAACTGAATGCAAATTGGCCGAGGGGTCGTACTCAGAGAGTGGTGGTGGACGGATCATTTTTGACCTGGAGGGAAGTGGGTAGTGGGGTCCCTCAGGGCTCAGTCCTTGGGCCTGCACTGTTCAATTTCTTTATTAGTGACCTGGACAACAGGGTGAAGAGCACCCTGTTTAAATTAGCAGACAACACCAAAATTTGGGGTGATGTAGGCACGCTAGAAGGGAAAGGCAGATTAGAGCAGGACCTGGACAGGTTACAGGGGTGGGCAAATGAAAATAGGATGGGATTCAGTACTGACAAGTGGAGGGTGTGCACTTGGGCAGTAGGAACCAGCAGCATACCTATAGTCTGGGGAACTCCCTTCTTGAAAGCATGGTGACATAAAGAGAGCTTGGAGTCATTACTGACTCCAAGATGAATGCGGGCCACCAACATGAGAACACGATCAGTAGGGCTAGCCATACTGTGTCATGCATCCACAGATGCATCACAAGCAGGGCCAAGGAGGTGATCCTCCCCCTCTGTGACACTGATCAGGCCACAGCTGAAATACTGCATCCGGTTCTGGGCACCATACTTCAGGAGGAATGTGGACAGCATTGAGAAGGTCCAAAAGAGGGCCACTTGCATGATCCAGGGATAGCAGGGCAGACCCTATGAGGAGAGGCTATGGGACCTTAACCTGTTCAATGTTTGCAAGAGAAGGCTGAACGGGGACCTGGTGGCCGTCTATAAGCTTACTAGGGGGGACCATCAGGGTTTGGGAGAGACCTTGTTCCCCCAGGTGCCTCCTGGAGTAACAAGGAATAATGGCCATAAGTTGCTAGAGAGGTTTAAAGTAGACATTAGAAGACACTACTTCACAGTTAGGGTAGTTAGGATCTGGAACCAATTTCCAAGGGAAGTAGTGATGGCTCCTACCCTAGGAGTTTAAGAGAAGGCTTGACATTTACCTGGCTGGGGTCACTTGATCCCAGTTTTCTCTTCTGCCCAGGGCAGGGGGTCAGACTAGAAGATCTACAAGGTCCCTTCCAACCCTACATCTATGAATCTATGAAATATAGTATTTCTTCTGTTCCAAGTATATTACCATACACTCCCGTTTTATACCAGATATGCAACATGTACTCATTACACTACCAATAAAGGAAAGGTAACTCCACTGCCACTGAACACAGACACTTCAGGTAATAAAAGACTTAAAAATGGAGCGCTAAACATTTCTCCTTGAAAATGAGCCACTTGGCCATGCCAATCAGAGCAAGATTCAGTTTCCTTTTAGAGCAGAGAAAGCCTCTGCTCTAAAAGGAAACTGAATCCAGCTAAATGCTATAAAATATGATCATCTTTCTTCCATGGTAGTCACACAATTAATCAGTATGTGGTTGTGACTAAAATTTCAAATACAGGAACAAAAACTGCACAAGACAGGAATACTAACGGGAACTAGAAAATAAACATTTAGACCTAAAGTGAGTTACTGTTGCTCTGAGGATTGTATTTCAGTACTGAGAGAATAGCAATTCTAGCAACACAGTTCCATATGAATGGAAGAGTATTTGGTTTGAATATTCAGTTACATTTGGGTCAATTTCCTCTGCTAAATTCTTATATTCTTCTGTTTCAATTGCAGTACAATATTGCCATGCAGTGGTCAGCCACATGAAACGCTAAAGCCGGAAGCTGATGGAACCCAATGGTCCTTATGCCGCTTCTTCAATCAAGAAAATTATTTTAAATTATAACAAGTATACTTTTATCATTCTAATTATGTTATGGTTGCAATAAGTTGTGGTTAATTAAAAAAGCAGATAGATATCTTTTCATTTGCGGGTAAGATTTCCTGAAGTTACTAAAACTGTTTAAGGCAGGGAAACTTAAGTAACTTCCAAAGGAAAACAGTGGGTTTCCTACGAGTAAGATGTGAAGGAGAGACGATAGCAAAATAATCAGGTTGGGTGTTTACCCCAGCCTGATTCAAGCTGTTTTGTTCTGGTCTACTCTAGGAACTAAACTGTGTGTGGTCAGTAGGCTAAGATTGACTGCCAGGAGGCAACAGAATACTTTGAAACACCCTGGGGCATTTACACCCGTCACAATTATTTTGTTTTTCATTTCCTTCTTAAATTTCAGAGCCTAAGACATGAAACACAATATTAGATTGTCTCAATACAGGATCAGTGCAAAACAAAAAAAATTAAAATCCCAAATAGCTTGCTCAGACGATCGTACTAGAGCAACCAATATTTTCTGAGCTAGGTTCTTACCTATTTTTATTATTTATTTATTTGCATATGTATATTGTCATAACCCTGCCGCTCAACTTCAGTGCACTGGTGTCTGCTTCAAAGAAATCTGCTTAATTCTTCTTGTGGCTGCCAAAATGATTTTTTTAAAGAAATAAATGGAGGCACAAGGGTAGCAACAAAATTGTTCACAAATCTCTGGTGTGAAAATAATCTGTCATGAAAGAAAAGGATGAGCAATCCCCATGTAATATTCAGGGCCCTTTGCAGGGCAGACAAATGCTTTTCCATTTGTCATTTAAGTAATTTACAAATGAAAATTCAATTTTTTCAGCATTTGGAATCTAATATTACTCTTTAAAATAACGTGCCGGCGGTTCTACACACAAGAACCAATAGTTTAAATGCATTTGCCCTGCACACAAACAATGCTGTACCAAGGTCATATCATACAGAGAGAGAGAGAGAGAGAGAGAGAGAGAGAGAGAGACGCACGCATGCATCTGTGCACTTTAAAGTAAATAAAAAATTATAACTGTTTGTTTTCATAGGGAACTTTCAGCAGATGATTTAAATCTAAAATATTCTTCACTGCTTAGACTAAGCACAAGAGAGGGTGGGGAACAATTAGAAATTTAAACTTGTTCAAAAGACAAAAAAACACACAGGGCGCGCCCACATGTGCAAGCACGTGCACTTGCAGCAGGTCAAACAGAACTGATGCAAATTTGAGCTGGGGCTCTTTGCTTCAGCGCACATGCTCGGAGATACACTTTGGTGTGGAGCAAATTGTGCCACTTCGGGCAAAAAAATCCTGCCTGGTCCTCCCAAATCTGCAGCCAAAGGGAGCGAGAGCCCAGCAGTATAAAAAGATGACCTGTCCTGGCTCCAGCACCCTTTACCCACTTCAGCTGTCTGGCAGCAGAGACTGCTGCCTGGCTGTGACCTGCTGTGCACCTGCCAGACTCGGATAGAGACTGTAGAGCCAGAAGAGGCATCTGCCCCTCTGGGCCAGCTGCCAGTGGACTGTGGTTGCAGGGTTGGCTTTTGCACAGCACTACTGCCATGTGTGCCCCTTGCCCAGCCATCTGGGCAGCTATCACCCAGAAAATGTTCTGGGTGTGGTGGCCTGCTCTGAACTGTCAAAGCATGTCCTCTTGGCCCCATTTGGCCAGGAGGTCAGCCACAGCCAGCTGGGTCCAAGGTGCCAGCTCAGAGTAGGCAGGGTCCTGCCAGTGGCCTCCCTAGCAGGAATTCTGGTGTTCCCTATTGGAAAACTGAAAAATCACTGATTAAAAAAAAAATCCCAAGGTCATTCTGTAAAATACCCCCAAATCCATAAGTCCTCCATAAGTAAAACAAAAGACCACTATAAAGAGAGGGAGAGAAAGCGCGCATGAGAGAGACGGTGATCAGTTCTACAATGTTTTATTGATATATCTAAAGTAGTAAAGCAAGTCTATTATCATAAAGTAAACTCTAACTACATGTTTCATGAATTCATGAATACATGTTTTGCTGTACTCCCACAAGGAGATGGCCCCCACAGAAGAGGTTTCTCCCCCCAACAGGGGATCTGGCTCCCAAACAAGGGGTACAGCCCCCCAAAGGGTATTTAGCCCCCAACAGGGGATTTGGCCCCAAACAAGGAGTTTAGCCCCCTAACAGAGGGCATCGGTTCCCACACAAAGGGTACACCCCCCAATAGCGGCCAAATGGCCCCTGCAGGGGCTACCACCACCCTTGTAAGGCCCACATGCCCCCCCAACTGCTGCCTTCTCAGCCCAATCCCACACCAGTTGCTGCAGCCCCCCCAATAGCTGCCCCAACCAGCCCCAACCCTCCAGACTCTCCCAATGGCTTCCCTACACACAGCCCCACCCCCCAACTTGCACCCCCAGACCTCCATAGCTAACTCCACAACCCCAGGCACCATCACAAACCCCAGAAATAAAAAAACAGAAAAAAAAGGGGGAAAAAAATGCCTCTGCTTACCTTTGAAGCAAGGGGGGGTGGGGCTCCAGGGCCTCCTGGCAGAGCCCCCAGGCAGCACAGGACCGTGGAGGGGAAGCAGGGCCCAGGCTAGGGCCACTTAGGCTGTCACCGTGCTCCTCACTGTGTGGGCGGGGCCCCAGCCAGCCACACAGCAGCTCCAACTGCTGGTAAGTGTAAACCTCGCTGGGGGACGGGGCCTTGGGGGGGCTGTCAGGGGGAGGGGATGGCCCCGGCAGTGGTTGGAGTGCTGCAGGTGTGGGCAGGGCCATTGGGGGTCCCCCCCATGGTCTCCTCCCCCTTCTTCCAGCCCCCTCGACCCCTTACTCAGCAGCACTGGAGCCCTGGTGCTGAAACATGTAGCCTGGCTCATTGCATGTTTCAGCACCAGGGCGAGCGGCCAACCACAGAGATACTCTGGCAGCCAGAGCATCTCCATGGAGGACCCAACCTCTGGTTGCCTCAGGGCAGAATCTGGGACCATGCCCTGCCCTGCTTTTTTAAACTTTGATATTTTTAGACCCCTAGACATCTAGGGGTCTAATTTTCTCCCCACACTGCAAACTTGCAGCACGAGGAATGTTTTTTCGTTCCCGCACATACATCTTGCCCCGCCTCAGAGGGGTTTGAGGTGGGGCAAGATGCACATGCACACTCATGTGGATGTGCACACAGAGCCAAATGCCAATTTCTGAGATTCTATAATAGTTTTAAAGAGGAGGAAAAAAATGAAGTCTCAAACATTTTTCAGGGTAAGCATATATCATAGTGTCATACAGAAGCAGAACTAGAAGTGACCTTCAGGAGTCATCTACTCCAACCTCCTGCCTGAGACAAAATAATTCCTATCAAAACCATCTTATACAAATTGATTTTCTAACCTATTAGCAAAATGACAGAGTCAACCCTGACAAACCACAAAACATAATACCTGACCAGCCACAGGTAAAGCAGGAGGACCATGCCAGTCAATGTCTTGGTGCTGCAAAACTGTTAAAACACACTCAAGGGATCCAAGGAAGAGGATTGTGACCTTCTTCTGTCCCCAACTACTAAAAGAAGACAACCCCCCACCCCCTGTCCACATCAATTTGATCATGGGGTACAATTCCTTCAAAAATGGCAGTCAGTTTGACCCTGAATGGAAGGGCAAGACCCCCTAGCCAGGAAGCTCTGGGTTTAAGACCCAGCAGCTGCACTTGCACTCACCAGTCACAATATCCAGCCTTGGATACAGCCAGTCCCCCAGTGGTATTGTAATATGCCATACTTAATGTATTTAATAGCCACATTAAATTGCCTAGTTCAAAACTGCCCTACTTCATGGATCACTAAGCTACTCCATTAATTCTGAAGAAGTCTTATTATACATACTTTTTTCAAAATCTTGTAGACTTGCTTCCATTTAAAAGTGTCAGAAGTCAGATGCATATGACCAAAACTTTCTCAAGATTTGTTACTTACAGGAGCTCTGAGATGGCAAACTTTTCATATCAGTAATTATACCTGCACTTTTATAACTGCTTTCATAAGAAGGCTGCATTACTATATCCATTAGATATAGGAAAAGATAGGTTATGACAGGGTGGGCAATTATTTTGGGTGGAGGGCCACTTACTGAGTTTTGGTAAGCCATAGAGGGCTGCATGACAGGAAGCCAGGGGAAGATAAATATTAATTTTCTTAATTTTGTGGGGAGACCCCACAGGCCAGACAGAATGGCCTGGCAGGCTGCATCCAGCCCCCGGGCCGCATTTTGCCCACCCTTGGATTATGAGATCTATCCAAGCCAGAGGATGACTCAGTAGTGTGTTGATCTAGCCTCTAGATCAGGGGTGGGCAATTATTTTGGTCGGAGGACCGCTTATGAGTTTTGACAAGCCATCGAGGGCTGCATGACAGGCAGCCATGGGCAGATAAATATTAATTTTCTAAATTTTTAGGGGCCCTGCGGGCCAGATAGACTGGCCTTGTGAACTGCATCAGGCTTGCAGCCCACATTTTGCCCATTCCCCACTCTAGATGTTGCCAAACCTTTCTAAAATAAACACTGCCATATACACTACTGACTAAGCAATGAAAGTTTACAATTATCAATTTATATAACCACATTGGATCAAATACATTGATGAAGTACCAAATCTTCACAAACAGTCCATCTGCAGCAAGTGAAGAAGGCAGTTTCCCAATAATCACTTAAAAATAAGGTTATACAAAGGTTGAGAGGTCTCTGAATTGCAGGCAATACTTTGCTCTCTTTCTTAGTAAATGTTATGTTTGATTTGTGACTTTGAAATCAAGTTCTCAGAGGAGAGACAGATAACCTAGTGATGTGTGGAAAGGTGGGTTATGTGAACCTGTCACTTAAGTTGAAAATACTACTTCTTTTCCTTGTGACCCAAAGGTTTGTGTAACAAACTACAGATATACAAAAACATTTCAGAATAGAAAGTGACATTTTTTTTTCTTTCAAGAAATTTTAGTTCTAAAATACTAGTGTTCCAGTTTAGGCCAACACCATTTTAGTTTCTATGACAAAATGTTCTCATATTAATCCAGTTACTAATGAAGGACTCTGGCAGCATTAACTTTGTAAACTATTTCTTTCAAGCACAATCATTAGTAAAATAAATATAAGACATCACTGCATTGTATATTGTTGGGAACCTAACTGAGATGTGTGATGCCTTATGGCTAGATACACGTGCTGTGTCCAGGCTCAGTATGCAACACTGGAAAGCAGTGACATGGTTGACTTAAAAAAAAAGGGGGGGGAAGGAAAAACAGATGTCAAGGTTTCAACAAGTCATTGTGCACTGCAGCTGGAACCAGTACAAAAACAATACAAGTGTGGTGATAATGTAGCATTTCATGTAATGATAAGGGCAATAAAATAGCAGAAAATGTAAAGGCCTGAACTCCAAGGCACCTTCTTCAAATTCCAGAGGGTCAGTGGGGCTGAACAATAATAATAATCCTCTCAATAACCAGACCATATGATCTAATTATTTAGGCTTTTTATGTTCAAGGAAAACTAAAAATTGAGTGCTTCTTTCTTTTACATGCAGACTGTAGGTAATAAATCTAACGTGAAATCCATAGGGACATTTCAGTGTACTCGCTATTATCATGAGCCTGGAGAAATCACTTCTTAGATTATTTGGCAATATTTTCCCTTATTACTACAAATGTTGATAAGATATGGAAAGTGTATTAATATATAATATAGTATATCCATATAATATATTAATATTAATATGATATTCCAATGATAACATGATATCAAGTCTGAGTCAGTATTTGGAAAGAGTAGAAGTCCTTTTGGACTATCAATTACTTTCTGTCATTGCTAAGTTAAAAATTTAAAGAAACTCCTTCAGAGAAAACTGCCTTCCATACATGCAGTTCTAAATGATGTGATTGAGGATAACAATCTGGTGCATGGAAAATCTAGGAAGTCTTTGGAGATAACTTCCTGGTGCAAGTGCTGCAGAGGCTGGCCAGAGGCTGTGCTCTTCTTGACCTACTGCTTAGAAACAGGGAAGAATTGGTGGAGGATGTAGAAGTGGATGGCAACTTGGGCAACAGTGACCATGAGATGACTGATTTCAGGATCCTGACAAAAGGAAGAAAGGAGAGCACCAGGGTATGAACCCTGGACTTCAGAAAAGCAGATTTTGACTCCCTCAGGGAACTGATGGGCAGAATCCCCATGGGAGACCAGTCTGAGGGGGAAAGGAGTTCAAGACAGCTGTTTTCATTTTAAAGAAACTTATACTGAGGCCACAGGAACAAACCAGCCCCATGTGCAGGAAGAATAGCAAATATGCTAGGCAACCAGCTTGGCTTAGTAGAGAACTCTTCTGTGAGCTTAAACACCAAAAGGAAGCTTACAAGAAGTGGCATCTTGGACAGATCACTAGGAACGGGTATAAGAATATTGCTTGGGCATGCAGGGATGAAGTCAGGAAGGCCAAAGTGCAATTGGAGCTGCAGCTTGCAAGGGATGTAAAGGTTAACAAGAAGGGTTTTACAAGTATGTTAACAACAAGAGGAAGGTCAGGTAAAGTGTGGATCCCTTACTGAGTGGGGGAGGCAACCTGTTGTGACAGGATGCAGAAAATGCTGAAGTACTCAATGCCTTTTTACTGCAGTCTTCACAGGCAAGGTCAGCTCCCAGACTACTGCACCAGGCAGCACAGTCTGGGGAGAATGTAAGTAATCCTCAGTGGTAAAAGAACAGGATAGGGACTATTTAGAAAAGCTGGACATGTACAAATCCATGGGACTGGGTGCAATGCATCTGAGGGTGCTGAGGCAGTTAGCTTATGTGATTGTAGAGCTACTGGCCATTATCTTTGAAAACTCATGGCAATCAGGGGAGGTCCCAGACAAAAGGGTAAATATAGTGCCCATAGAGTGGAAGTAAGAGGATCCAGGGAACTACAGACCAGTCAACCTCAGTCCCTGGAAAAATAATGGAGTAGGTCCTCAAGGAATCCACTTCTAACCACCTAAAGGGATTAGCAAGTGAAGAGGAGAAGCAAGGAACAGTTGGTTTGGATTCACCAAGTCTTTCCTGACCACCCTGACTACCTTCTATGATGAGATGACTGACTCTGTAGATGCAGGGAAAGCAGTGAACAATTACCTTGAGTTTAGCAAGGCTTTTGATATGGTCTCCCATAACATTGCAAGCAAGCTGAGGAAGTATGTATTGATGAATGGACTGCAAGATGAATAGAAAATTGGCTGGATTGTTGGGTTCAACAGGTCTTCAATGACTCAATGTCTAGCTGGCAATCAGTATCAAGTAGAGTGCTGCAGAGGTCAGTCCTGGGGCTGGCTTTATTCAATATCTACATTAATGATCAGGATGGTGGGATGAATTGCATCCTAAGCAAGTTTGCTGATGATACCAAGCTTGGGGGAGTAGTAGATACATTGGAGGGTAGGGCTAGGATTCAGAGAGGCATAGGCAATTTGGAGTATTGAGCCAAAAGAAATTTCATGAACTTTAACAAGGACAAGTGAAAAGTCCTGCTCTTAGGGTGGAAGAATCCCATGCACTACTACAGGCTTGGGACCAACTGGCTAAGCAGCAGCTCTACAGAACAGTACCTGGGGATTACAGTGGACAATAAGATGGATATGAGTCAACAGTATGCTCTTGTTGCTAAGAAGGCTAACAGCAAACTGGGCTGCATTAATAGGATGGTTGTCAGCAGATCAAGGAATGTAATTATTCCCCTCTGCTCTGCACTGTTGAGGCCATATCTGGGGTACTGTGTCCAGTTTTGGGCCCCTCACTGTGAGAAGGATTTGAGTAAGTTAGAGCGAGTCTAGCAGAAGGTGACAAAAATAATTAGGAGGCTGGGGTACATGATTTATGAAAACAGGCTAAGGGAATTTGGCTTATTTAGTCTGGAGAAGAGAAGACTGAGGCAGGATTTGATAGCAGTCTTTAACTATGTGAAGGGTGGTTGTAAACAGGATGGGGCTAGATTTTTCTCAGTGGTGACAGACAACAGAACAAAGAGCAATGGTTTCAAGGTGCAGCAAGGGAAATTTAGGTTGGATATTAGGGAAAAACCCTCTCAATAGAAGGGTGGTTTAGCATTTAAATGGGTTAGCTAGAGAGGTGGTGGAATCTCCATCCTCTGAGGTTTTTAAGACTTGGCTTGACAAACCCCTGGATGGAATGATCCAGTTGTGGATGGTCCTGTGTTCTGATTCTATTAGCGACCATGAACTCAAGTGTAGTAGACCTATATTCATGGTAATTCGCTTACATGAACTCTCATGTATTGGGGAATGAGGTAACAAACATGATAAAAGTCAAGCTACACAGTTTAGAAGAATCTGTAATTCACAGTAGTACTGTATCCGAGTACACTAGAGAATAAAGAAGGAATAACAGAAAACAGCATTGTGCTGTAAAAATAATGTAGACCACAAGTCATTTCAAGGGTGATAATGCCTTGCTGTGCATTTTGGGTTTCTGCTTTTCAGTGCATCTCGCTGATGTCAACAGGAGTTGGATCAAGCTCTAACGTCAAATGTAGAGTGATGAATACCACTGAATTTCAGAACAGATGAATGGTGATAACCATATTATCTGAGCAGAGATTATGCCAGACCTCACACGGACAGAAAATATCCAAAGACAGTGGTGGCAAAAATGATTAGTAGATAGCTACACTCCAAAGACAGAGATCAAAGCCACACCCAGAACAGCAGTAGCCGGCACCACGGATAGCATTCAGGTACAAAAAACAAAAAAAGGGCAGTCAAGAATGGAAGGCAATACAAAAGATGGAAACAGAGAAGCTACCACAAGATGGTCTCCATTAGCTTTGGCACCTCCAAGAGACATTCCTGAGGCCTCTAGATAGGACAAAATTCTAAGAGTCAAAGCGAAAATTCTTCCCAAGTAACTACAGGCTTTTTCAAATCTCAGTAATACTCAATCCATTACTTTAAGAGTGTGGTTTTACTGACGAGATGGAGTATTTTGCCCCCACTGAGCTCATGTTGGGAAACAGATTCACTTAATGACAGAGTCTGTTCCCATTTAAGTCAAAGGCAAAACTTCTGTTGACTTTAACCATTCAAAATTTGGTCTCTTACTCTGGAAGCATTACTTGCAACTCTCACACAGTCCTTGCAGTGACTCAGGGGAAGTTCGTGATATTCCTCTGCCAAGTACTGTAGAAACTTCTTGGTTTTGGAAGCCAATTTTCAGTCTTAACTGGAACAGTTATTTTTGGCTGTATTTTCAAGGCCACACACCAAGACTCCAAAAAAGGGAAAGTAGTTAAACTGGGTAACAAGAACGTGACTAACATAACTTCATTTTAGGTACTTCAGTGTCCAGCTATTTAATAAAACCACTATTATTTGCCATGTACTAGAAGAGCAATCCCATGTAATTATAAAAAATGAACATGATTATTTTCATTGGTGTAAGTTAGGCATTACTTTTTTGTAGTGCTTGTTCTGTAATCACTGGGTGCAAGCGATCCTCTTTGGATTCAGAATCCTAACACTGTGGTATAGAATATGCTGTTGGGGTACATATTTGACCAAGAAATGTGCTCCACTTGTGATAAATAAATGGTGATAAACAGTGACCAAATGCCAGCAAACCATGCTCACTGCAAGGAGAAACAGTGGGTGCAGCCCAATTAGCCGCGTGAAGCATGCATGCTGCAAAATCCCTGGCTCATGCAGTTTGAAAAGCACGCGAACATAAGACCCAAGCTGATTGGCCATTGGGGCAGTATAAAAGCAGAGCCAGGGAAAAGGGAAGGCGGGACCACACGTAGCATTGGGAGGCCTGATCACCCTCACCGAGGTCCTGCGTCCACGTCTCCCTTTTCCCCCAGATGCCCCCATTGGATAGTCTGCAGCGGATAAGCGACTCGAGTTCCCTATGGTTGAGGTTTTTTCGGTTGTGGCGTTTACTACGGAGTTTAAAGGGAACTGCCAGCACGGAGTGGTACGAGGCGGGGGAGTGCCTCACGGTGGAGTTTTGAGGAGTGTGTCTACAGTGGTTTAAGTTGTAAGTAAAGCATTTGTTTCTTACATCGGCTTCGGATTTCTTATTCAGGACGGGAAAAGAGAAATAGGGCGAAATGTTCCTGAACCCTTTCGTCCCCAGCCTGTTCAACTTAGGGGTTAATTCCCCCCCAATTCCGCCTCACATGGCATCACAAACAGGATCCTCGGGGCAAAGGGGGAGCAAAGGAGACCCTAACGAATTGATTAAGCACTGCCCATGGGGAAACCATCATCGACCCCTGACCATGGATGCCAATACTCTATGGGCCCATGTAGCATACCATCAAAGGGGACTAAATGGAAAATTGGGAGGCTGTGTGTCCATTTGCCCAACTGAGGACAGCGAGGAGCCGCCAAAGGAACGGGTCATGTCCGATCTTAGTTCAGCAGCTCTGAGATGCCTTCTGTCCAGTCCCGTGGTTCTCTATCATCCGCCCCATATAAAATCTGAGGCATCGTTTAGGCGCGCTAAGCCTAACGGTACAAATGAGCACAACCGTAAAAGAGAATATGATAAGTGCGTTCAGTACTTAAAGGAGGGGACCGGTTGCGAGATTATCCCCAACAAATTTAGGTGCCCTGACCTCGAGCCAGGAGGAGCCAATAGTGAAATTTTAACGGCGCTCCACGAGAGCCTCGATGCTGATGCATGGGACGTAACAGGGTGGACAGGGCAGAAATGGAATAAAGGGAAAATGATTAATGTTCTGTTTCGATCGGTAACTGCTTTACTGCGGCACGCGGTAGACCAGGCTGCCATGCTAGATGCATCAGCTCAGACAATTGCGCAGCAGGGTGTTTTGCAGATTGAGTAGCTGCTTAAAGATAGTGTTGTGGGAGAAGAAAGGGGTGTGGCCAAGAAGCCGCGAGGAGGAAGCTCTGACGTCGGGGAAGCCCCGTCGGCCCCATCCAAGGAGCCGCCTCCATACGGCACTCCTTCGGGGTCGTACTCCGTTTTTCTCACTCACACAATGGGAATGCACCCGTCCTGCATGCAAACCCTGTGGCCTTGGTAAAGACAGTCACTGATGGCGCGGGAACCCGCACTCTTACTACCTACACGTACTAGGGGGGAGCTACAGGAACTGACAAAGGATACCCGATTAACACCGGGTGAAACATTAGTGATATGGTTGGGACGACTAATATTAGAACATGGATCAGAATTAGTGGATTCTGAAGAGTTTACCATGCTGATGCGTCAACCCGCATGGGTGGGGGCGAAGCGTGCAATGATACAACTCAGATAACGCGTAACAAAATCTGGCCAATTCCCCTGTGCGCTGCTGTAGTTCCAGCACTGCTGACCCGAGCCCATGCCTGGCATGCGGATCCACCTAGTGACGCATCGCCTGCACAGCTTTTATACGCAATAGCAGGAGCTAGTTATCTGACTTGGGACACAGGACATCACCCACTGAATTTAACCTTACAGCAAGCAAACAGTGTTTGGTGCAATGAACCCAGGAAAGTCCCTGTATCTGCTGCAGCAGTAGAAGCTTGTGTAGAGGTTTACGGAGGCATTAACACACCCATGTTCCGTTTGTTATTACACCCACTAACAGACAGACCAATAGGGAACATCTTGAGTAGCTTAGGAAAGCTCACTACAGCACGGAGAGCAGAGCCTACGTTCACCCGCCAGCAACAGTGCAAGTACTCGGTACACAAAGGACAGCGCCTGATAAGTCTCAGGCTGATGACTGGCCATGCAGGCAACCACCAGGTCATACGGCCGAGGAGCGTGCCATGTTCGCGTTTCTACTGAGCAGGAGTGACCTGACAAGAAACCAGCTTCGCAAGCTAGGAGACGAGGGACGAAGGAGATTGGCGCAGATTCTAGGCTTCAGACCTGGACAAGAGCTAGAAAATAGAAAAAAAGAATAGTGGCCCTTGACGCAAGCGACGACGGCCAGCATGTTGATGAATGCCCGTACGGAACTTATAACGTAAGTACTACTGCAAATTCCATTCCTACACCTATACGCTTTCTGTTAGATACGGGAGCCCAAGTAAACGTAATAAGGTCTGAGATGCCCCATGTTAAAACACCTAGAGTTATTTTCATACAAGGGCTAAATGCTATGACATCCACACCTGTAGTTAAGTGTTGGATTGATAAAAAGGCCCTGCATGGAATCTTAGGGGGCATAAACATTTTGGGCATCCCTGTGATCAGAGCATTAGCCTTAAGAGATGTTATATATTCAGCACTTCCATTAACGGTCACACCAAGTGAAAAACATCAGCCAATGCTAATAAACCCTGTGCCTTGGTGATATCAGCCAATTCCAATGTGTACCAATTTACAATCCCAGGTTTGAAACCTTTTGGATGATTTGTGCAGACGAGAGTGTAACCAGCCTGTAGAATCCTCTACATATTTGTCAGCTGGATGGGGCATTCCAAAGCCAGGAAAGCCAACGGAGGCATGTCTGATGGTAGACTACAGAAAGGCGAATCAACATTGTAAACCCCTCCAATTGCCCGCTGCGCAAACCGTCTCAGATATTCTTGAGGGCATAATTAAAATACAGAGGGACGGAGAGTGGTTCACCATGACCTTAGATTTAAAGGACATGTTCTATTCAATCCCTATACATGATCCACATGGGATTCCTAATACGTGTGTGGGTGGACAAATGTATTCTTGGAGAGTTTGCCCACAGGGTTATCGCAATGCACCAACATTAACAACTGCAGCGATAAAACAGATGATTGAAAGTTTCACTCGCCTCCACCTGGAAACTACGAATATTCACATCTGGACCTATCTTGATGGCATCATTATTATAGGATATGATGACTCTGTAGTTCGTACCATTACTACAGAACTGAAAGCCTACTTGAGTGACCAAGGATAGATGATGAGTCAAACTAAATCCATGAATGAACCGTCTTCAGACATCAAATTCTTGGGGACATGGTTCACGGGACGATGGTGGTCAGGGACGGCACATAATGCCACCCCCGAGTTACCCCTGCCCTGACTGATTACACAGGAGGATTTTCAAGGCCTGCTGGGCCAGTTGAACTGGTTTCATCACTTTATAACACCGCCACACTCAAAAGTCCTCCAAAGCTTACAGCAACAGATTCGCAAAAGGCGCAGCGTAGAGCTCCATGGGATGGGCACGATCAAGCCGCACTAGAAAAGGTTATAACAGAAGTCAAGAAAATGTGCTTAATTGCACCTCCTGTCAGTAATCCCTTGACAATTCATGTAGGGTATACTAAGGAGCATATTTCGTTTACGGCTAGTGATGCTAAGACAGGAAACCTTGCATACACTGGTCACCGCACACTTCAGAACTACCAACACCGATATGGTTACTTAAGGAAGATCATGCTTGCGGCTCAACGAGGAGAACATCTCACAGTAAATCCAGGTCTATTTATCGTGCCTGGTGGAACCATATTGGAATTGCTTGATCCTGGTAAGGTACATCCAGAATATCAAGGCACATCAAAAACCTGGAGCGTTCTAGTCCTCCGTCATCAGTATCACTGGTCAGCATGGCAGGTTGCGGATGGAGAAATGACCTCAACCATCAAGGAGGACAATCCCGCTGTACCACAGCTGTACAGAACTACATCTCCAGCATGGATAGCCTCAGACGGTACTTCCTGCGGTGATGGAAGTTACGGATATTATTGTTACCCTTGTCACGACTATAAACTTCAGGCAGCTCACCCAGAAGAATCAGTTCAAGTGTCTGAACTGCGAGGATTTCAATTAGCTCTCAAGCACACTTATCAGCATCATGATGGAACACTTCCAGTGCCCGTTACAGCTGTAGACTCAGAATACATATATAGAATTGTTACTGGAATGGCGCGGGTAAAAGAGCATACAGATCTTTGGGAAAATGTCAAGGCAACCCTGCTAAAGTTCTCCATCCGCCCCCTAATTAAGCACACTCGATCCCATCGACCCGAAACAGACCCCGTGTATGCCACCATAGGCCAATTGCTAGCTCAGCAAGAAACTAGAGACCAAGAGGATATGCCTCAGCTGCACGTTGCAGATGTCGTCGACACTAATTCAGTTTTGGTCTGGCTCCACAAACACTGGGGACACCCTGGAGTAAAGAAGGCACAAGCCCACCGGAGACAGCAAGGAAAAGGGGGACCGACCATAGAACAATGGACAAGGGTGATTCAAGCTTGCTCTGCCTGTGCGCGAGAATAAATGGCGCATCACAGGCACCAAAAAGACACGTATGATCCAGCATATTATGTTCCGGGAAAAGTGTGGCAAGTAGATCTACTTGGACTGCTACCAGGAGCCAAACCACTGAATAAGGGATTAGCAGTTGTGGATCTAGGAACTCAATAGATCCTCATTCTTCCCACGAGAAAGACCACCACTTCCGTGATCCAAGGATGCCTACAGCTTGCTTTCACTCACTGGCAAGTCCCTCACACCATACATTCTGATGGAGGACCACTCTTTAACTCTAAAGGTTTGGAGCAATTTGCAGCAGAATACAATGTTCAGTGGCACCATCATCTGCCTTATCATCCACAGTCTAATGGCATTGTGAAGCGGCAGATAGGACTATATAAAGAACAATTAAGACTAAAAGAGAATGGGTTGTTCAAGAACTGGACCAAGTACAATAATGATGTACTGATCACCATGAACGCTACCAAGACCTTGTGGGATGAGCGTGATCCAGTACCACGTCCACCTTGGAAGCCGTGTTACTTGCTGCAAGAGGCAGTATGGCTAGCTGTTCCCACAGCTGCTACCAAACGTCCGAGTCCAGTTCCCGGTGTTGTACTCAAACCTGGTGAGTACCCAAACACCTACTTAATCTCTTTTGAAGCATTCTCACCCGCACGCACCGTCTTAGCTCATCATAAACTGGCTAAGCCGACGTATCACAGTTAATGAATCTTAAGTTTTGTTTTCCAGCCTGAGATTGTACGGAGCTATCGACGCTTGACGTGGTGTGAAACATCGACACCCGCTGCCGTGGGTAAACCTATCTGTGACGGACCTCAGCCAGAATGGATAGACCTGATATCATCAAAGTAACTGGACTTTTATGAATTTAACTGCACTTTTGATAAATTGTTAATAATGTTGTATTTATATGTTTAGTTAACTGAAACTTAAGTGTAAGCAGGGAAGTTCTCGAGCTCAAGCATATCTGAACTTGGCATTTGGTCAAGGGGGCATGTGATAAATAAGTGGTGATAAACAGCGACCAAACGCCAGCAACCCATGCTCGCTGCAAGGGGAGACAGCGGGTGCAGCCCAATTAGCCACGCGAAGCATGCATGCTGCAAAATCCCCGGCTCTTGCAGCTTGAAAAGCGGGCAAACATAAGACCCAAGTTGATTGGCCGTTGGGGCAGTATAAAATCAGAGCCAGGGAAAAGGG
Organism: Caiman crocodilus; assembly: GCA_030014935.1. NCBI lineage: Eukaryota > Metazoa > Chordata > Crocodylia > Alligatoridae > Caiman > Caiman crocodilus. The sequence goes on along the minus strand of JAGPOW010003316.1, from coordinate 156,018,197 downwards.
AAGGCGGGACCACACGTAGCGTTGGGAGGCCTGATCACCCTCACCGAAGTCCTGCATCCACAGCTCCCTTTTCCCCCAGATGCCCCCATCGGATAGTCTGCAGCGGATAAGCGATAAAGAGCTCTCCAGTTCCCTACGGTTGAGGTTGTTTCAGTTGTGGCGTTTACTACGGAGTTTAAAGGGAACTGCCGGCACGGAGTGGGTACGAGGCGTCAGAGTGCCCCACAGCGGAGTTTTGAGGAGTGTGTCTATGGTGTGTTTAAGTTGTAAGTAAAGCATTTGTTTCTTACATCGGCTTCGGATTTCTTATTCAGGACGGGAAAAGAGAAATAGGGCGAAACGTCCCTGAACCCTTTCGTCCCCAGCCTGTTTGACTCAGGGGTTAATTCCCCCCGCAATTCCTCCTCACACCACCAACCTGTCTCCTGCCCTACTTGCACCAAGGCATAGAAATGAAGCAGTGAAGCCACCCTGAGTACTTCCCCCAGTGCTGTCCTCAAGCACATTTGAGACAGACCTTGAGAGCAGCAGGAGCACTTTCAAGAATCTCCTCTCCCTCACTTCTGGGTAACATAAGAGGAGAGCTTCTTGATCGCTCTCTCAGGAGCACTATGCAAGCATCATACACTTATTTTCAGTAGGCGCTCACAAGGGTTTGTTCCATGGAAGTGCCAAATTTAGAAGATGGCACAGAAGGTAGGTGTGTTGGGTTCTTCCCTTTCTTGATCAATAATGATCACTGCAAGCACTATGGAAACACTTTTTTTTTTTTTAATTACTCAATATTTTTTCCAGGGAAATCTGGACACAGAACACATTACCTAATTTACTCAAATCTAAGACAGGGGCTCTCCTCCCCCATTTAATATGAGGAAAAAAACCTCCATCACCTCTGACCCCAGTCTGCACCTCTGCCATCACTCCCCCTGCAGCCTTTGCCCGGCCCCCCCCCCCCACAACTCACCTGTTGGTCACCTTGTCCCCACAACCCCCAACTACCTCTGCCCTCATGAGGGGGCATGACTGCAACCTCCCAGCCTTGGGACGTCGTAGCAGCTTCTGTCTTCCAGACTCAGGGGTTTCATGCACCCCTGAAACTGGATATTCATGGCAGCTGTAACTCCCAGTGGCAGGAGTGCACGGGGAAGCCCTGTGGCTGGGAGCCATCTCATGAGAGATGGGAGCTTGCATCTTGCTGGTGCAGGGGGTGCCCAGCAATAAGGTGCAGTGGGCTCTAATGTATCATGATCATGCCTCATGCCATGTACATGTCTCATGGCAGGAGGTGCAATTGTGTGGACTGCACATTAGCTCTCATTGTGCCTTTACCTGCATGTGTAGAGGGGCCCAAAGACTGGAAAAAAATACCAACTGCTTTCTATTATCCTTCACATCTCTCCTCCTTTATGTATGTCCTTAAGCAAAAATAATTTGCAGCTTATTAATAAATTAATTAACAGGTCACCTTATAATTCGTCATTCAGAAAGAGCCGTAGGCCTAAATTTATGTACTGCCAGTGAATTAACTATTGTGTCACTGTGAATGCTATGAAGAGTATTAAACTAAATGCTATTTTAAAATATAGAGTAAATAGTTCCATCTTCCCGACTAGCTGTCAGTACACTTTCAACTTATCCAGTGTGGATTTTTTATATTCTGTTTTACTAATCCCCTATGAATAACACAATAAAAAAACTTGCTCTGTTTATTAGGAATCGATTTTCTGCCTCTAATGCAAATATTTACTTCATTTCCTTTGTTTGGGCCACCCAGAAGATGAATTCCTCAAGAACTGCACCATCAAACCCAGATTATACCTAAGATATATAGATGATATCACATCATTTGGACCATTAACCTGCAATCTCTGATTGCTTTCCATCACAAGTTCAATAATCATCACTCCTCCATCAGACTCTCTCTTGAATAGCACCAACATTTCCTGTTTAGACACAATGATCATTATCCAGAATGGTGAAATGCAAACCATCATATACAAGAAAACCATGGACCAACATGCATATCTCCACAGAACCAGCAATGACCCTAAACACACCAAGAAAACTGTAATATACAGCTAAGCCCTGCAATACCACTGAATTTGCACTGACCACCCACTATGGTCACCCTGCCAATCTCAAAAGGGGCTTTCACTCAACAGGAACACTCCTCCAGAGAGATGGATCACACTTTTGAAAGAGTCACCCAGATACCACATGAAGAACTGCAGCAGTATATTCAGAAAAATCCTACAAATAGCACACCATTAGTTATGACATACCATCTTTCCCTGGAACCTATATGGAATATCCTCAAACAATTGCAACCCATGCTAGAAAAAGACCCATTTTTACAGAGATCTTTCCAGAACCCCCCATCCTAGCCTTTAAACAGACACCAAACCTCACCAACCTCATCACCAGAAGCAAATTTCCTATGGGCCAAAGCACACTGAATGGATTCAGCTCATGCCAGGACAAGAAATGTAAAACCTGCCAGACATCTCCAGCACTCCCACAATAACTACACTCCGCAACAGAACTATCACCATTCCTGGATCTTACACCTGCACCTCCAAATATGTAATATAGCTCATCCAGTGCATTAAACCCTGATGGAAAATATGTAGAAGAAACCAAACAACAACTGTGTACCAGAACGAATCCACAGTGAAAAATCTATCAAAGCCAAAAATACACAATTACCTCTGGGTGCACATTTCTCACAAGACAACCACTCTCTTTCCAATCTCTCAGTTCTAATCCTCACAGGGAATTTATAAAACACCTTTTGTAGAAAAGTCTATGAATAACACTTCATCAATCTACTGGATAAAAACCAATCATGGACAAAATATAGACATTGGATCTATGGCACCTTAAAACCTGCTGCCATTCAATAACGCCAGGTAACCTCTCTACATTTTACCAGCTACATTCTACCATGGGTCAACTTACCCCTTTCCCATGCTCCCCACCTACCTGTCTTGCACCTATTAACTCCCATCACCTCTGATCTTCCCTGCCAAACATTTGCATTTTCACAAGCCTGCATTTTGCATAGTAGTTTAAGTTTCTGTTCCACCCAGGAAAGTACATAAACACCAGTAGATGCTCCCTATGCCTGATGAAGGGTGTTTGTGCCTGAAAGCTTGTAAAGAACAATTTTTCCAACTATTTAGCTGATCTAATAAAAGATTCCACTTTTATCCAGAGAATCTTGCCTGTCCCTAAACCAAAGTGGCTATATAAGCAACACCCCAGAAGATTTACTTCACAGCAGTATCACCGTTCTTGATGCCATACTGTGTACACACACATACTAGACAAGCAGACTTGTTGGGTAGAGACACCCTGAGCTAATCACATGTACCTTCTTATTTGCCCTGAACACTGAACATAGCCAATCTGCCCAAGAATTCAGTTCCCAAAATGCTGTAATCTCTCACTTACACGCAAGGTGGAGCTGTGATTTAACAAAATGTGAATCTGGTTCCTTGACTCACTGAATGAACAGTATTATACAAGAAGCAAGGTTTGTCTGGGAATCTTCTATTGGATCAACTGTATAGTTTGGGAGAAATGCTAGAAAAGATTGTAGGCCCAAAATGGCCTACAATCAGGTCGAGATGGCCATTTGTGCCTGAAGGCTTTTTTAACATCTCTCCCAACTCTACAGTCGGTCCAATGAAAGATACCCCCAAAACCTTGCTTCTTATGTATTTCCTCCACCACCACAGCTACAACAACACTAAACCCTTCTGCAGGTAAAACTGGCATTTGATTAACTCCGTTACATAAATGAAAATAGTCACTCACAAAAGTGAAAGACAGTAGATCTGTGGAGCATTTATTTTACTTCATACTAAATACATGTTAAATTATGTAATGAAAAAGCTGCAGTATACACATAAAAATGCTATAAATATTGAATTTATCAGTGAAGCTAACTCTCCAAATTATGGGAGGAAGAAAAAGATAAAAAGCATTGATTACCCAGAAAATTTCTTTTAAATATCCCCAAAACCTAACAATCTGGAAACATTTTGCTGTCAAACAAATTCTTCCTCCAACCTGGGGAACTTCTGCTTCATTATGAAAGAATTAAGATGATTTTTTGACATGTTCCTCCCTCATTTTACACTCTCCTAAAGACATCCTGATCTCATCGTCAGTATTCTTTTGTCTAGATGGGCCTAGGGAAAATTCTTTTGAAAACCAAATTGAGAATCACTTCACGTTTGAATTCAAACAGCCAACACGAACTGTCCCAAGGCTCTCAGCCACTGCTGAACTTCAAGTTCAATATCTTTTGGGAAAAAACCAGAATGTAAGACACCTGCCATTTCTACCTCATAGTACTGTTTTTTGTGATACACGATTCATACCTTGTTCTCATCCATCATCCCTCACGTCTTAGCCTCTTTTACTCCCAATTCAGGCTCTTGCTTGTCTCAATTCACTTCTCCCCACCTTTTCTCTCCCCTTAACGCTCAAAAACCCCATCTATTCCCCACCCCCTTAGGCTGAGCAAGGAAAATATTCTGCCCTTGAGAGGTTTGAGTATGTTGCTAGATTTTCTACCAGCCAGAACAAACAATACTGTCTTTCTGAAGTACCTTCTATCTCTATGGTAACGTGGAATGAGAGGCACTACAGGAAAATACAATAATGACCACGGCCAGTGGGTATTGATCTAGACATGAATGAATGAATGAATGAATGAATGAACAGGCTTGAAGCAACATGAAAACACTGCCCTGAGGAAGGCAGTAGGATTACTGATGTGCTAACAGTTAAGCATGTGCCTAAATAATTTGTGGGATTACAGTAAGTATGCCCTACACTTTGAAGACTTAAATCCAGTTACATTTCAGTACAGAACATAAAAGAACAATCAGCCACACCTATGCAGATTTTAAGAGTAAAAATCTCCCATCAAGTGCTCGATTTATCAGTGCAGCTTATCTCAAAGTCCATTTCATTATAAAAGTAAAACAAACAAACCAAACAAAGACAACGAAATAAACACAAAATGAACAAATGTTTGGTGCCCTCCCTTTCTTAAATATCCCATTAAGAAGAGGATACTTCTCAGCACAGCTACTTCCAGCTCTGTCCATGTTCTGGAACTCTCATAAGGAAGGTGTTTGTGATGGCCCATCATTTTGCCTGGATTCCAGATTATCAGTTTGGATGCAGTAACTGACTATCCTCCCTTACTAATGACAGGTATGTATCATCCCACCTGCTTGTGGGAGCTCCCATCTTGGGTTTTACATAACTCAGCAGCCTCTTTCCTTTCCTTATAAAACCACATCCTCTCCTTCAGTTGAACATACAACGTTCCCAGAATGAGGCAACATTGGCCCAGAAAGTTTCTCTTCCTAATATTAAAATGCTTAACCTCAAGCAGCAAAACTGCTACCCCCCTCTTAGGTTTGATTTCCTATGATTCTGTATTAAAAAAGTAACTTTGTGTCACTACATACAGACACTGGAACTTCTTCAATCATCCAGCAGAGATAGTGCAAAGTGTCTTCTTCATCTTTTCACCATTCTTTTCCTCTAAATATTTCTCCTTTCCCTTCTGCTTTTTTACACATCTCTCCTAAAGAGGCCATCAAAATCTGGCTGCATTCTCTCAGTTTAAGAAATATTAGTCTAGAAACATGTCTTGTGCCACCCCCACTCCGAATATACATAAAAGCATCATATACAAGAAAAAAAAGCTTTATTATTTCCACCCTCCCTTTCTTATATTGAGAATTTAAGTGTTAGGGTTCAGGTACTTAAAAAACCTGGAACAAATAGGAATTAATACAAGTGCATTAATATAAGTGAAGCATGATACTTGCTATGGAATGGCATATTAAATAAAAAAAAAAAGGTTTCAGGCTTGCTGTCTGAATTGAATTTTTCTTTCCCCCCCCCCCCCCCATGAGAACACAATGACCGACATAGGGTAAAAAAATAAGGAAACCCAGTCTGAAAAAGTGATACTGTACCTTTTTTTCCTGCAATCTACTTATCCAAACTGACATGACACAATTAGCCCAAGGAAGGCTCGAGAAAACTTAAACATTAATGTTTTCTCTCTCAAATTCACCTCATCTACTGAAAACCACAGTAAAAACAGAGTATGGTGTTAAATGGCACAAAGAGTTGTAAGAAAACTGCTAGGCCACAAGGACTGTGTTTTTTCATTTTTTGCTGAACAAAACCCTCGCAGACTAAAGACTTGTATAATTCTGGAAAAGCTTGCCTCAGTCCAAGGATAAAGGTGTGGATTTTTTGAACTTCTATGGCTCATGTATATTAAAGCTGTTTTTCACACTGCAGTAGACCTTAAATCACAAAAATGGGTTACTTCCTTGCTACATTCTTAAACTACAGCATCCTGATAAATAGATGTTTCCATGGAGATGACAAATGAATATTACCCATGCTGCAATGCTTCTGATTTCATCTTGAACCATTAGCTTTCAAACCACAGCTCATTCATTATTCATTTACAGCAAGGAAATGGCTGAATCCCAGAACATTACAGCAGATTATAATCTGTTTATGCAGTCTGGAAGAAAATGTGTTTGCCATAACTCAGGAAGAAAAGGGGCTGGGGGAACACCCTTCAGAGTTAAAACAACTATTTTAGAAGGTTTTTCTGAATCTCTACACAAATCTTCCCCTCTGTTAATGGTATACGCATATAAAAGTATGAGTAGGAACATAGATCCTTATAAATAGCTAAACAGAGATTTCTAGAAGAAAAAAAAGTCCAGTTGCCTTCTGCACTGTTTTTCTTATAAAACACAGTAGTTGCCTTTGATAAGATTTAGCATCTGGATGCGTTTTTGATTGATACACTAAAGTGAAAGCCAAGGAAAGTTTAAGTGCATTTAACATTTTGATATAAAATATTAAAATAATAGTTGTCTCACATTAGAGGATGCCAATCCTGATGCAGTATCTGGGAGGTGTTAGTTAAGGCTGCAAAGTTTTTAAATATTGGAAATTTGAAAACATTTCCAAGGACTTTGCAAGTTTAAACAAAAAGAACCAAAGGCTCACAATATCTATTTGTCTATCCATACTCATGAGATTTATACTTGTTCTGGACAGAGGAATGGTATCTACCTTTCTTCTCTTCTTTACAAAGATGCACAATCTTTTATTTTTAAATAAAGCCAAGGCCAACTTTAGTTCCAGGATTTTAAATTATACTAATATATAATATTAATGTAATCTATCATCTAAAGATGGTTTTTCAATACTACAGCACTGGCCGAAAGGGAGAAAAAAAATCAATGCCTGCCTATGGCTGCAATTACCCACATTTTGAAGCCATCCTTCCATGTCCTGCCCTCATGCATACAAAAAGCTACACCTTCCTAATGCTGATTCAAAGTTTTTGAAAGCTCAGCAGGATTTACTGCAACCCCAAGGGATATCTACATGTCCTGTCTTGGCAGCTATTGGCAGTTACAGAAGTTAAATAATATTTTCACAGTGAAGAAAGGCCAGTTTCCTCCCCTAAGCCATAGGAAAGAAGGGATCTGTATCAAACGCTTAAAAGACAAAGCAGGTACATATACTTTGTCCCATCACCCAAGTCCCAGAAAGTCCTTTAGTTGGCATTATTTTTATCAGCATTCACACACAATTTAATTAAGGTTGTTATATATTTTCCAAGGTTTGTTTTAAAGCTGCCAAAAATTGAATTAAACTTTGGCCAGCAAGAAAGCTACTGTGCAAGTAATAACAGAAAGCAAAATGGGAGAAATCACAACCGAAAGTTCCCCGCACCTGGCTATGGCAGATGATGCCCAAATTCTCTTAAACCAAACGTAACAGTCTGTTAGTTCTTTTGCGCTCTCCTGGGTACAGGACATCAATTAGAATAAATCATTCCAAATTACACGTTTCATCATTTGAATTACCATCCATTAAGAACTGACCTGAGACTGCTGAACTCATTTCATTCAAACAGCAGGTTTAATGCTGGGGTGAAAAGGTACTGTTGGGTAACGAGACAAGTGGAAGTTATTTGTTACATGAAAAAGGCCACTGGTATGCTATCCTTTTCTTGCCCCAAGGAGAACTGATGGCACCTTGTTTTCATACTACTCAATTCTGCCTTCCTTCTACACTCACCAGGCCACAAGCTCTGGCTACACTAACATCCTTCTCCATAAATCCTCTTTGCACCAAAGTAAGACTTCATCTAGGCAGAATGAACAGTAGGAGGGAACAAGAGGAGAATCAGGAGCTGGTCTTCAGTACTACATACATAGAAAAAGCATAGACAAATATTGGGATTTTCATTCCCAGGCTGCAGAAAATGGGTCAGCTCCCCCCTTTTAATGTCTGCCTGCAGAACGGAATGCCCACTGATCAAACTCTGCTAGGACCCTATTCTGCAGCAAGAAAAGGGGTTGATCAATCTTTCCACATACTCTCTATTTTATTTGTTGTATTTCTATCCCAAATCCAAAACAAAAGTCTCTAGTGCAGGGAAATTAATAAGGAAACACAATGCAGCAGCTATTAAGGTTTGAAGTGAAGCACTTGGGGTACAAGTTATGATAATACTGGTCTCATTTCTCAGAACTAGCTCTCCTGGTTTGGCAGGAAATGTGAAGATACATTTTTCTACTTTTTTAATTCTCTTCATTTGCCCCTGAGTGTAGTCCTACAGTAAGTCACCCAACATTAAGAAAGAAGTAATTATCTATGTTACTCTGAAATCAGTCAGAAGGCAGAAGCAGGATGCATCTTAGAGACTAACTGGTTCAGAGAGATATGCATAAAGCTAAATACAGTTAGTCAAAAATCCAAGGCTGAATCAATTTAGTCTTCACAGGTTAGTTTTTAAACTATGTAGACTGAATCAATGAGCAAGTGAACAGACATTCACTTTTGATTGCAGAAATGTAGCCACATGCCTGAAATGGTCCAGGCCAGAAGCCAGGGGATGCTAGATAACACCTCCCTGCTCTGCCAGAGCAGACAGCTTGGGTCAAGGCTAGCCTGCCCACCCTGCACAGGAGGGTTTGTGGGGGAGGTGCAAAGCATCCTGGAAGGCTTTGGGACTGTGAGTTAATTTAAACCTGGAGATCTGGGAGAGAAGTTCAATATACTAATTGAACCTAGAAAGTTCAGTCTCATACAACATCTATCCAGGATTATCTTTGTGGGGGCCGAGAAACGCCGGCAGAAGGGGGCTGCTGATGGAGCAGAACTGAGGTGCTGGAGACGCAGCGGTTGCAACAAAAAAAACTTTACTTACAGTCTGTATACACTATAGGCATGTCTCGTGGAGTTACAAAACTTAAACAGGAAACAGGCACACTGATGCTCACACTCACGCAGGGTATGGGGCGTCGGATGATTCCGGCAGGGAGTCGTCGTCGGTTGATCAGGCCTCCTTCGTGGCTTGGAAACGCACACGGGGATCTCTCCTCATGAGCATCCGAGCACTCCTCTAGTTTGGGCGGGTGCCGCCCAAGCCTTTTATGCAGTCAGTGAGCCAATTGCTGACTGACATGTGTACATAATTTACCGTGAGCCAATCGTAAGCATGCACTCAGTGGTGCAGCTTTAAGGTTTTGGCCGTCTCTGATCCTGCACCGAGACTTTTTCCCGCATTACAAGGGAAATCCCTGCACCCATGTTTGCAACGTGCTTAACACAGCTGTGCCAAAGCATCTCTTTAGCTGTTTTGTACTGACAATCTTAAACCAGTTTTGGCCATTTTGAAATCAGTTTATGTGCACTGAACTTCTCTTGCGTTACAGATTTGAACTGGTTTCCAATCACTTATACCAGCTTATATGCAATTTCAGTCCCCAGGCCTAGCCCACCATACCCTACCTTCCACTCATCACTAAGAGAAAAGCAACTTTTGTGGGACACAAAAAACAACAGGGATAAGTAGGGGAACCAGGCACGCAAAGCTGTGAAAGATTTTGTGGTGGTATGTTCAAGATTCCAGAATTTAAGAGACTAGTGCTTTTCAAACTTTTGGGGCAAATGAATCACCAACCTTCAACATTTCCTACAGCCCATCATGCACCATCAAACTTTCATTTGAAAAGAGGTGTCATCCACAAACAATATTCTTGCCTTAGACCACAGTCTGAGAGCCACCAACCTAGGTAATTAGTTGATGAACTGAGAGAGTCTCTTATTATCTCTTTATGAAAAACAAACAAGTGAGATAAAAAAGGTCTAGGTACTGAACATTTAACTCATAAAATAAGCCCACAAAACATTCACATTTTCAGGCATACCATTACCGAGAGTGCTGTGAAAAAAAAAAAAAGACTACCACAAATTTCAATCTTTTGCTATGCATTATGGGAGGACACTGAGGCTGCATCCAGACATGCAGGCACATGTGGTTTGTGGTACCGCAAACCTCTCTGCAGTGCCAAAAACTGTATGAGTTGCACCTCAATCAGTGGATGGCACTGCTAACTTGTAGCACCAGGACAAAATTTGCTACTGGGATTTCCTGGTAGCAACCTCCACCCCCCCCAAAAAAAACAACAAAAACCAAAAAAACAAACCAACCACCCAACAACAACAACAAAAAAATCTGGCAAAAAGCAGCAAACCAAGCCAAAGTGGCAGGCACCAGGACAAATGCAGAGACGGCAGAACAGGAAGCCCAGAACTGCCTGCTCTCCTGTTTCCATGTGCTATGGAGCTCCCATGCTGAGACACCCTAAGCCCCAGTCAGCTGCTCTCTGGCTAGCTGGGATACAGGGTATCTCAAGACAGGGGAGCAGGCAGCCCAGGAGGGCAGTCTGATGTGCTTCCCAGTCTTGAGGCACTGTGCACATCAGCCAGCTGCTCTGCTTCTGATTGGGGTGCAGTGCCTCAGTGCAGGGGCTCCATGTGCCTCAGTGCGGGAGCTTTGCAGTGGAGCCCCCACACTGAGGCACATGGAGACAGGGGAACAGCCAGCACAAGGCTGCTTACTCCCCTGTCTTGAGGCATAATATGCCCCAGCCAGCCAAGGAGCAGCTGGCTGGGCACATGGTGCCTCAGCACAGGGGCTTTGCAGTGAACAGAGATGGGGGAGCAGAGCTAGAGGACTAAGGCACCTGGCTGGGGCACAGGGTGCCTCAGTGCAGGGGATAGCTTGCAGCCAGCAACCCCACTGCAGCACATGAAGCAGCAGGACAAGGTGTCCGACTGCAAAGCACAAGAGCAAGGGTGTGCACTGCAGCACAAAGTAGAGGCATAAATTTGTGCCACTACTATTTGTGTTTCTGCAAAGGCACAATTTTACTTGTATGGATTCAGCCTGGTAGTACATAGTTTTGTTCTGGAATAATCATTGTTTAAGTTCCCATTTACTTCTTCCTTCTGCTCCCTCACGCATTGCTATAAACCTGTTATTTCCTGTTACAGTCTAAACTGCGGCACCCTTAACATTCCTGCAGTCAGAGGGAGAAAGAGAGAGAGGCATTTCTACAGGTGACATGACAGGTAGTTTGGATCCATTAATATTCCTTCAGCTCCACAACCTCAGCCGAATTAACCTGCTTCTGTTGATTCAAAGCAAGTCTGGCTGTCTGGCAGTCTTGTCAAATCAGATCTCCTAATAGACAATCTACCCAACCCTTTGACACATGCATCCTTCAACTCTGTTTAATGGCCAGGAGTGGAGATTTTAAAAGAACCATTTTAAAACAGTACCTACTTAACAACATAATAACATTTAGATTTTCTTTGGGAATCCAAATACTTCTGCTCTATGTAGCTGATTTCACCCAGGATGGCAACGCTCTTGAACCCAAGACTGACAGTGTTAAAAAAATGAGTCTTGACTACATCAAGTAATGTTCCACATACCTTAGCTAATAGGGGTCTATGAAACGGGCAGTATTAGTCTCAGATTCAGCCTGATTCGGGGCACAGTGATTCAATTTGCTTATTCAGATCACTGTCCCGATTCAATTCAGCCCCAGTGCACTGCTGAGGCCACCACCCAGACTGGGCCCCTGGGGGGCCCGCTGTCCGCCTCCCCCACCCTGGCTGGGGGGGGGCTGGGCGGGGCCTCCGGGGGTGGGGGTAATGCCTGGGGCGTCCCCTGGCTGCCCCTCTTGTGGCCATCTTCAGGCCCTGGAGGGGCGGCTGCGGGAGCTCCAGGCAGAGGTGGGCAGGCTACGGGCGATCCGGCAGGCAGAGGATGGAACTGACATGTACTTCGGTTCTCTGCAGGACCAGAAACCTACTGAGGAGCCCCCCAGACCCAGAAGAGCGACCCGTCAGTGGCAGCAAGTTCCCCCTGGACCCAGGGCAGCCCGTGCTGCTGCAGAGCCTGTACCTGAGGTGCCACATGGGAACAAGTATGCAGCCCTGGCCACCCTGGAGGAGATTGCTGAGGAGAACCCCCTCAAGGAGCTGTTCGTGCACCATCAACGCAAGCGGATAAGAAGAAGAGATCCCAAAGGAGGAACAAGCGTCGCGTCCTGGTCACTGGGGGCTCCATCCTCAGGGGCACAGAGCATCCCATCTGCCGTCCTGACCCCTTGGGCCGAGAGGTCTGCTGCCTGCCTGGAGCGCAGGTTCAGGACGTCACGGAGTGCATCCGGAAGATTGTTAGACCCAGATTACTATCCGTTAGTGGTAGTCCACGTGTGGACTAATGACGCTTCGAGAGGCTGGCTGGAGGACATCATTGAAGATTTCAAGGCTCTTGGAGGACAGCTCAAGGCGATTGGAGCATAGGTGGTGTTTTCTTCCATTCTGCCAGTGAGTCGTCAGGGAAGGTGACACGAGGCATGTATCGTGGCTGTAAACCAGTGCCTTCGGGGTTGGTGCTATGATGTGGGCTTCAGATTCTTCAATCACAGCCCACATTTCTCTATGCAGAGCACGCTGGCGGAGGATGGACTTCACCTTACGCCTAAAAGTAAGCGTTTCTTTTCTTCCAGGTTGGCTGATCTCGTGCGGCAGGCTTTAAACTAGCTTCACCGGGGGACGGGCCTGCCGGAAGAGGAGAGAATGCTCTGCCGCTAAGTCAGGTAAGTCAGATGAGCAAAGGTGGTTGTAGCTTGGGGGATACACATGAAGAGGGGGAGGCGGCAGTGTGTAGCCTTAAATGCTTCTATACAAATGCACGCAGCATGGGAGGTAAGCAGGAGGAGCTGTCTCTCCTGGTGGCTGTGGA
>JAGPOW010003316.1:155884042-156004911 GCA_030014935.1 Caiman crocodilus | reverse complement strand
TCCTACCTTGGGCATCTTTAAGAGTAGATTGGATAGGTACTTGGCTGGGGTCCTGTGACCCTGGCACTCGTTCCTGCCACTGGCGGGGGGTCAGACTAGGTGGCCTGCTCTAGGCCCCTTCTGACCCTAGATACTATGATACTATGAATCTGAATTGGAGAATCAACAATTTGGCCCTAGACACAGCTTTATGTGTTTTTTCTACATACCTTGAGGTACCAGGCACAGCTCATGGACACTGAGGATGAGGCAGATGGAACATCCCCAGGAGCACTGGGAGGGGAGAGGGGGGTCCCCTGCACGGTCAGCAGAGGACCTGGAACTGGACCAGAAATACTTCCAGTCCACTTCCGGGTCCACTATCAAACATGCGGGGGAATCTCCCCGTGGGCTCCCAGCTCAGCAATTGGCCACAGGGGGACCCATGGTGTCCCCCCCACACCCAGGAGGCACTAATAGCTGAGCCAGAGGGGTTCCCCTCACTCTCTGCAGTGCACCAGAAGTGGACTGGAAGTATCTCTGGTCCACTTTTGGGTCCTCCACCGAGTGTGTGTGGGCCACCCCCCCATGCTCCAATGGGATGCTCCACCTGCCCCAGCATCTCAGAATTCACTAGCCGTGCCTTGTACCTCAAGGAACATAGAAAAAACATATAAAGCTGTGTCTATGGCTGAATCATCGAATCTCTCTGAATCAAATCAGAGGATTCCGATTCACTTTGGAGAGATTAATGGGTCTCCTGTTTTGATATGGATTCAGAGATTCAGTTGCCAAATCGGGCCAAATCTCCTCCAGATCAAATCAGCAACTGAAGCTTTGCACAGCCCTATTAGCTAGTTCTAATGAGTACACATGAACTAGCTGCTGGAAGGAAATAGACTCATTTATTTGTATTTAATACACAGGCCTCAGGGTAAGCTGCTTTGGGTTCTATTCCTAGCTCTTCCATTAACTTTGTGTGACCCCAAAAATGTAAGCTGCATGTCACATTTTGTTCACTACTCAAATGGAAATAAATCACATTCAGCACTGCCATAAAGCCAAAACAATGATTGCAAAAGGCTCATAGTCCCTCAGGTGGCAAGTATTAAACTGATGGGATGATTTTGGAGTCAGGAGAGGGGGAGGGAATAAGAATCACCACTTTTTCTTTGCCTGAGGGAAAAAGAGATAGCCCTCTACTTTAGATCTGTATACAGTATTTATATTCGATCTATAGAAACTATCTGGACTATACACAGCCAGGTGAGGGGCAAAGAAATAACATAATCCTGCAAAATATTTAGGTTAACAACATGCTTTCTATAAATTTGAGGGGTCAGTTACGAACAAGGGTAACACGGTTTACCTTTAAAATTTAGTGTTGTGCAATATTTGAATATTACCACAGAAAACAGTATTGCAACTATAAGACAATGGCTTTTAGAAGTGGGACAGAGAATAGAAGCAGTAGCTGCAGCAGAAACAATCAGGGCAAAACATTCTTCTCTTTCAGAATCAGCCAAGTGTGGTTGACAGCACTCAGCAAGTCTCAGGGAAATGTGACTCAGCAAGACAGACATGACAGTAAAGGTCAACTGGATCACAGAGGCAGACAGTCTTCTTGCCAGAGCCTAATGCCGAGCTCAGCTTTGCAGCTCACAATTAGGGACCTCAACAAACAAAGTTTATCTCCTGCTCAGAGGGATGGGCGAGCAACATTTGGCTGTCTACTGATGCAGAAAACCAACTGAGTCAAAATAAGGAAATGGAGTAAAATACTGAAGCAAAGAGCCTGCTGATTTATAGATCTGCATTGCAGAAGCCCTTTCTTTAGCATTCCCATCTAGTGTGCATAAGGCTAGGGACAGACATTACATATAAACCGGTTTAAATGATCAGAAACTGGTTTAAACCTGTAACAAAACAGATGTTCATCGCACATAAACCAGTTTGAAAATGGCTGAAACTGGTTTGAGATAAACCTGGTTGAATATAGTATCAGATCTAACTGACGTGGGTCAGACTAGTTTATACAAGGTCTGTCCCAGAGCCCTTCCTGATGTAAGTTAAACCAGACCCCCCAGCATCCTAGCATGCTCACGGGGCTAGGTGAGGCTCTCTGTTCCACAGCAGAGCTGGTCCCTCCCCTCTGCTCCCTGGCTGGAGCTCAGCAGAGACTGTAGGCAGCTGCCTGCTTTCCCCCTGCTCCCTCAGCTGCAGGGAAACTGTGCTGGGGTGGGGGGGAGGGACATCCCAGGCAATAGTCTTGACTAAACTGGCCAAAGAGGGGTTTAATTGCCTCCTACCTGTTCTACTGGCAGGGATCCAACCTGGGTCTGTCGAGTGCTCCTTGCTACTGAAATGGTACGGGCAAGCATGGCCAGATGCTGGCCAGCATGGCTCCTGAGGCAGAGGGGGAAGGGAGGGGAGTTATTCCCAGAAGACCACAGCCAGATGCGTCTGGCGGAGAGGCCTTTTACTGCCTCTTGCCCCAAGCAGGGAGAGAGCAGAAGTGGCAGCAGTTGGGGCAAGCAGACCTGGCTGTAGTCCCGCAGGGGCAGTGGGGGGAAACCCCCCCCGTCCCTGCCCCCTCTGCCTTTGGGACTATGCCAGTCAGCATCTGACCATGTACATCCACTGCTGCAGCAGCGAAGGGGGAGCACCCAGCAGACCCAGCTCAGTGGGACAGGAAGTGGGGAATTAAACCCTTCTCTGGCCAGTTCAGCCAAGGCTACTGCCAGAGCTGACCATGTCCCTACCACTGGGGCAGCCAGCATGGAGAAAGGCAGGTCCATGTTTGTGGGACAGGGGAGGGAGTGTCTCTTGCGGGGCCAGCATCTGGCCAGACCTGCACCCCTGCCTGTTCCTGTTCCTGCTCCAGCTGGGGATCAGAGGAGTAGGGCCAGCCCTGCTCTGCTGGAGTAAACAGCCCAGCCCAGAGAGCATGCCAAGATGCTGAGGGACTCTGCTTTAACTTAAACCAGGAAAGAGTTTGGAACAGACATTGTATAAACCAGTTTGAGCTTAATAGTTAAGTCTGATACTACATTCAACCAGGTTTATCGTAAACTGGTTTTGGCCATTTTGAAACTGGTTTATGTGCACCAAATGTCTATTCTTTTACAGGTTTACACCAGTTTCTGATCACTTAAACTGGTTTTATGTGTAATGTCTGTCCCTAGCCTTAGGGCTGGAAGGGACCTGAGGAGGTCATCTAGTCCAACCCCGCTTCTCAAAGCAAGACCGTCCCCAACTAGATTATCCCAGCCAGAGCTTTGTTTAGCTAGGTTTGAAAACCTCCAAGGATGGAGCTTCCACCACCTCCCATTCCATGGAACTTGGAAATTTAGCAGAGAGGCAGTGTTAATTATCATCGCTTTCCTACCCCATTGGAGAGGGTTGCACTGAGGTAAGAAATGTGGCTTTTTGCTGTTCCTGTAAAAATCCACCCATCTTGGCAGTCTCAAAATTGGCATTCATTCATGTTTAGAAATGTAACAAAATACAGTGGCAAGACTCCCTGAACATCATTCCCTCCCCACTGGACATCTCCCTCCCCCAGCATTCTATGGTAACCACCCAGGGCATGCTTCATCTCCACAGAGGTCACCAAGCATGCTCCAGATAGCAATTTAAATAGTACTGGTAATAATTAAGAAACAAACAAAAAACCAACTCTAACAATGCAGCAACTCCTGACTGCCACCAGATGCTGCTGTGGCACAAAGCACCCGCATTGACAACTGTCTTCCCTGTGATCTATAAATGTCTCCCACTGTAGATTCTAAGTCTTTAATTACACAACGATATTGCACTTTTTTCAGTGGATCCCTGTTCCATTCAGTGCACTAGATGGACCTGGTCTAGAGATGAATCAGAAGGCTGGTCTCCTACTTTGTTACAGAACTCAGAAACCATGTAGTGGTCTCATAGTCATGACAGTTGAATACTAGGCTTGTGCAAATAGAGAACTATTCGATTCAGATTCAGCCAGTTCAGATGCCAGAGATTCAATTCAGAGATCCGGATCATTTTTCTGATTTGATTTGGCCAAATCGCTTTGGAAGATTCGGAGATGATTCGGAGATACAGTCATAGAGTATAATGGGGAATCAATGAAATGTCTATAACTTTGTTGTCTTTTAGCTAATTTAGATGAAGTTGCAGAGATGGTAGGCCCTACTGAGAGCATGAAGTGTGCCAAGTTTCAAGGTGATAGGTGCAGGAATTTCTGGAAAACTGAACCTCTGCGCTTTTACCTGCACTGCTACATCAGCCTTTCCCTCACCCCCTGATGTCTCCATTTCCATTTTCACTGATTGGCTTTCTTGCCTGCATTGCATGTCAGGCCAGCCTCTGGTTTCTTTACTATTCCTGCCATCCAAGACCAGGAGACACACCAACTGGACACACTTCCTCAGCATATTAAACATATAAAGATAAAAACACAAAATAAGCCATCACACACCATGAGTAACATATATCCAACACATCTTTACTTCTTGCTGTCAATTCCCTTATAAAAAGAAAGGTTCTGTGACAGTTCCGTCTGGTACCTTTGCTGCTGCTGGTGCTAGTAGTGTTGAGCCAGCTAAGTTATTTTGACCTGCTGTTGTTTACGGTGGTGGAACAGACCAAGGCTCTAGGGGAGGAGGCAGTCTTATGGGGACACACTGCTGTGTTGTACAGAGGCTCCAGTGCCAGGAAGGGTGCACCTGAACACGCGTACAGTCCCACAAGCACCCATGTAACAATTTTTGCCTGCCTGTGGCCAGAGGTGCAGGGCCCCAGAACCCTAACCCCTGCACCTATCTCCTTGACAGCTGGCAGGCTTTGTGGCTGCAGCAGGCCGTAACAGGCCTGCAGTTTTCACCCCCCTGTGTCTTAACACACACAGAGTCATGAGTTTTGCATGTCAGCAGTTTAAGTTGCAGTTTTCCAGAAAGCCCTGCACCTATCTCCTTGAACTATGGCAAGCTTTGTGGCCTCAGCAAGACCTACCATCCCTGCAGTTTTCACCCCACTGTGGCTTAACACAAACACGTGACATGAGTTTTGCTTGTCAGCTGCTTGAGGTGCAGTTTTCTAGAATTCCCCGCACCTATCTCCTTGAAGCTTGACAGACTTTGTGGCCTCAGCAGGGGTTAGCATTCCTGTAGTTTTGACTCTGCTGTGGCTTAACACATGCGACATAAGTTTGGCTCTCAAGACTTTGGGGTGCAGTTTCTCTGAACCCCCTGCACCTGTCTTCTTGAGACTTAGCACACTTCATGCTCTCAGCAGGGGCTACCATGCTCAAATGTTTCATCTGAATCAACCAAAAGACAACAAAGTTATAGATATTTCATTGATTCCCCATTATACCCAATGGCCGAATCTCTGAATTACCGAATCTTTTCTGAACTGATACAGAAAACCTAAAGCTTCCAGCAATTCAATCTGGATTCATAGTTTCAGCCTCCGAATCATCTCCAAATCCTAATCATGATCCAAAGCTTTGCACAGAACTATTGAATACCATGCTTTAAAAATATAAAGCACTGTGTAAAAGCCTGAAAGATTAGGATACAGACATTAAGCCATACACTCGAAAGTAGTGGACTCTTGAGAATCTGGCCTTTATGGGTACTTACACACATGCAGGGAGGCTGCTCCAACATGCTATAAATCCAGTGCAGAAATTAATGTGTTCTAGCAGCCTCTGGTGTCACGTGCATCAGTGTCCCTATGCTAAAATATTTTGGTGGTGTGCTTTGAACTAAAGCTCATTGAATAAGCTTCAATTCAAAGCTCCCCACTGGCATTTTTTCAGTGTGGGGAAGCTGACACTTGTAACACTCAGGCACTTTATTTTGTGCAACTTGCTAATTAAAATATCCCTCCACCCCACTGCCTCCTGAAGCACATCTCTAAACACCTTATATCTCTGTGCCTGTTCCCCTGTAAAATGTGGATAATATTGGTACCCTTCCTCACTTTATAAAGGTGTCATAAAGATAATATTTTATAAATATTAAAAAATGTTAGTGATGGGAATGATAAAGGAATCCATTAGTCTAATAATTAATCTCTATCAAGTACAGACTATGAATAATGAATAGTAAATAATTCCTGTATTGAATAATGGGCATAAAATATTTAGTAACTACCATACTGTGAGGGTTTGGGGTTTGTTTGTTTTTATAGTTTTCATTCATACAAAAGCTAAAAAGGAGATCTATCCATATATTCCAGACAGCTAGAGCTCAGTTCAGATACTCAAATCTCCATGCTCTGATTTTTAAACACCAGGGGACAGTATTCTCTGGGAGGAGGTAGATACGGGCTATTTCAGACCATGGAAGAGGTAAATTTTACCACTACCATGTCATCAGGAAGAATAGTCTGGCACTAGCCCCATCTTAGGCTTCAGCTTACCTCCTAATGAACCAAACCTTTAAGTTCGGAGCTTCATAAACTTTTCCTGCCCACATATGCCTGACCTTGCCTACGTTCCCAGATACTTCAATAATGGGTGTCTTTACAGGAACTTGGATGGCTAATGTCTATTTTACAAAGTAACTTTATCCCCTGTATTTTCTTTATTATCTGGACCATGGTTTCTAGGAGTTATGCACATCATTAATCACAAGGAAGCTCTAATTTGGTCAGGTTTGAACAGAAACTTATGGCTTGCTAAGAGCTGACAGTCACCATATACTGGTAACAAGAAAAAAAAGTATGGAAAGCAGGGGAAAGTGAAGTGAGTATATTGTGATATGGAAGGTGTCAGTAGTGTAAATAAGGGTGGATGGGCTAGACATGAGCCTGGGGTTTTTACTTTTGAGAGTGCAAGATTGGCAGCCACCATTGCAACCCTAGTTGCTGCTCATGGTGATTAAAGTGCTCATTACATCTCTGTAACAAGAGATCCCAAATATTAGGTTGAAGAAGATGAGTAGAAGACAGGAAGGAGATGCAGAAGAGGGGTGACAGCTGGGAACCATTTAAAGATGTTCCAAAAATGAATGTGAATGTTATAGATGAACTAGCCAACTGCCCATCAAAAATGACAGGGTGGGAGGGAGCTGGGGTGGAGTGCTGACACCTAATGTCCCGTGCTGCCACTGTTCTGCCTCTTGCAGGGAGCGCTGCTGGCCTCGGCTCCCCCACCCTTTGTCCGGTTCTCAGCATCGGTTCGGAATCATGTCGGCGTGTCCCAACCCTTGGAGCACTCTGATTGGTTATTTCCATCAGCCAATCAGAGCACAAATAAAGCATTACAGACAGACAGACTTAGGCTTTTATAATATTCTAATGTAAACCACTGCACCTCTTTGAGTTTCTATTTTTGCTTCCACTATTCATCTTTATTTTGGTCCTGGAATGGGCATTATCTGCCTTCTTATCTCATATCACAGCATATATCTGCACCAACGCTCAAGTTGTACTAATCTAAGGTTTAAATTAGACAACAAAGGGACAGACAGAATCCCCTAGACCATTCCTAAACCAGGATCAGACCTGTTCCATCCTCTGTTTGGCAACACCAGTATAACCAGAAAGAGAACAGTGAACCATAGCCCAAACTTGTTGAAAAGGGCTACTGTGCAGGAGTTTACATGTAATTGTGTAGGGAGAACATTTTATGCAGCTTCCAGGAAGGAGACAAGGAAGGAGAGAGGGTAGGAGAAGATAACAAAAATTTCCACCCATACTCAAAGCAAAGCCATTTTAACACAAGATTTAGGGTAATCGTGCTGCAGGTGACATCATCCTATGATTACAGTTTCCCAATAAGCAAGCATTTAGGATTAACATGCACCATTTACAATCTGGTAGAATGATCTCATCTCCTTCATGCAGTACTTTTCTTTCACCAAGAAAAAAATGCTTTTATCTTTCTCTGTTTCCCACACCTCCTTGTTGGCTTCTTTCCAGCATCCCCAATCAGCTCACAAGAGAAACTTGTAGACAGACCCTGCCATCCTACTGCCTGCTTCCTTAAAGCAATACTCTGTTTTGCACTGTCAGGGCTTCAGGTTTGTCTGCAATTATATGTAGTACACAGGTTCCTTCCTTCCATCTTCCTCTTTTTCCTCCTCATCAAAGAGATGCTTAGAAATGGCAGGTCTGTAACAATGGAAGCTGTACCTCCCCGCACTCGCCCTGTGTGCTACAGATTCATCGATTCATTCTGTAGCAAAGTGCATTTATTTAAGTTTGTCAATAGAAGTTACTAATAAGATGGTTTCCTAGGCAAAAAACAGAGATTTGTTTGTTATGTAAAGGTACCTGAAGAGCAGAGGTGCCAGTATCTTCAACAGCATTTCAAATGAGAGAGGGACTCTTATTCATAAGGCGCTTTTTTGGTTATTCGTCAGGATCTAAATCACAGGAATAAAACCTGCTGAAAGGGAAGGCTGGTTAAACAAGGAAATAACTTGTTTTATTATGAATTTTACCAGCAGCGGAGAAAGAGGCAACAAGGCAGGTCTATCACACTCTCTCATATAAGTTGCATAACTACTGTATTCTCCTCAGAATGTAGAGTTTAGCTCAATCATGTTTTCCCAACTCAAAGAGAGGCAAGAATAGAAAATAAATATAAATTTGCATGAGAGAGAGAGTAAGCATGATGTCTTCCCTGTATAAACTACAGACTTTAGGCTGTACTGTGAATTTCAGTTCAGGGCTTGGAAAGAGTTTCTGTGCTAGGCTAAATGGAGTCGTGCCTTAGCAAAGGTTTGCTATTTGAAAGGATAGCTTCTGTTTTAAGCCATGTATAAAACCTGTGATACAGAAGCACCTGTCACTACTTTTGCTACATGCAGTGGTATGTGAAACACCTGCCACTATTACCACTTCCACATTTCACTCTGATCAGAAGGGAGTGAAAGGAAGGACCCTGGTTGAAAATGATATTATGATAGTCTGGTACAAAGCATGCAGTAAGTTTGATGGGAGAACAGCAGGTTTATCTTTGATGCTGCTAGTAAAATGGAAGCAACTGCCAGGAAATACAAGTACGAGGATCCTGACAGGCTCACATCTGCTGACTTTTGTTCACACTGTGGTGTATCCACAGTACGTGGTGACCATAGAAAATAAATTGGCAATCTAGGCTCTGTGACAGTCTAAGCCCTGAGCCACAATGCTGAAGCAAGATTTCTCTGAGACTCCTAGAAAGGTTCCTGCATACCTAGGAAATTAATTTGGAGCATTACTGCTTTGTTGGCTTTGACCCTGAACAACTGGATAGATGCCTTGGAGATGTATAAAAAGCTTGCAGCAGTTAACTGAGAACCTGCTAGTTTTCCTAAGCAAGTCATCCATCTTCCAGCAGACCTGGTCAGTAGATGATGTTGGTTCCCAGAAGAAGAGCTGACCACTTGGAATGAGATGCTACCACTTAGTCTGAGATACAGTGGTCTGGTTAAAGACCATGAAAAACAGGATCTGGTCTGTAAATTCAAATGCCACAGGTTTGAAAAGAGATCTGCATGGGGGAGGGAGGAGGGAAATCAGTGACCTGTGCTGTGTCTGGACCATAACAAGGAACTCACAGGAAGCATTTAATTTCAGGATCTCTTTCCCCAAGGAAAGATTAGAACAGGAACCATAGTCTTTGGTGCTTTTTGCTATGCAGAGAAATCTTCATGGATTCAGTAAGCATAAGATAAATTGGGGCTCTTCCTTTGAGGAGTCTCCTGCAATTCTCTAGAAGACAGCAGAGAGATTTGGATCAGAGTGTCAGTCCAGCTTAGACTTTTAGACTAGGGACAGACATTCAAAAAACCTGAGCCTGATTTGATTCAATCTTTGCAGGTTAGTTTAACCCGATTATTTTTTAACTACACAGACATCCCAGACATGCAGCCACATGCCTGCAGTGGCTCAGGTGAGAAGCTGGGGGCACTAGAGCAGGCACTAGATCTGATCATTGTCACTTACTATATCATAGACTCATAGAGGTAGGGTTGAAAAGGACCTTGTAGATTTTCAAGTCCGACCCCCTGCCTGGGCAGGAGGAAAACTGGGCTCAAATGACCAGCCAGGTAGGCATCAAGCCTCTTCTTAAAGACCCCCAGGGTAGGAGCCAGCACCACTTACCTTGGAAGTTGGTTCCAGATCCTAGCCACCCTAACTGTGAAGTAGTTCTTGCAGATGTCTAATCTAAACCTACTCTCCAACAACTTGTGGCCGTTATTCCTTGTTATCCTGGGGAGTGCTAGGGGAAACAAGGTCTCCCCCAAACCCTTCTGGTCACCCCTAATATATATGTTCTTCCCATCATGGCTACAGTACATGAGGATCTTTAGAGGTCACTTTACCCAAAGAGGTTCTGCACTGGAGGTAAGAGAGGGAAGACTGAATAGAAACATTTTTTCAGTCTTGCTAGATCCTGAGGATGAGACTTCAGCTCTCATACTCCAAACCTCAATGAGCTCTGAAGAACAACCAGGCGAATACTGTCTTTCTGTCGGAAGAGAAAGGCACCATGAAAAATATCCTGCTTCTGAATATTCTGAGCTGTTGCCAGTAGGTGCAAATAAATTTGACTATGTTTTTTATGAGATTATTAACTCATACTTTCTGCTGCAATTTATCAATATTGAAATGTAACTTGTAACATTTCAGATACACTTTGGATATGAGACACAAAAGACACAACACAAAAGACAGCCAATAATTCAGTATAAGATTCAGTCTGCAAGTATTTGACACAGCTGTAGGATTCTGAACCCAACTTCCTGTTTTCACTTTTAAATATTCATGGCAGTCCATCATTTAATGACCCATATTTGATGACTATTTTCTTGCATAACCCAAAGCAACACGCTGTCACAGAATTCAAAATTTATTGGCAGGAAACAATGAGCACAAGAATTCTAGAGAAGTGAAGGCATGTCTATGTGGCAGTCACAGCCACTTTTTAACAGGACGAATTCTCTCTCTACTGCTACAGGTAGACTACTATAAGTACCCAAGCTAGCTAGGGCACCTGTGGACTATGCCACAGTCACCTGTGTGCCTATGAATACTTAATAGGGCTGTACAAGGCTTCTGACAAAGCTTCGGATCTGGAGAAGCTTCGGACACTTCAGCGTCTGAAGTATCATGTCCAGATCAAAGCACTGGCTTTGTTAGGCTTTCCGAAGCAGTTTGAAGCTTCTAAAGCACTTTGGAAAAGCTTCAGAGCCGCATCGGAAATCCGGCCATAGGGTATAATGGGGAAACAATGAAATATCTATAACTTTGTTGGTTTTTGTCCAATTTAGATTAAATTTGAAAAGAGTATAGTCACTGCTGAGAGCATGAAGCATGCTAAGTTTCAAGACAATCGGTGGAGGGGATCAGGGGGAATTGGACCCCAAATTCCTGAAAGCAAAATTGATGCCACGTGTATGTGTTACATCACAGGGGGAGTGAAAACTGCAAGGATGGTGGCCCTGGCCAAGGCCACAAAGCCTGCCAAGTTTCAAAAAGATCGGTGCAGAGGGTTGGGGGAAACTGCACCCCAAATTCTTGAAAGCAAAACTGAAGTCACATATATGTGTTACACCCAGGGAGGTGAAAACTGCATGTGTAGTAGCCCCGGTGAGGCCAAAGTCTGACAAGTTCCAAGGAGACAGGTGCAGGAGTTTGCGGGGAACTGCACCTCAAGCTGCAGACAAGCAAAACTCATGCCATGGTTGACACTGTGTATTAAAGTACAGCAGATTGAAAGCTGCAGCAATGGTGGCCCCTGCTGCAGCCACAAAACCTTCCAGCTGTCGAGGAGATAGATGCAAGGGTTCTGGCTTCTGGAGCCCTGCACCTCTAGCTGCTGACAGACAAAACTCATGACATGGGTGCTTGTGCAACTGTGTCTATCTTGGGGCATGGGAGACACTACTGCAGGCCTGGCTACTAAGCTACTATGTTACCAGTTATCAATCAATCATGATTTACTTAGGGACCAGCTCAATACACAATAGCTACCTAATGTAACCTGTTAATTACCATCAACTAACACCTACAAAAGCAGAGACTAAGGACAGGAAATAATCAATAGAGACAATCAACCGCCCCAAGACAGACACAGTTGCACAAGCATCCATGTCACAAGTTCTGTCTGTCAGCAGCTAGGGGTGCAGGGCCCCAGAACCCCCCTGCACCGATCTCCTTGACCACTGGTAGGTGTTGTGACCACAGCGGGGGCCACCACTCCTGCAGCTTTCACCCTGCTGCACCTTAACACACACAGTGTCATCCATGTCATGAGTTTTGCTTGTCTGCAGCTTGATGTACAGTTCCCCCAAACCCCTCCACCTATCCTCTTGAAACTTGGCAGGCTTTGTGGCCTCAGTAGGGGCTACTACCCCTGCAGTTTTCACCCTCCTGGGTTGTAACACATACACATGATATGAGATTTGCTTTCAGGAATTTGAATGCCGCCTTTTACATTGATTTGAATGTCTTTTGCACGTGGATATATTTTGCTGATCCTAAAAACTGTTAAATAACCAATTCTGGTAATAATAATGTAGATTCAAGAAATCAAACATGGCTGAGTTGTTCTGCACATAATTATAAATGGGGAAGATAATTAACTCAAAGTGACTAGTTTAGCTGATTTCAATCTTACTCCTCTATCTGAGAAGTAAAGGAAATATCTGTTAATTTTCGTTAATGGTGTCTGAACTGCTTTAAAACCTAAAAGGTAACTACAGAAATAAACAAGGAAAATAATCAATTCATACCTCTGTACCTTTTGAAGGAGAAAGCAGCAACTAAAAAAGCATCCCACACCATTTACTTCCCTCCTCAAATCTTCAATCTCTCTTGCAGTACAAATGGTGGTGCTTGACAACTTCTCTTTAACAGCACTAACTAGTTAAGACAAAATAACTTTGGTTTGCCACTGCTTCATTTCTCTCAGTCATCCCCTTTCCCATCCTTTTCTCATCCATACTGTGTATATATGTAATGAAGAGATTACTTGGGAAACATAACTGACTAGAAAGGACATAACTAAGCCATATACAGCAGAGGTGACTAATGCTCTTTTTGCTCTTTCAAAAGGAAGCTGTAGCACAGTTCCCACTATAAATGGTTGGAAAAAGAAAGCAGTAGGGGATCAGAATCTGAAATGAAAGGGAAACATTATGATTAAAAGATTAAAACATGCCCACATGAATGGTAAGCCCTTTAGCACCTACAATATTTTCTTGCCTTTATAATCTAAGAACCCTTTTCTTGTCCAAATTCATGTTGAGAAAGCATACCTCATCAAATCTAGTCCTTCCTTTCAGTTGGTCAGAGCAGGATAAGTATAAAAGTAAGATTATTTATATAGCTGTATTGGTACAGAATTTTATAATAAGCAAGAACTGCACAAAATCTACACAACAGGATATATTAATTTTGTCAGCCAATCAAAGAATCCTGAAAAGGAGATATCAGCAGAAGCTTGTCTTCACTATAGAATTAATTCAGGCATTATCCATAGCCTACTTTCATCCACAAACAAAACCCACACCTAAATGTGGAATTTCTTTACATCAAAGCTAGTGGCCCACACCAAGATACAAATGAATGCCTAATTACGCCTTAGAGTCAGGCTGGTCACCCCTCACTTTTGTGGCATGGACGCAGAGTAAAGTACCTGAGTACTGATAATCTGTTGCCTTCCCACAGTTCTCACCATGTGCCCAAAATAGACATTCTTCCACCACTCAGAGGAAGAATCATACAGGTATACCAAAAATGGGACATGACTATAGAAATCTTAGTGCCTCACAGAAGCAAGTACAGAATAAGCATGGCTGCAAGTAAATACTTCTTGTTCCTGAATTAAACCAATCCGGATTTTCACACCTGGATGCTGATCACCAGAGAAACTCTAGCAGGAAGATATGCTCTGGAGCTCAAAATACCCATCTGATCAGGATTATGGTTTCCCTGGGTGACAATGAGGTATCAGAAGGACATTGAGCATCAAGTCTATTAAAACTCCTCTCTTATGGTGTATCTGGTGGGACCTGCCTGAAATCATGGTTTCTGTGGAAATTTTGAAACTGAGATTTCAGGAGGTCCCTAGCCATTGTAAAGACTAGCATATGAGTATAACTCATGCACATTCACATTCAAACTAAAAACAACATTAAAGGTTATTTGAGGATTCAAAGCTAATTACTTTAAAATTAGAAACTGGTAGATTTATGCTTGCTCATGCCACCTCATTTCTGCCTCCCCAGCATCTCCACCTGGAACACCGAAGGCCACCCAACATAGGGCTAAAGCAGTGCATGGGCATATAATTAATGGCTGTACCATAATCTACACACACAAGGGGCAAGAATTTAAATTTTGTGGGCAACCATCAATTTGAGTTTTAAAACAGCTACCTCATATGTAAGTTATAACGATTAACAGGAAAGTGCGCAAGTAGTCACTAGGAACTTATTTCAACATTTAAAATAGGAGTATGTAAAACCTGAGCTTCGCTACAAAGCTAAGATGATGCTCTTGGAATTCAATTCTTATAGATAATTCTTTAGTCAGGATTAACAGCTCCTATATAACCAGTTTTAATCTACTGCTTCAATATGCTACCTTATGCCACTGATTCCCAACCTTTTGAGATTCAATGCATCTACTGTTAAATTCAAGGCACCCCTTGGAAAATGCTAACGCTTAGCTTGCATTTGTTTTTTGACTATGGAAAAATAGTAGAGCATCTTTATTGTTGCAAAAACCTCAGCAAGACCACAGCAGATCAGAGGGTGTTTAGCACTATGGATTCCTATTTGAAATCTCTGGGTTTATTTTGTGAATCACGTGCTAATTGTGCTAACATTGTGTGGCACCCCACAACACTCTTGAAAGGATCTCAAAGCACCCCAGGTGCTATGGCACCCTGGTTGAATCACCATCTTACACCAAGGAACAAGGTAAAGGAAACCATGGACAATGATTATTTCAGTATATTCTACATATGTAAGATGATAGAATAATGCATTTTAGATTATTCTAACTTCCATGAAATCTGTGGATATAACTTTTTTTTAAATAAGATATAAGATTATGAAACATGGATGGATAACAAGTATGGTACTAAAAATACTGGTGTCAGGATATCACCTTAAAAAATAAGTATCTTTCAAGTTGATTTAATCTGTTGATTTCCAGTAAGTGTTTGAGTTTCACATGAAAAAAGAAAAGGTGAGAAACACATTATACAGTTTATTCTTAATATGAATATAAATGACAATTACTAAATTTCTGCAAGACATGCATCCATTTTCCTGCTAAATAAACTATAAGAAGGAGCTCTGTGATTTTTAAAGGTAAGAACTCTCTTTCCCAGTGCACATCAGCAATACCTTTAAAGTCCTTCTGAAGATGCAGTGCTTCTAGCTTTTTCTCTCTACATTCATAATTAGAAGCCTACACCAGGGCTCAGCACCTTGCACCAGTAGTAGGCTAAATACCATATTTACTTGATTTAACATGGAGGAAAAAGCCCATCATCTTAGAACTGAATACAAGGGTATGGCGGGGGGAGGAAAGGGACAGGCAGCTAATGTAGTTTGGACTCTAGCCCATACCCAGGGTCAGGGCCATAACTGCAGTTGCTACCTGCCCTCCCCAACCCCCATCCCACTGCCTCTGAACCCTGCCATCTCCTCTCTGCATCCTCTTTCTCCCATCTTGCTCCCCACCCCACCCCCAACACAGCTGCTACAGGTGTTGGGCTGGGGCCCAGGACAAAAGAGGGATGAAACCTGCCAGCACATAGCAAGGATGAGGGATGGAGAAGATGGGATGGGAGGAGTAGGACCTGAAGGGAAGAAGGGAGGGCAGAGTAGAAGCTGAGGAGAAGACTTGGGAGGGAGAAACAGAGGCACAGAGGAGCAGAGGCTGGCAGGGGAAGGGAAGGAGGGGTCCAGAGAAGCAGGCGGGTGGCAGAAGTGGCAGGGAGGTCGGCATAAGCAGGGGGCAAGCTGTTTGACCTCCCCCCACTGCCTGCCTCACTGCAGAAATGGCAGGGAGAGATGAATTTAAAAAGACCTTCCATTAATTAGATTCTATACTTGGAAAATTATAACAAATTTATAAATTTTCTATGTACAGACTAATTTGTGGGGGATCATCTTACATTCAGTCTTCTTAAATTTGAGTAAATGGGGTACTACAGCTCAGTCATGTGAACTGAAGGTGACAATTGATATTCCACCACTAGATGGCACATTCTTCTGCAAAAAACAGTAGGAATGGTAATACTGCAAGAGCATACTTAGCGAGCCAGACAGGATCTTTTTGCAGGCTAGATTTCCTCCATGTGACACAGCATGCTGACCCCAGTCTTAATTATTTTAAAATTCTTCTTGATTAAGCATCTCAGTCCCTGGATTTATCCACATTTAATTCATCCTCATGTAACTGAAGGATTCCATTTATCCACTTTTCTCAATGATTTAGGTAAGAGTTGGGGAAACTTCTAGGTTGGCTATGCAGGAAATAATCTCTCTCTGTACCACTGCACTTTGTCTAGCCACATGGTCTGTAAAGATGACATATCTGCAACAAAGATAGCCGTAATGGCTGCTAATCACTGAGTTCTCATTCTAAGAGCCAATATGTGGTGCCAAAATTAAATTGGATGTACATGCTTGTTCTTCTCAATAGCACATGGATTTCCTGAATTTAAAAGCAGGCAAGTTCTTCATTTGGTAAAAGGGGACAAGAGCTCTCTCATAAAATGTAGATTTACATTAGAATAACAGATTTTGGGTGATATTTATGTTTTGCAAAATAGGCCTACCTATTTTATTTTAATGCATTTCCTATAGAGGTTGTAAAGCAAGAGACAATGTCATTGCCTTGCTCTTCTTTTTTGCCCTCCCTTAGCATCCTTCGTTCTCTTCTTTAAAAAAGAAAGAAAGAAAAAAATCAACTGTCCTGTATTATTCTGTGCTGTTTAATACAACTGCCTAAGTCATTCTTATCCTAATGTGTTAGTGAGGGTTGGGAGTATAAGGGGGACCAAGAAAGATTTCCTTCCCATTAACCCCCAATTTAAAGCTTTCAGACTTATCTCTTCCTTGCTGATTTTCAGTCTTCCCACAAATCAGCCTCAGCTTCCATAACTTTGCTGACTCTTTGAAACTAATGAAGGCAGAGCTAAAGCCAAGCTTCAAAGATAAAGTAGCTTTCCTTGGAAGAGAAAAAGGAGAGTGCTCATCTTATCTGAAAATAGAAAATGGACCATTTATTTTCAACATACATAGCATTTGTACGTGGCTTTTTTCAAAGCATGGCTTTATTATAGACTTTACAATGCAGCCAGGATAGCCAATTAAACCAGTGATTCTCAACCAGGGTGTTGTGAACCCTGGAGGTGCCATCAGATCCTTTGAAGGTTATTGCAGTGTGCCATCCAATATTAGCACTACACTTTATTCACAAGACAAAAGCAGAGATTTCATATAGGAATTAATTATGTCAAAAACATTTTGCTCTGTTCTTGTCTTTGAGTTAATTGCCACAGAAGAATTGCTCTACTGTTATTCCATGATCAAAATCCAAGTGAAAGCTAAGAGGTGCCTTGACTCTAAAAAGGCTAAGTTCAACACTTTATGGTCCATGTAATTCTATGGGTCTCTGTTTGGTTTGTTTGTAAATATTCATTTTAAATTAAAAAAAGGGTCCTGAAATAACAGTCACCTACCCACTAATACTGGTTTTAAAAAAACTCCACATAATAAATTCCAAATTCATAGAGTTTGAACCAAAGTAACATTTTCCAGTTGTTCCTGTTATGTATATAAAGGCTGAAGGCAAGTTTAAATCTTCTATAGAACATTCTATATTTCATTTGGAAGTCTGAGCACTGCCAAAAATGTGATGTCTCCAGCTTTTCGATAACTCTTATTTAATTTCTTTGTTAAAATAATTTAAAAACTGGCACCAGCTTTAAAGGAATTACTGCAGTATTTAAAAAACTGGAACATTTCAAGCCCCGTGAGCAAACAGTGACACTCGCCAGTATAAGTGCAAAGGCATCTAAAATTGGGTCTTTGGTATGGAGTCTTCTCCCTGGCCAAACACTGCCATCAAAGAAAACAGTAGGAAAAAAAAATAAAAAGTTGATTTACTGGTAAAAACCAAAATGATTCAGAATTAAACCCATACAGTTATGCCCAGCCATTGCTAAGAGTGTTCTACTAAGCCATGTTGTTCTGGTCACTACCTCTTCTTACCAGGTTGGAAAGCAGGTCAGAAAAGAGACTGTGCAGAAATGGATGGGTGGGAAATATGAAGTAGTGTCTGACTGTGGGGTCTCTTTCCTATCACAAGGTGGGAAAATTAAAGAAAGGGTCAAGGACACATGGTTGAAATGAGAGAAGGACAAATAAGGGAAGCCATAGAAAATAAATTAAGTCAGAAAGGCTGAATATAAACATGTCCCAGGGATGCCGGGGCTATGGGGGAACCCTGGGCCAAAACAGAAGGGGAAGAAAGCCCCTATTTACCCTTCACAGGAGCCAGAGGCAACAGAGGAGTGTGCGCTGGAAAACCGCCCGTGCGGTTAATTAGCCACGCTCATATTCAGCTGGGCCAGATGACGTCAGCGACAGATGCCACCCAGCGGAAATAAAGTGCAGCCCCAAGGGCGCAGGGGGGGTGCAGATGACTGGAGAGCTCATGGGGAAACCCGAGGCCAGGAGCATGCATCCACGGGGTCTGTCTGCCCAAGGAGGTGAGGGCAGCTGCAGCTGCAGAAGCGGCAAGAGCTGCAACGGTGGAGCAACTGGCATAGAAGCTGGTGAAGGAGCTGGCAAAGGAGCCGGTGGAGCAACTGGCAAAGAAGCCAGTGAAGGAGCTGGCAAAGGAGCCGGCAGAACAGCTGGTGGAGAAACCAACAGTGAAGCCAGTGGAGGAGCCAGCAGAGAGAGCAAAGAGAGTGGAGGCAGCAGCAAAAGCCGGGAGAGCTATGGGGAAGCCCGGAGTCAAGGGACAGCGAGAAGCAAAGGTGACAGAAGTGAGACTGGCTGAGACCCTACTGGGGATAGCTGCGGTAGAGGCGGTGGGAGGTCCCAAGCTGGGAAAGCCAGTGGAGATAGGGGGCTGGAGGAGAGGCCCACAGAGACTCCAAGAGGAGCCGGCTGGGGCTACAGGACCTCGGGGGACTACAGCTATGACCCCAGATAGGGGAGCTAGGTATCTTGTGCCTGGGAGCTAACCACCTGGACCTTGTCACAGGTACCGGGCAGTCACAGGGCTCCACAGGCTGGGGGCTCGCTACTTTCCTCATAGGCCTTCTTGTCTGACGATTGCACCTCCTCGGCAGGCATGGTGGTGGGGTTTTTTTTCACATGGTGGTACAGTGGGTGTTGGAATAGGGGTAAGGGTCAGCAGGAATCAAGGGCCTCTTGGTCTTCACACTGGAGCCCGGCCCAGGTCCTGCTGTGCTAGGACAACGGGAAGTCCAAGAGAAGAAACCAGGAGAGGCCAATAATAAAGTAAGACTTGGAGACTCATGGCAGAAGGTGGCGTTTGGCCGGGGTGTAGCAGAGACCGGAGCCCCGTGAGTGCCCGCCGAGGGCCGTGATGACCCTGGAGACTTCCTCGAAAAGGACCCCCTCCACTGAGGATCCATTCAAAGTCGTGGCAGGGGAGTTAAGGAGGTCTTCTGACGTCTTCCAAGGTAACCTCTGGGATCCGCTTGCAGGTCCAGGGCAAACCAGGTCAACTGCTCGGGCAAAAGCTGCTCGAGAATGCCTAGTAGAGCAAAGGCAGGCACAAAACAAAAGGATCCAAGGATATCTTTAGGACCCTGAAGCATTTACAATCTAAAGGTCTGCAAATTGAGAATACGTTCATTACTTTGGTTTTGTGAATCTATGTTCTGTCCTCCCATCTCTCTGTCCCAAAATAAAAAAAAAAAAAATACGATCAAGGCTTGTATGTTTAAAGAGAAATTTTATATTAAACTTCCTATTTCATTACAAAATGAAAGACCATATTTTTCCCAGGCAACTTTTGGATTAATTTATATATTTCAACACAGAAATATTTTCTATGAAAAGTTATTAACATCCCAACTGCCATTCTAAAGTAAGAAGTTTTTTTCTGTCAACAGCAGTTTTGTGAATAACTCTGCAATATTATACATGGTTTATGATTCATAACCAATTATTTATTCATTTAAAACACTGAGCAAAGACAAAGTTTGACTTTGAATAAAAGAATGTATTTTCCTGCATTTCTGACCTAATTCAAACAATTCAAAGGTCTGATCTATCAAACCCATAATACTCTGAGATGATGTAAACTTTATTTTTAATCAATAGCAGCATTTTATTGTCTATATGTCTACCATGTACAATACAATAGCACCAAAGAACCCCAAACAGAAATGATACCCACTATGCAAGGCACTATGCAGAATCACATAAATGACAGCCCTCGCCCCAGACTGTGGATGATTTTAAGCCTCAGCCTAAGTCTCAGTATGCAAGCAGATCACTGCACCTGTTGTAAGCATTTCTGAAATAAATGCAGATTAGCACACAAAGAACATACGTGATAGAACAAAAAAAAAAAAAGAGCATTTGAATACAGCATTTCTGTTCAAATGCAGAGCATGACTATGCACATACCTAGAGTATGGTTGCAGCCATGTTGGTCTAAGGACATGTGTTGTTTGGGTAGATGTGTCCTTGACCCTTGAAAACAAAGGAGCCAGTCACTTCTATGGCTACTACCTCCTCTCATTTTCAAGGATTCCAGTAGCATCTCCCAACACTGTTGAAAGCCTTGCAAATGAGGAAAGCTTATCAACTTCAGGGCTGCCAATACCACAGTACTGTAATTCGTGCTTAAGTACAGTTCCTTGTCAGTACTGTGGTATTGGTGGAACCAAAATTGACCAGCTCCCTTCCTTTTCAAGTGACTGTTAAAAATTTTGAAATTAACTTCTTGTTAAATAAGTATTGATTGGTTACATTAATTTTGGATAAATGCATAACCAAGGTAAGGCAAGGTTCTTTGGGTAGATGTGATATCTTTTATTAGACCAAGTGAGTAGTTGGAAAAATGCTCTTGGGAATCTTTTGGGCAGTCACCCTTCATCAGTCACAGGGAGCAGAGACTGTGGTACTGGCAGCCCTGAAGTTGATAAGTTTTTAATGGTGTTGGGAGATGCAATTGCGTTGGGAGTGCTACTGGAATCCTTGAAAATGAGAGGCGGTAGTAGCCATGCAAGTGACTGGCTCCTTCTTTTTCAAGGGTTCTGATAGCAGTCATTTCCCAGCAGCTTCCCCTTCACTGTCTCTGGAGCAGTTAAATGGAGAACAGATAGTTACAGAGTAAAAATTAACCTGTTAAGCTACAAAGTAGAAAGTGGGGCTTAAAGATTACATGCACATAGTGGGTTTATGCAGGAGTCAGCAACCTATGGCTCACCGGCCATATCTAGTCAGTAGAGCCACTGGTGGAGGAGAGCTTTTCCCAAATTCTGCCATGCACATCTGGGCAACAAGGAGCTTCACATGTGCTGAACCTCAGCCCAGTGGTCGGGAGAAACAGGTGGCAGTAGTAGCCAGCTCCTGGCTCACCTTGGACCTGAGCTGAACTATTCCAGCCCAAAAAATGTTGCTGAGGGCTGCCCTTTGCCATTTACTGGCTACTTTCAAGGTGCAGCCAAACAAAAATTATGCAAAATTAAGAGTAAGTGTGTTTAGTTGCTCCACATTTCCATATCTCAGGGAGCCATAGCAAACAAGTTAAATTCTAAATCTTTTTAAAAATTATTTATATTTGGTTTGGTTTCTATTATCCTTAGGTCATTAGTTCCTCCTTAAAACATTAGTTTGTTGTATTTATAAATGGGATAGATTATATAGCAAAGTACTGTTTAACACGAGGAAGAGGAGCAGAATCAAGTCTGCGTGCGTCTCTCTGATTTTGAGAGGGTCTCCATCTTGACTTCATTAAAGAAGAAACAGTCTTTCAAAAAAGCCAAGAGCAATTTTGATTCAACAAAGTGCAATGGACTGGAAAAGAATTTTTGAGTTCCAAACTGAGGTATTATGCCTTTCTTTCCTCACCTGTATTACTTAAAAGTAAGATACAGTTATGAGATAAAAATTATCATTATTGTGGAAAGTGTACTTCTGGATGTTTCTCCCAATATCTAAATATAAATCTATTTCTAGCTAAGAAGTTGCTTCAATAGGGGCCTACAGAGTATTTGCCTGATATTCTTCAGATCAATAGGACCCCTTCTACATATTACAGGTATGGTACAATTAAATGGGTAAATAGACATACAAAGTACTTATCAGCCCATAAAGAGCTCTAACCAGCTATAAAGTTAGATCTCAAAAAAGCATATGAACTTCACAGCTGGTTCCTATCAAGCTTTAATTTGAAGCCCCAGCAGCAGACAGGACTCTCACATGTAGGGATGAACCATGACCAGCCAGGGCTGGGAGTCCTGCAACTATCAGCCCCAGCAGCTGCCAACTCTAAATCCAGGCAGCACCCTGCAGCTACAGGGACCCAGAGGCCCATAGCTGCAGATGCTGAGTCTCAGCAGCACACCTCTTGGTGCCAGGATCCAGCTGTGTCCTAGGACATGTAGGGCACAGCTGTGATCTCCCAGCCCCAGGAGTGAGTGGAACCTCCAGGACTGGAAGATCACAGCTGATACTGTCTTCCAGCCTCAGGGGCTCCCCACACCTCCAGGGCTGGGTGGTTGTGGCTGTTGTGAACTTCCAGCCTTGGGATACAAAAAAACCCCATAACTGGAGGTTTGTTACAATGTCAACTGAGCTGGCACCTAGTTACAGGAGCTGGCTCCCCCTGCACCAGCAATAAGGCATGATAGGATCTAATGTATGATCCCACAAGCACACCTCTTGTTATACACACGTGACAGGGCAAGGAACATGATCGTGTGTATTACCTGTTAGATCCCACTTCACCTTTACGTGCCCATGTAGAGAGGCCCTATGGTATCTAATTTATTTTGTGAGTTTACTCAGGCAAACTTAATTTTTGATACGTAGTCTCTTTGAAAATTAGGCTGTTTTTCAAAATAAAATCCACTTTGAAACACCAGTTCTCCCTTTAGAAAGTAGATATGAACTATTCAAATGCATGTGCACTGTTTGTCTATCATCTGATTTTACAAGATGCATGCTGAGCCCAGGTTTGGGTAGAATTTGATGATTTCATAAACAGTAGGGCCTGGGCCCCTCAAAGAAGCCTCTCAGGACTTGAAATTTGAGATATCAAAATCATAGGATAATATTTTAAAGTCTTCATGCTCTCTGTTCTGGCACTATTAATAAATGTGGTCAGCTGTTTCACTAGACTATTGATGGTATAGCTCAGGGATTGGTAACCTACCGCCCTGGGAGCTAGGGCTTCAGCAGCATTTGGTGGACTTTGCCCATACTGCGTCCCAGCTGGGTGGCAGGGAGAAGCAGGCAGCAGCAGTGACCAGGTCCAAGCACTGGCCCATCTCAGACCACAACTAGACTGTTCTGGCCAGGCCATGAAAAACATTGCCTACTGCACAAACAATACGTGCCGCTGGCAGCTGGGGGTGGGGCGGGGGGGGCAGCTGTGCTGGTGGTGGCAGGAGCGCAGTGGAGGTAAGTGCAGAATTCCCACAGATGCCACCAGTGCTGCTGGCAGTGGGGGGAAGGAGGGGTGGCAAGCACTGACCAGGAGTCGGCAGCCACCCACAGGCATGGCTGGCAGCATCGGCACAGCCAGCAGCGATCACAGACCGCCCACACATGTTGCCAGTGATATTTGGTCTGGGTTCTTTTTGTAGGGGGTGCATTGCCACACTCAAGGGGTGCACATGCACCTACGTGCACCCCCTACACATTGCCCCCTGGCCTACTCCTAGGTTTATGTTCTTAATTCATAACTGGAGGTTTATTAAAAATGTAAGACATCAGTGATAAACTGGGACTGACATTCTGAAACTTAAGGAAATGATGCACATTTTCAGTTTATTGTGTGTGTATGCATGTATGTTTTATGTATATATGTTTGCTACAATATCTATTTAAAGAGCAGCATGGGAGCAAGCATGGCCTATGTAAAACATACAGGTCTCAGAAAATGAAGGTATCCAGTGTATGTTTAATTTTTTTTTTTAAGTCTATTGCCTCTGGCCTTCTGCTATAAAAAGGTAGCTTGGGTTAACTGAATATTGCCTTTGGTCACAATGAGGAAAAATAACCTGACTTACACTTCAGATTCATGTGAACTGCAAATTCTGGATTTGAAAACAACAGTTCCCCAAAGTTCAAGTGGCCTCAGATCCAGCACACCAGTTCAGGTTCCTCACCCTTTCTGACCAAATCCATTTTAGTTGATATAAATAAAACAAAAGCTAACTAGTTTTAGAAGGTTACCCAATTCCCATCCCCTTTGGGACGCACTTGTTTGCCTCATTGGGTTGCTTTATTTTTTTAAGATTGTAAATAGTGTAGGACAGAGACAGTCTAGCTTTTATTTAACATTCAGCAATTAGCACAAAGGAGTATCCAACCTAGTTGCCCTATAGGCTCTACTGCTATGCAAACCTTTATTGCTCAGATACTGGCCAACAGAAAGCCTTACAGCACAAGATCATTCCCCAGTTCTTTTCTTTGGGTTCTCCACTACTGTTTTATATCTGCAGAAGTTATGAATGAGTAAGCACACATTGAAATGAAATGAACTGATCCCAACATTGTCACCCCGTGTCTGGGAAATAGATTTATAGATTGGTTTCATGTTCACAAAACACGTCAGCAAAAGCTGCTTTCTGCTCGGTCACTATAAATTTGTGTGAAGAACAATCATTTGTGATTTATTTTCAAATTCTACTTACAGAATGTAATTCATAACATTGCAAATACAGGTCAATAAAGCAAAAGCATCCCCTGCCAAAACAATTTATTTTACCTCCTTCTCTCCATCACAAAAAATATCCTGATAGCCTCAGAAGATTCTCTGCAGAACTGAGAACCTCAATTTGAATACGAAGGGGCATATGAATCTTCCTACTGGATGAGCTTTAAAAGATACCTTAAGGATCTAGATGTCTAAAACCTACCATGACCTTGTCACATGGGGAATCCAGACTGGAATCTGCCTTAAGCACTAGGTTAAGGAGCTGAAATGTTTATTTGATCAGCAGTGATGAAGGTGCAACTGTCAGATTTAATTTACTTAAAGATAAGCTGTGAATACAGATTTATTCTTTCCAGGGAATGTGGCATCTTATTTAACAAACATCAATACACAAAAATGAATAGTTTTGGCCTGGGACATTTAGTCCTTAGAACATAAACAAATAAATGCAAACTCCTAAATGCCCTTTCACACTCCGCTTATATCTTCCGATATTGTCCGCACAATGGAAATCCATAGTTTACTGCCTGTGATTATTATTTTTTTTTTTATTTGGCTCAGTAACACACAAGAGCTGTTAACTACATTACCCCTCGTTCTTATCCAGGCATAGCCAGTTAATTGAATCATCTCCATCATTAAACAAATTCTAATTGTGATACGTGGTGATATACACAAAATGTGGCAAAATATTCCATTTTTTTTCTGCAAGTCGGAATTTGTATGCTCAGCTCTCTAGTTCTTTATATTTGTGTTGCCAACTCTCACTATGAATGTGAGAAACCACTTTTCACTGTCTAGAATTCCTTATTTTCAATTCAAAAACAAAGAAACCTAGTTATTATAACTATGAATGCCACATGCCCCCAGAGGGAGTGGGGCGTGGCAGCGGAAAGCTCCTGCAGGCAGCTGAGGTTGTGTCAGCGGTGGGGGCAGGCCAAACAGGGAACTCCCACAGATGGCTGTGGCGGTGTCGGCGGCAGGGAGGGGAGGGCTGGTGAGTGCCAACCAGCAGTTGGCAGCCAGCCACAGATGACGCTGGCAGCATCGATCTGGGACCATCTGCAGACGTCACCAATAGTGTCAGTGGTGAGGGGATGGGGGTGGTGAGTGGAGACTACCCACAGGCACTGCCAGCAGCACTTTTTGCAGGGGGTGCACCACCAAGCTTTGGAGGTGCACATTCACCCCCTACGTGTTGCCAATGATTATAATAACGTCAGAGAAACACTTAAAAAATGGAGAAGGACATTTTATGGGACGTTTGTAAAAAGCATCAAAGTCATTTTCCAAATAACGCTGAAGAGGAGTGCACTCAAATCTCCAGCAGGTCATTTTGGGGAACACTGGTTCCACAAGCACAGATATCTCCTCAACTTGAGCTAACTATATTGTTATATTTGGTCTCTATCAACAGCTATATGTAATTTATGTTTGTATGAACCCTGGTATTTAATATACCATATGTGTTTTAGTGATCCAGGGAAACCTAATCAACAAATAACTGCATTGTTTATGATTAGCTCCAGCGTTAACATTAAGGTTAGGGACAGAAGGTACATATAAACCAGTTTAAGTGATCAGAAACTGGTTTCAGCCTGTAACAGAATAGAAGCTCAGTGCATATAAACCAGTTTCAAAATAGCTGAAACTGGTTTACGATGAACCTGGTTGAATGTAGTATCAGACTTAACTGATTTGGGTCAAACCAGTTAACACCATGTTTCTCAACCAGTGGGATAGGTCCCTGTGGTGGAACTTGAAGGTTGTATAGGTGGGACTTCAACTCATTGCCTGACTGAAAAAAAATTACTTATTTGCGCTTCAGATAGATGAATCAACAGATATCTTGAACAAAGCAATTTTGTGGGGTTTTGTTTTTATCATGGTCGGACAAGGGTTTTTTTGACAAAATGGCTGGTGGGACATAAGGTGCAAAAGGCTGTGAACCACTGGGTTAAATTACAGTCCCCCAGCATGCCAACATTTTGCAGCCCTGGGCTGGACTGTCTGCTCCACAGAGGAGGACTGGCCTGTGCTCCCTAGCTGGAGCAGTCACAGCTGGCTCACGAGCCCCCACAGCAAACCCCTGCTGAAGTCCGGAGCCAGGAAGAGAGGCTGAACTTCTCTTCCCCCAAGCATGGAGCTACCCTGCCCTGCTTACTTACTGCTGGCTGCAACTGTGGGCTATAAATCCCAAAAGCAGGGAAATCCTGGAAGTAGGAAGAGGAAGTGGTGACCCAAGTCCTGCTGCTATGAGTCTGGGCTGCAAATCTGAGACTTCAGGGGCTGCAGGAAGAAGCAGCAAACACACAGACCATGCTGCCTGTGTGCCAGAGAGCTGTGCTCTAGTGCTTCTGGCTTGAGCCACTACAGGCATGTGGCTGCATTTCCTAAATCAAAAGTGAATATCTGCTCATTTGCTTATTGATTCAATCTTTGCAGTTTAGACTAACCCGCAAAGACTGAATCAATTCATTCTCAAGCTTTTTGACTCTCTGTACTTAGCCTAAGAGTACTGTGGCTTAACAACAGCTAAGTCCATATCCATTAGCCTACTACATATCAGGCTGCTGAGAAACTCTAGAAGTCCATTAATGAAATCCAAAGAATGTTCCCAGGAATTCCATGGAGAAGAGGAGAAGAAAAAGACAAACCGGGGGATCTGAGTGGGAGTCTTTGGAAGAGAGGAGACAGGCAGAAGCAGAGGACCCAACCAGGGAGATTATAAGGATCATCTTAGCAGTTGAGAGCTGCTAGCTATTTGAAACAAACACTTCTTCATGATGGAAGGTAGCAGTAAGGTAGTTCAGTTTTGCTTCTGTGTATGTCTTTTTGAACCTAGTAGCTTTTTTCCTTGGGGTTTTCTGGTTTCTTTGCCTTATGCAATAAACTTTGTTCTGTGTTTTTACTTTATGGTATGTTGTGATAAAAGTGATTCCAGAGTGGTTGGTGGCAACAGGCATTCTGCTCCTACAAGGATGGCAGACCTTTCTTCACAAACTTAGACAACCTCAAGAGTTGGCAGGGTTCTACAAACCCTGCAAACATTCAGCTGATAGTTTGTAAGCATTAAACCTAAGGAAGAGTATAGCATTTTATTCACCTGAAAGACACAAAAGAATGCATGTTTGTCTTTCCTGAGGTAGGCTTAAAAGCTACCTGAATGTTTTACATCTTGAAAGTTACTTTAGGTCTGAAATCTTTTGTAAGACTGTTCTGGGAAGAGAGCACGGGTAATGATGAACCCAATAGTTTTGTTTAAACAGATGATAATCCAATACCACATCACTGCACTGCCTCAAAATACCTAGCTGCACAATATTTTTGCTGCACATTAATTTTCTTTTCAGAAGAATCAGAAAAGTGGATAAGAATGTCAGGCTATTACAGAAATGTTCATGGAATAACAACAAACTATCAGCTAAGGTGAAGATTCAAATCTATGAGACTTGTGTGCTTTATGTTTCAGAAATGTGGACTACATGTAATAGATACATCAAGAGACTGGATAATTTTCACATGAGATGTCTGTGTAAGATCCTGAAAATAAAGTAGGAAGACAGAATACCAAACACAGAAGTACTAGAGTGCGTAGGACTGACACACTTAGAAACTACTGTCCAGAAGAGGAAGCTCTGATGGTTCGGCCATGTCAGAAGAATGGGAGGAGACCATATCCTCAACAATATTTTGTATAGTGAGATTTGAGATGGCTCTAGAAAGCAAGGTTACATTCTATGGCAATACTACAATGTGTGCAAAAATGGCATGAAGTCATTCACCATCAATTTAGAAAGCTGGGAGAAATGCACAGAATACTGTTTGAACTGGAGGGAACATCTGGCACTGGGTGCAGCTCAACATGAAGTAGCTCTGATCCAGAGGATAGAAGAAAAATGAGAAATAAGAAAGCAAATTTGGATTCTAACTCAGACAGCATATGGATCTGTGAAACTTAACAAGCTGTGTCACTCTCATATTGGTCTTGTCAGCCATATATAGATTCATCAGGTATCTGACCAAACCTCTTACGTATACACCAGGATCCAGAGGATTGATGGTTGCCTATTACAGCAGGCATTACAAATCAAACAGATATTACATATCAAGGAAGGCTCTTCAGGAACAAACAAATACTGACTGCAGATAATTTATACAGATGCATAAAAGTAACCTTCAAATGCTTTTGAACAAAGCAGCAAAAGGAGAGCCCTTCGATACAGGCAATCCTTTCTTCTAAAACTCCCTGTTGTTCCTTAATGGCAGTATCAAATGGTTATATTCTCCCATCAGTGCTGGGTTGTGAGGGCTGAGGAGTGATATGCACTAAGAATATACATTTGCCAGCTTTAGTGATAAGAAATGATGTTATCTCTGCTAGCAACACAACACTTTTTTTTTTTGCTTCAAATGTCAGCTTTATTACAGAATTCAAAATAAAATTTCACAAAATAGATCTATTTACCTGTCATATTCCTAGTCAATAATTACTCAGTTTGACAAGTCTTAAGTTTTAATCTCTCTCATGTGTTGTATATTTGAGCTGTATTGGATTAACCGCACTATTTGCCTTGCAAAAAAGAGGAACTAAGGTCCCCAGAACACAATGAAATACAATATTGTGGCTTCAGCTATGAAGACATTCTTTTCAGATAAGAGGAGTTGACCTCCTTGCTAATGCACTCGTAATTTTCTATCTTGTCAGTGCAAATACTTCAGGCACATCTTCCCCACCTACCACCCCCCCACCCCCCCCCGCAGAAGGTAAGTCTATAATAAACAGATGAATGGGAATGCAAACAGGTGAACACTGAAGTTCAATCTCATACATGTGGAATTCATTTCTAGACCTGAAATTTCTCTTTCATGATAATCCTCCTCATAGCTGCAAATTTTGACATTGCCCGAATTCATCCAGTGGATGAGTGGGTAGATTTTACCCCTTTTCCAGATTTTTAATTGACTATTTACATACTACTTTTTGTTATCTATTCTTTTCACTTGTAATATCATTATAATGATAAAGTACTATATTTCTAAGTCTCAAAACTTTGCACATTGCCAAATTTTGTTTAATCCATTTCATGTGAAGAAAGTATAAATATTCAACAATCACCAAATACATCAATATTAAAAAAAATTAAAACATTGAAAAATAAAGACCTTTTCACCTCTCGAGATGGTCCTGGACTACCTAAAGAGGATGGTGACAATCAGTGCGATGAGTGAATAAATTAATATAATGTAACAGAACTTTACTATGGTGCACAATTAGAAGGACATGAGTAAGATGTACTCATTATAGGGTAATTCTATAATATCAGTACAGGTTTCCATCTCTTTATGCGGGTTATGAATGTGCAAAATTGTCTTGTAAGAGCAGTAGAAATGGGTCTGGAGGTCAGTACAGTCGAGGTCTTGGAACATATCCCTATTTGTTACATTGTAAAGTGGGTTCCCTTTACGCAAATTCAAGTTATGCACCATTTTCCAGGAAAGCATGTACAGCATAAAAGAGAGGGAAACCTGTATAGGCGGCAAAGCCAAATTCTAGTCCCTTTGCTCATGGGAACATTTGAACAGCTCTCTCTCTGGGAAAGTAAATATGCATCAAAAGGGTCAAAGAAAAGACAAATCCATGGTTTGACCTATATCCAGGGACAGCAGCCAGAAGAAGTAGTTGTAATAATAGGAGTTATTCAAAAGACAGCAGCATGTACTCTCCACTAAACTCTTGATGACAACTCCTGATGATTCGGGCAGTCCCCACCTGCTTCAGCAGGGAGTTGGAGCTGGACTTGTAGCTTCTAAGTAGGAGGCAGGGAACCAAGGGGAGACCCCCGTCAGGCCCCATCCCCCACCCGCTTCTTCAGCCCCCGCCATGGCTGCACACCCCCTGCCCCTACTCGTGCTGCTTTAAAAAAAAGCCCCACTCACTTGGTGCTGCCGGGTGTGGGGGGGCAATCCCCACTGCCCCACGCTGTGTGGGGGCTCTGCCATGAGCCCAACTCCCCCCCTGCTCCACCAGCCCCCACCATGACTGCCCCACTTGTCCCAACTCCGGCCCCTTAACTGAATACCCATCTAAGTAAAAAAAAAACAACCAAGAAAAACCCTGGAACTCACCAGCTCCTGCAGCGGCCACAAAGCGCTCATGGAAGAGCCGCCCACATGGTGCAGGGCAGTGGAGATTGTCCCCTACCTGGCAGCAGCTGGTGAGGCTGGGGTTGAGGGGTTTTTTTTCCTTAAAGGGTCACAGTAGGGGCAGGCAGAGCAGCAAT
Source organism: Caiman crocodilus (assembly GCA_030014935.1). Lineage (NCBI taxonomy): Eukaryota > Metazoa > Chordata > Crocodylia > Alligatoridae > Caiman > Caiman crocodilus. Next base: position 155,973,748 of record JAGPOW010003316.1, on the reverse strand, counting down.
AGGGGGGCTGGGATAATGGAGGGGGGCTTGTGTAGAGCCCCCCCACACAGTAGGGGGCACTGGGGATTGCCCCCTGCCTGGCAGCACCTGCTGAGTCTGGGCTTGTTTTTCCAAAGTGCTGGGTGGTGGGGGCAGAGCAGCCATTGCCAGGCTGGGAGAGCGGGTGGGGGATGGGCCTGGGTGATTCAGAGATTTGGCAGCAGCCAGCTTTCTGAATCAGATTTGGCTAAATTAATTCAGGACAGTGATTCAAATCACTGTTCCTCAAATCAGCTGAATCCGAATTGAATACTAGCCGCTTTGCACAGGCCTACTGGTAAGCACATCTGTATGCTTTTGGTTCCTTCTAGCAGAGTTGTTGTGCCCTGTTTTGCCCTCCGCATATGTGCATTGACAAAGAGGGTTCAAAAGCAGGATTCCATATCCTCCCCTCCGTTACTTTATTTCCCTTCTTTGGATTGAAAATGCTGAAGTATGCAGCAGATAGATTATGATAGTTCTTCATCCAATTTATTTTGCTCTTTTTTTCTTGCTAGTTTCCTATCAATCTTTTCCCCACTTCCTACCTTTGAGTTTTATATCTGTGACCTCTCTCTCTCTCTTTTCTCCCCACACCTCTTCCCCGAGGTATTTAATTACAGTTTGATGTCAGAAGAAGGAATGCAACTAGAATAATTGCTTGTCTACATCACTGCTGAAAAGTCTTGAAATATATGTGAGCATAATTTAAATGTAGAAGATAGAACTGCTTTGCAAATGGGTTTTATGTGCAATGTTACAGATAAACAATCACTTGGCCTAGAGCAGCAGCTCATTGATATGATGTTAGAGCCTGGCTTAATTTCAGCTAGTACATTATTATCCTGGATGGTGCTGATATGCAAGTTGTCTTGTATGCCAAGTGACATCAGATAAATATTTCTGAAATATATTGAGTGTTATAACATGAAAGGATTTATCTGTACCACTCTGGCACTTGGATTTTAATAATGTTATTGATGTCAATGAGTCCTGGGTTAATGAGAGATTTAGTTCCAGATCACATTTGCTTACTTGAATTTATCTTCCCAAGTAAATTCCCTTGGGATTCAGTGGTGCACTTCACCAGCGTTAGAGGAGGAGTGTCATTGGGAAGTATCCAGAAAGCCAATATCTTTCCAAAGATTCAGAAAGCTTTGAATTGATTCGGACCTTTTTATTTGTTCCCTGATTCAATTCAGATTTGGAGATTCAGCCACTGAATCAGGCTGAATCTCCTCTGAATTGAATCAGCACCCAAACCTTCACACAACCCTACTTACCAACTGTTACACAGACTTTAAAAACAGACTTTGCTTGTTCCAAACACTCACAGCCTGACCGCTAAGTCAATCAAAGTGCTGAGTAAGGTAAGATGTTAATATAAGAAATGATGACAACGTTAAAGGAATAAGTCAACTCTGGACCCAAAAAACATTGTCTGCCATCCGGATTCAGTCCCAATACTTGTACCACTCTGAATACAAGCAAGCAATGTTCCAGATTTATATTTAGAGATGCCTGGTAGAATACTATATGATCCATTGCATTGTTTTGTGTGCCTAACATGTGAGCAGGGTGGAGAGCAACTGTTACTCCTAGAAGCTATAGAATCTATGGAAATGTCCATTTCACTTTGAACTGGCTACTTGTAAATGGGATTATAACTATGGACAGGCATTATATTTGTGTCAGGAGAAACAATTCTCTCTGCACAACTCCCCCACCCAAAAAAACAACAAACAAAACAGAACACCCCACAAAACCATTTAAGCAGTTTTTTTGTGGAAGAGAACTAGTTCTCTTATGAAAAGAGAGGGCACTTCCAATAAGGAAGATCTCTCTTTTCTCAGGAAAACTTGAATGAGTGTGTGGTCCTGAAGGCCCGGGTATCCTACACTACTCTGCTATTACTCCCTCTCTTTGAAACGGAAAGGAAGAGAGCACTGATTATCTTATTTGATAGCCTGCCATGTAGCATGCTGTCAGGGAGTCTTGTAGGCTCCCTGTTGCATTCTCCTCAAGGTGGACCTGTCCTGGACAGGACCAGCTTTGCTCCATCCCACCCTGAACACAAGTTCTGGGTGACCCAGACCTGTGTGCAGGGAAGGAGGGCTACTTCTGCAATAAAAACATGTTGGACAAATGTAGCTGTAGAATCCTACATGTCTTGTGATCAGCTTCAGGTGCATGCAGCAGGAGGCAGAATCTGTACAATTACCTCTTGTTCATGCCCACATGCATACCTACTTCCACTTGCCTGCCATCAGTAGAAGGAACGGAGCTCTCCAGTCAGGGTGTGATAGGGAGCTGCTCATCTCTGAGATGACTTTGTTCTAGTGGGCAGGAACTTCCAGGGGACTCTAAACTTCCAGGGTTTGGAATATCTGTATGCTGCCCATCTTGCCACATTTCCCTATGAACTGAATACCCATCTAAATAAAATAGAGGTTGTCTCTGGCACCAAAATGAATGTAATGGATTCAAAAAAGCCTTCCTTGCCTATCCCATTCAGCCACATAGTTTCAAGTTTGCAATGAAGATGGCCTATGTAAAGACAGCACAAGTTGACACTGGAATGAGTGTTCCAAGATAGCAAAAAAATGACCTTTAATTGTTAAAAAAACAAAAGAGAGAGAGAGACAGGAAAGCTACAAATCGAATCAGGTCTTCTTGGAAAGGGGTTTGGAAAGAACTATTAGAGCTGCAGAATTTGAAAGATCATTGGAAAGTGGGAGTGGAACTTTGACAGAAATGTTCCTGATAAAAACAAAAAGATCTACAACATTGAAGAGATGGAAAAGGGAAACAGATGGCTATGACTAATGAATGGTTAGAAAGATTTCAGTGTGTACTCCCATGCTGGTCTTTCAAAAGATTCTTCTTTTCATTACATGCTAATATTCCTTGAAGTAACTTTATTTAATGGTTACAATTAAAATGAAACAAATATAAAAAAAATCTTAGATACCAACAGCTGTGTTGTAGTAAAAGAAAACTTCTTATTAGTGGCCAGCACAGCATAAGCATAAACCAGAACTCTTGAAAGTCTCCTTTGCTAGATTCTATATTCCTTCCTTAATCACTTTCCAGCTCAGCTACTCCAACCCCTTCTCGTGTCATAGACTGAAATCCTTCACCTACAGCATTTCAGATTGCATAGTCTTTTATTATTCTTTCCCCTTTGAAAATGAAATGCATATTAAATTCTTTCTTCCTTTCCTTTGTCAGGTATCTATGGCTATCCATACAACTCTGAATCTGGATTGCCAAATATGTCCATAAAGTGACTCCAGTCTATGACAGGGGGCCATCCTGAGGCTGACCTCTGCATCAGCCTGCCCACCTGTCTTGGGCAGTCCACCCACCTCTCTTTCCTGCCACAACTTGTTAGTAAATAGTTAAGTTGCTCATTAAGCTGGAGGCTGCCCTTAACGCACCTAGCTATACCAGATGGTGCATACATGCTCTGACCTCCCCCACATGTGTCCCATACCTCACAGGTGTTACTACCATCAACTCTATACACCTTGGCTCCTATCTCTCTGTAACACACAGGCACTGAGTTCTCTAGTGGCTGGCTTTCTGTGCCTCGCTCTCTGATGCCTGGCTCAGTGCCTCTCTCCTGGGCACTTGCTTCTGTGTCCCTCTGGCACTCTGGACTCCCTGTACCCCTCTAGTGCTATGCTCTCTGTGCCTGACACTGGGCTCTACCAAATCATATGCCCTCTCTCTCCAGGCATTAATGAGGCCTCCAAACCTCCCCTACTAGCCTCATCCCGATCCTCTGGGGTAAATACGAACACAAACACAAGCCCCTAGGCTATAACTTATATAATAACAACAGTGCTATGCCTTTTTAAGGGGACAAACTTCTATTCAGAGTAACTTGTCCCTATTCTAGGTACCTGGGACACTCACTGTAATCATGTAGCACCTAGAAAGCAGAGCAGGAAATAGAGAGAGCTAGGCAGGCAGCACCAGGTCGCAAGTAGCTTCAGCAGGCAGGAGCTTATTCCCTGTCAGTTGCCACAGAGAGTGTGTGTCTTTGCCAACTACAGCCTGAACTTATATATCCCAGAATGCTGCCTCCTGCCTGTCAGGTGATGTCAACAGGTGTGGCCAATTACTCCCTTAGCATGTTACCCTGGCAACCTATAGCTGGGAAGCTCTGTTTGGCCAGGCTTCTTCGGCCCTAAGGAGCAGGTGCATCTTAGTGCCCTGCTACACAGTCTTGTATCTTTTCCACTTTTAGCTTCTTCTCTTGTCCCTAATTATGGCTTCCCACAGTTAGGGGCTGGTAACAAATCTCTCCTAAGTCACCAAATTCCAGTCTCCTCAAATCTTGCCTTTAACTCCATGCCTTAACTACTGACGAACTTGAAACCTTATAGATACTTCCAGTTCTTTGTTCACTGAAACCAGGTTGTAAGAATAATTAGATATTTAAGCATTAATGTTTACACTTTATATTTTTACTCTAAATCATTTTTCAAACCTGTAAAAATTTAATTGCATCCAACTCCATAGGCTATTCCCTCAAGCCTCTCCGTACAGGAAACTATAAAAATAAATACTAATTACTAATACACCCACCCTCTTCCTGTAAAACACAGCTTTACCGCCTACAAAAAGCTTGAATAATTGCAACTTGTTCAGCTTAACTTGCAATCTCTACTAGTAATTACCTTTTAATAGTACCTTTCAAAATGCACTCAAGTGCTTAGCTCCTACAGGGAAGCCTTACAAAGACAGTGCATTATATTAGTCAAATATCAATCTCTAAACAGTGCCTTAAGAATATAAGGAACATGGGACTGGAAGGGGCCACCAGGGCCATCAAGTCCACCCTATCATGTCTACACACTGCCATTTACCCAAAGATTCATAAAATGTGCATTTTCAACCCTTATGTAGAAATACAAAGCACAAAACCATGAAGTTATGGAACATGCAATAGGCAAAAATGTGAGATGGTGGCACTGCCAGCACCATGTTATTGCAATGTCAGAAAAAACCTGGTTAAAGTACGTGTAGAAGAGCTGACCTAGAGGACCTAGACGAAGGTCAATCTGACCTAAAGGAAGAAAGTCCTTCCTGGCCCCAAACTTGGTGATTAATTTGATACTGAATAGAAGAGGGTAGGCCACCTAACCTTGAACCTGAGTTTTCTGACTACTTGCACAGTTGGATTCAGTAATTATTTTAAAATGCCACTATTTTTGCTGGTTTCTTAAATGTGCTGTCTTTTAAAAGTAACAAAAGTCATTGGAACCAATGCCCATCATGTAGTGTGACAAAAATAAAAAGTGTTTTGCTAGCACTCACTTATTTCACACATTAGAAAAGGAACCTCCAGTACTCCCAGGGGTAGATCCAGGGGAATTATAGCAATTCAGTCACAGTGAGGTCTCAGAGCAGGGGTGGGCAATTTTTTTGGCTAGCAGACCACAAAACAAGTTGAGCTGTCAAGAGCCGTGCATATAAAATCTTGCAGAAGGTATCATTTTACTAAATTATAGTTAAAAAAAAATAAATCGTACATTAAAAAATCAAACATCTAGTAGAGCATATTTTAATTTTATTTCAAAAGTAATTTCATCCCAATTTATGGGGTTTTTTAGTAGTGTGTATAAAGGTGATTACATAACAGCTGAAAATAAAATCTAACTCTTGTATATTGTATGGGGGGAGGGGTGCTGACCACATGGTAGGTCCCAGGAGCTAGGCTGTGGCGAAAGGAGGGGAGGGAGGCCAGGATGTGCATGCAGCAGAAGTTGCAGGGATGGTACAGCACAGATGCAACTGCAATCTGGCCCCACTCCCCCATCTAGTCCATGGGTACCCCTGCAGCTCTCTGCATGGAGCCAAGCCCTGCCTGCTTCCACCCAGGGCAGCCCACACTGTGCTCCAGCTTGCATCCATCAATGGCACAGTCCCAGTTCCAGCCCCAGCCCCTGTCCCAGCCAGTGTGCAAACCTTCCTAGAAAGGCTGCCTTCCACCTACTAAGCCACCTGCAAGTGGCTGCTCATTGTGCTAGGTGGATGGAGTGGGTGGAACATGGCCAAGAGCTAGAACCAGACCCCCATGCACGGAGGCAGGAGCTGCCTGGCTGCAGCTTCCCCCTCCACCTGCCATCCCTTCTCCTCACTACCATAGCACAGTGGCAGGGGCAGGAGGACCAGGAGCTGCTAGAGGTAGGAGAAGCCAAGCAATATGCAGACAGCTGTGGCAGCAGCCCTGCCTGGAAACTGTGTGCTGCCCAGGGCTGTGACAGTGCCATCAGCAGGCTCAGGACAGATGAGGGCCAGAGTGTGGTATGGGCAGCCCCAGGCAGGGCTCACCCCAAGCAGAGTGCTTCAGGTTACATATAATCAACTGCTGCACCAGATCTGGCCCATGAGCCATATTTTGCCCATCCGTCTTAAAGCTCACTTGCATGACAGTGCAGCTAGGCAGGCAGGTCTTATGGACCTTTGCCAGCACCCTGAGCTCCGGGTTCACCAGATGATCAATGAGAGGTCCCCCCAGAGCTCCACTTTCACACAGCTCTAAAACCCAGAAGGTGAGTACTGCCACTACTCACCCTTCCCCTCCCTCCTCTAAATTCAACAGCAGGAAAAGAGGGAAAAGCAATGGTGGTACTCAGTCCGTGGACCCCAGAGCTGCATGAAAGCAGGGACTGAGGGACTAAACATTGCTACCACTTGTCCCCTTTTCCCCTGCTGCTGAATTCAGTATTGGGGAGGATGAAGGAGGGAAGAAGGCAGAAAGGTGAATGGCAGCAGTTCTCACCCCTGGGCTTGAGAGCTGTGTGAAAAACCCAGGCTCCAGTGAGAACCTGCTGGTGAGCTAAGGACTTGGGACACAGGTGGAGCTTTAGCAGCAGTGGCACTGTCATGTCAGTGACAGTGTCACTGGCATCCAGGTTCACAGCAAGGTGATTGCAGCCTCACCCCCTTTGGATGAGCTCTCTTCAGCTGAAGGGGGTGTAGCCACACCCTGCCTCATGTAGTTCCTGGATCTGGCCATAATTATTTCCACTAAAGATTTTTCTACTTAAATTGAACTATCGCCATATGCAGACTCCAATTGTAACGATGGATTTCAAAATTCTAAAACACTCTAGAACACAAGTACTGTCTTAAAATCTCGGATCATCCAAGACTATATCTAGGGCAGCCTACAATAAACCACTGCAATCTATTCAGTAAGAGTACAGCTTTATCCATCCCTCTTACCAAGATTGTACCTGTCCTTGAAGTCAAAGGTGTTTAATTTAAAAGGATAGAGAATAAATAGAAAGATTTAATTTGCAAAGTCACCATACTGACGTTAAGTCACATAGCTCATTTTTGCTGTGTTCTTACAGAAAATATTGAGGCTAGATTATCATATAAATGACATGAGAATAACATCTGCTTGCAGTTAAGTAATAAAAATGGCCTCAAGCCCTCAGTTTTGCTGTTGAATTATACTGGTATATTGTTTTGCAAATAGTAAACTGGGTATTTAACTACCTATATCAGTTTTACACAAAATGCCATATTTTAAGCCGCTTCATGAATTAAGACTTACTCTACATAAAGTGTTCTGAACTACATAAGCAAAAATGACTTATGCTTTTCACGAAGGCAAGATTTTGAATATGAGCTTGAAAAACAGATGCTGACGCTACACAAAGTTACAGTAGGGATAATCTGCAGCTACGCTTACCAGTAGCTGACAAGAATATTAAGAAGTACCAAGAATTAACAAAAGAGCTGCAATACTGTTCCAAAAGTCTTGTTTTATTACTATGCTTCTTGTGGTAGTCCCCATGCTTCTGATTTAATCCCAAAACATTGAGGCTGAATTTGTTATGAAATAACCATTCGCTCTACATTTCTAATTTGTTGAACTGCTCCCAGTCCCATATTTTTCTAGAAGACTTGCATGAAGTAACAGCAAGAAACTATTTATTGCCTTGTAAATGTTAAGGCTATGTCTTGGTATCCAACAGGGCTGTGCAAAGCTTTGGGTGCTGGTTCAATTCAGTGGTGATGCGGCTGGATTTGGCAGGTGAATGTCTGAATCCAAATTGAATCAGAAGACTAAAAAAAAAGGTCCAAATCAATTCAAAGCTCTCTGAACCAATTTGGAAACGATTCGTAAAGCTTCATAGAGACTCGGAGATTCAGGCAGTCCCTGCTTGCTGCTGCAGGCAGCTGGACCCGGACTCCGTGCCAGTAAGTAGGGGGTGGGCGGGACGAGCAGGGAGGGGACTGTGGAGGAATCCCCACCATCCCCATCCCCTGCCAGCTCCCCCAGCCTCTGCCCACTCTTCCAGCCCTGTCAATGGCTGCCCCGCCTGGCCCCAGCATCCTGGCTCTTTAAAAAAAAAAAAAAGCTCCACCCTTACTGTTTGCTGCAGCAGCCATTGGAACATCATGGCAAAACCCCCTCAAGACAGTGGGAGGCAGCAGGGACCTGGTGAGTGTGGGGCTTTTTTTTTTTTTTTTTTTTTAAAAAGAGCCAGAACTCTGGGGCCAGGCAGGGCAGCCATTGATGGGACCCATTTGATTGGGAGATTCACCTGATTTGGTGGCGGCCAAATCTCTGAATCAGATTTAGCCGAATTGATTCAGAACAGTGATTTGAAGCACCAAATTGAATCGCTGTCCCCTGAATCAGCCAAATCCAAAGCAAGTACTAGCCACTCTGCACAGGCCTAGTATCCAAGTACCTGCTTCCCTGCCTCTTATCCAAATTTGGCAGTTGGTTCCTTGCAAGAAAGGACAGACCCACAAACTGGCTGCATTTCTTCTTTGTTTGGCTTTAAAGAAACTGATTTAGACTGTGACAATCTCAGCTCTGCTGACCCTGGAAGCAGCCTGAAGCCAAAGGTAGGCTTTCAACAGGGGAGTGCTGAATAACTGCTACTACCATACTATGAGTACTACCATACTATGAGCTTACAAAGAAACTGCTGTGAGCTAAGATTTGGCATACAAGGTCAAAGTCTGGAAGCACTTTCCCTTCTATACCATCCCTCCTCCCTCCTTAAAAGATTTTCTACAAGACAGTCTCTATCTTTTTCCCAGATAGAGTAGGCTGCAAAGATCTGACCCGTATGATTTGACATACTCTTTCTGTAATTCAAGAGTAGCATCCTTCAAAAACCACCACAGAAGCAAAAACGACCTGAGTCACCCTGGGATTTTACCAGCAGAGTTTAAAACAGGTTAAGGTCTGTCAGGAACACAAGATAGAGGCTGTAATTTTATATACATTAGGTACACCTACACATGCTATCAGCACACACCAGTAAGTTCTGATACACACTGCACTGAAGTTTATTGCTCCTGGGCACCACAGTTACACATGAGCCCAGGGCTGTAGCACTTTGAACTAGATTGGAATGTCCCCAGATGACAGCAGTTTCAGGGTAGAAAACGGACAGGGTAGGGGGTTGCCTGCCATCCCCAGGCTCCTCTGGCCCAGCTCACTGTATTGTGGAGGGCCGGGCTGGGGCACAAAGGTGCTCCAGTGTGGGCCTAGCCAGTAGGCAGCCCCTGCACTGAAGCATCCTCATGCCCCAGTCATCTATATCAGTGTCTACATGTGCTGTGTTACAGAGTAAAAAGCTCCACAGCAGGGTAGTACTTGTATTTAACAAGTATCATAGGTGATACGTAGTGAGGACACAGCGGGTCACATGCCCACCTGAGATTGGCCACTGCTGGCTTCTGTGGCTGGTCCCCACTTGCCACTCGCCACCCCCCCTCCAGCATCCCCACTCACTGCTCGCTGCCACTGCTGGCATCTGCAAGAAGTCCCTGCTTGCCACTTGCTGCCACCACCAGTGGGCAGTCCCTGCTCACCAGTTGTCACACCTTCCCACTCCCAGAGCCAACACCAAAGTCTACAGGCAGTCCCTGCTCCCTGCTCACCGCCATGCTGCCCCCCCAGTCTCGGGAAGCACCAGTCATTCATGACAAGTACTACGCTGCTGTGGAGTTAGTTTTCTGTGGCCTAATATGGCAGCACACAGAGATGCAAGACATTTACTGCAGAGCTAATTAGTCTACTCCAAAGTAAATGTCTTGAGTAGACACACCTACTCAGATGAAAGGATGTAGAGACAAGTGAAATATTTCAAACCAACACTGCCCTAATAGTTCATACTGCCAGCTAGAAAGGAAACTTCTGAAGCATGCCTGTTGATGGAAATCCTGATAGAAGAGTACAAAAACATATAACGCCACTACACAAATGAGTCCTGGTTTGTCACTGGAAGGTGAGTAAGACTATTCCTGGGCCAACTACCTTAACTTGACTTTTGGCATGATAATGAAGATAGTCTACTTTGAGGACCAACTTCTTCTAATTCTTTACATCCAAAAGAGAGGGGGAAAAAGCACAAAAACAAAATGCCACTGTTTTAAACAAGTTTAAAAATATGTGATAAGGTCTTCCATAGCCTCATTACACAGCCTTAGGACTATTTACTGAACATGAGACAAGAATTTATCCTGTCAGCTTAGGATAGCTAATTCAGTCCATTCTCCCACCCAGTATTCAATGAATGCCCATGCTTGGAAACAAAACTCCAGTAGCTGAGAGATCTTGAACCCAAATTGTACACTTCTGCCCCTTGCATGCCCGAGGCATCACACAGCAAGAACAGTTTTTGAATGCTGTTCCACAATGGAGATGTTAAACTCTGTAAACAGAGAGGGTAAACATAAGCTGAAATGTTTTTAACTGGACAGGGTAATGAACTATTGCACTGTATATACAGACCTTCAGCAAATACATGCATGCTTCTGCAACTTGAATTTTTAGTATAGGCAATGTGTCTGCATAATGTAAACTATACTAAGAAGTGTATTAAGAAGGGGGCTATTCAAATCAAAACAACACTGATTTAAGATGGTTTAAGTGCAATTCTGTCATAAAAGTAGTTATTACATAAAAATAAAGAAATTTGGCATCTAGACCATGCTTGACAATCCTACATAGGATACTTGAGCCCATGGATGGATCTAGGCTGTTAAAAGGGAGGTGCAGATGGTGTTGTACATCATCCCATACAGACACAACACATTTTTCTCCTGGTATAAAAGAAACTAGAACTTTTACTAGTGTGCTGAGGGTCCAGAGCAATCATAGAAAATTAGGATTAGAAGGGACCTCAGGAGGTCATCTAATCCAACCCCCTGCTCAAAGAAGGACCAGCCTGAACTACATCATCTTTGTCCAGCCAGGTGTTGAAAAACTCCAAGGATGAAAATTCTACAACCTCTCCAGGTAGCCTGTTCCAGTGTTTTGCTACCCTCCTAGTGGGAATGTCTTTTCTGGCTGCATCTACATTAGACACTGACTACACAGTCATTTAGTACTTGTATAAACTAAAGTACTAAATGACTGCACAGTAACCACAGTTACTGTGTAGTAGCATTGCCAAATGGTTTTTAGGTGACACTGGCTGCTCAGTAGATTGGTATAACTGCGCAGTAGCATCACACCATGCTTCAGGCCATGCAAAGCTAGTACACAGTAGTAATGGGCTACTGAGCAGTCAGTGTCTAGTGTACCTGCAGCCCCTAATAGCTAACCTAAACTTCCCTTGCTGCAACCTGACAGAATTGCTCATTGTACTGTCATCATCTACCACTGAGAACAACCTAGCTGCATCCTCTTCAGAACCCTGCTTCACGCAGTTGAAGGCACTATTAAATCAACCCTCAATCTTCTTTTCTCCAGACTAAATAAGTCCAATTCCCTAAGCCTTTCCACATGCATCAATTTATATACATATCTATATGATTCAGTTTAAGATCAAAGCAAAAAAATACCATATTTACATGAATACAAGACACATTTTTTTCCTCTAATCACCATGGGAGAGAGGTGTGGAACTCTTCGTCCTACATTCACATATAAGAAAACTTCATTAAATAAGTGTCCACCCTGGCATCATGGTGAGGCATTACAATGTATACATTCACTCCCACAGCTGAGCTGTGCCTTTATTTATCATTTCCAATGATTCCTGTTTCTTCACCAGCCTTAAATATCTGGCAAGCATCTCCAAATGGGGCCCCAAACAGTTCACCCAGAATTCCCTCTGTCATCCCCTTTCTCAGCCTGTCCCATATGATAAGCATGGCTGTGCCCTTCACAAGTTGAAGTTGGCTCAGCTTGCCCTGAACTTTTATCTGCATATAAATGTTTGTAGGATCCTGGAACTCATGACAAGGACTCCCAGTTATGAATGGGGAGGGGCCTAATTAGCAAATGGATCCTTTGTGGGGTGGTAACTGGAGTACCCACACATACTAAGCAGTGGGGTTACCATTGCCTGAAATCCTGTTGAAAGAGGTCCAATGAATCACTAAGTAAATGAGAAGATTTTTTTTTACTTTGGACTAATATGCATAGTTTTGCACTATATACATGTAGGGGTCAAAGTGCTGCTTAAAAATATATTTGTGGAGTGCTTGTACTAAAAAATGCAGCAGTTTAAAAAAAGGTAATGTATTATCAATTCTGGATAAATTAAGTTTATGGGTGCAATACACAAATTACTACAGCTATGTTTAAATTTAAAGGTCAGTGTTTTTAAATTTGCCCCTCACTTCCATGTGCTCATGGAGAGAAGGGGCTGGCAGTAAGGAGTGGGGGAGGAGTCGCAGGGGGGGAGAAGTTGGGGAGAGGCAAAAGGCAGAGAGGTCATTTGCTCCCCCCCCCCTCCCCGCAATTTATTTTCCCTGATGTAGCAGTGAGAGGGGAACAGATTCAAGACAAACCTCCACTAATTAGATTCTATACCTGGAAAATGATAAATTTATAAATTTACATATATAAAATCTAATTATTGGGGGTCATCTTATAATCAGGGTCATCTTATATTTGAGCAAATACAATATAACATTATTGGAATGATTTAAAAAGTGTCTGCAGAAGAAGAGCTGGCTTGATTAATGGAGCATCAAGATTTAAAAAGGTGAGCGGTAATCAACATCTGTGGGATGGAGTTTAGAAGAAATCAAGAAACCAGGTAAAGTTTAATGCCCCCTGCATTCAATTGATGCTCTCACTGCTGCCTGAACAGACGTGCTGCTGCTACTGCCAAGCAGTTGCTTTTAAACTTTGGGTGGAGTAGGAATCAAAGGGAAGCAGGGGTGCCACATCAGTGCACCCTCTGTCCCCAGTACTGCCGCTGTTCCCCTGTTGTGCCACAAAATACACATAGGACCAAAAACAGAGAGAAAGTTTTGGAATTACAACCAAGACAGAAATGCGCTTTGAACAGCTCTAATCTTGAACTCTAGATACGGGAATCACTAGCATAATAAATAGTAAAAATGAACTTGTACTCAAACTTGCCCAACAGGAGTACAAAAAATCATTTACAAGATCAACGGATAGAAATCACAGAGATCAACATATACTGGGAAGAGTCTCTGGAGAAAAAAAAAACAGCACAAGAAATGAATGTTTTAAATACAAATGTTGAGTTTCTACTAAAAATATTTTCTTGCTCTTGCCTATTATAACATGCCTGCTCATACTCCTCTTGTACTTGAACTAGACTACAGGGAAGAAAATATACATGCATACAGTTATTTTAAGCAACACTAGTAATTTCTGGTTGCTGCTATATACCTGTAAAATTAGAATGTTTCCATGATATCAGTGAATCACCAATTTGCAGCAGTAAAAAGGAAGAAAGGAAGAAAGGCAACAGTGGTAAGCCTAAAATATGGAAATGGTTAAGTTCCTTGAATCTCTCCTATGAAGGATTATATTTTTTGGAGACGGCATTTTACAGGGGAAGTATTTTGTCTACCTCTCTTTTGAAGTTTTAAGTTTTAGTTTGCACCGTTTGCAGTGCAGAATAGCTAAAAAAGTGGAGTCAAATCCTATCTTCCCCCTGAGAGCACTTCTGTTCATCTTCAGTATTCTGAATGATACCTTTTTAATTTTGGTACCTTCTGAACTTTTTATGAGATATTCATATGGGAAGAACACTTCTTCTTAGAAGGTTAAAAATCCACATTTATTTTAAATTTATACTTCTGTAGCTCTGTTTTCACAGGAAAGAAATGAAAGCTACCTCTGTTACAAGCAAATGTCAAAAAGTAACCAAAGCAATTTTTCCCCAATCATTTGTAATGAAGAAAATATAACAGTTTCAAGTATCAGATATTATTAGGTTAAATAGATGCACCTGATTTAAAAAATACAAAACAGTATATTCCTAATCTCTCTGAATGCCTGAATTATATTTTTCATTTGGAGTTAGCAAATGTCTGTCTTTTAAACTATAATGCATTTACTGTGGTGACTAAAATACCACCTTTCTTTCTATATACACATTTTATTAAGTTCTCTCAAACTTACAAGGTTAAATGTAGTCCAGCCAACAAATGAATACTTTGTCAATTGTAATATTTTCAGAAAAGTGGAGCTCTTCTACATAGGATTACAAAAAAAGGAAGTGATCTACTTTATTTATCCATCCTTTAAGTGAATCTGTGAAATACAGGAATACAACCTGTATTGGTATCACAGGTTTCTGTTATGTATCTGTAACACAGTCCATGCTGCACAAGACACACTCCAAGAGCATCCTGTAAACTTTATAATTAAGAGACAGACCAAATCTAAAAATTAGCTACATAAAAAGGTAACTTCCTAGGAGTAGTTTTTTCTTTGGATTTTTTTTCTTAAGATATGTAACACAAAAGGTACAGCTGCAATAATCCTAGTAAAATTCTATTTAAACTTGGACTTTTTTTGCCAAACCTAGTAAATATTCCAAATTTCACACAACAATGTACTTCATGCATCGTTTACCCTTCAGCTTCTCAAACAACACAAACAGAATTCCCAGATTGACTTTGGCAGCTGGGGTTTGATATCTTGCCAAGGAATACGACATCTGCATTTGTGTAATTTTGAAACATGCCACCATTTTGCTGTTATCAAAGTGTCTGCAGATACCTTTCAAGTCAATATCCCTTTTGCTTAAACGTTGCCAGGGAACAGGAGCAGCAAAAAAGACATTTGGATGGAACAGCAGTGGATACCATGCTTGGAGATAGAAGTGTTTGGTCAGCAGTATCTGTGGCCTGTCAGTTTGTCCTTTGTGAGGGTCACATGTCTGGGACATGGATTTCTAAACAGACCAAGACAGAACTGCTTTTGTCTTCATAAAGACTATGTAGCTGAGGCCTTTGGGTCTGTCATTAACCTCCATGTTTCAGGTTTCTGAGTAGTTAATCCTTCCCAAGAAGAAAGGGATGGCAGCGAACAATCAGGCTTAGCATATGTAAGCCAGTTGTGGAAGGCCTCTTAAACAGACGAGCAACAAGAACACTAAAGATAAAATGTATGAGGCAGCTGAATGCTCAATAACATGATGGTCAGAAATGGAATAAAAGTTATGACTTGCAACAGATGCATCATATTTTCTTTCCTGCCTGAAGCCAGAGGGGTCTTCCTGTGCATGAAGTGCAAGTTGGTGGCTATACTGGAAGAAGAGCTGCTATTTTAAAGGCTAAGTAGTGAGAGTGCAGAACACCAGAAGGGCAGCGGAGTTCCTCAAGCACCAGATTTGAGAAGCTCCACCACTCAGATTCTAGGAACCAGAGAGCAGGGAAAATCTGACATTTCATAACCACTGCAAACCAGAAGATGGGGCAGCTTTCTTTATGTCTGAAGACAAAGATGGGTATGTTCCAACTAGCAAAGAGGGAACCAATTCCACAGAGATAAAATAGCCAACCATTATCGGGTCTGGAGATCAACTTATCAAGGGGGGTGGGAGGAGGAGAGTGGAAAGCACTCTGTATGGGACAAGTCTGAGAATAGCTGCTGTACCCAAACCATAAGACAATCAAGTGTGCGCATAAAGATCTCCAGGCATCCATGGAAAAAAATGTAAAATGAAAAGAAACTAACAAACCACATTCTGTCAAGTGAAGATGAACAACAGGACTGTGTACTCTCTTTCAAAGCCAAATTAAAAGTTGTGACTGCTAGACTGGATATGCTTCTGAGGTTGAGGGGAAGAGTATACCAGTGAGGTGCAAATCAGCTCTACTTCATCAAATACAAACTCCAGACAACTTAAAAAAATATGGAAGGATTGGGATAATCTGGTCTTCTCTTGAGATTTTTATTTTCCCACAAGCAAAGGCTGATTTGAGGCAACAGATTCTGGAAGCAAACTAGGTATGGACTAGTGGAACACTGGCCTTTAGTCAATGAGCACATGGGCTCATCCCAGTTTGGCTGAGCTTCCTCTCAAAAGGAGGGGAACCAATCTGCCAGGGGAACAGGCTGGCTCAGGTAGTCAGGAAGACATTAAAATCAACACCAAAAGGAAGCAATGAAAGGGGAAAATAAATGAGTATGCATTTGGCATAATATCAAAATTGTGAAAAAAAAAAATTAAGGCACCAACAGGCATGAAGACAAGAAATTCTAGAATTGCCTATATACAGACGCCAGGATGCAGTTGCTCTTTTAGGTGGCATAAATACAACCTAATGAGTAACGAATATTGCCAAAACTTGATTAAATGACTCATATTCAAATACTTGAAATGTGAAGAAAAGGGACTGGAAATAATCTGAAAAGGACTACAAGGATAAAAGACTAGGTGGAGGTTGAATTCTCTGCTAAATATGGCATTATCTGTTCCTGGGTCATAGAAAACTCAAAAGCAATGAATGCCAGTAGATCCATGTTCTAACAAATAAAACCCAAAAAGAGGGACTAGCTAGTGTGCGCCTAACCCCACCAAATTACTCTCAAGAGCCTGATGACTCTATGGCTAGGGAGAGAAATTACACTTAAACTGGTTTAAGTGATCAGAAACTGGTTTAAACCTGTAATAGAACAGAAGCTCAGTGCCCATAAACCAGTTTCAAAATGGCTGAAACTGGTTTAAGATAAACCTGGTCGAATATAATATCAGACTTAACTGATTTGGGTCAAACCAATTTATGAAACTTCTATCCCATACCCCTTCCTGGTTCAAGCTAAATTAGAGTCCCCCAACATGCTCTGAAGCCCTGCACTGGGCTGTGCTGCCTGCTCCAGAGAGCAGGGCTGGCCCCAACCCTTAGATCCCTAGGTGGAGCAGTGAGTGATGGCTGACAAGGACGGGAGGGCAAGCTCAGCTGGGGATGCAGCCAAGTCTACAGACAGGGACTCCCCCCCCCCCCCCAAGACAAAACTCAGATGAGGTTTGGGACTAGGGAGTGGGATTAAGCATCCCTTCCCCTACTCAAACTTACTGCTGGCTGCAACTGTTGACTACAAAGCTCAGAGGCACCTGGAAGCAAGAAGAAGAAGTGATGAGCAACCCTGAAGTCCTGCTTCTGTGATTCTGGGCTGTAAATCCCAGACACCTTTGGGGCAGCAGAAAGAGGAAGTAAATACACAGTCAGAGAGCCATGCTCTAGTACCCCCCTGACTTCTGACCCGAGCCTCTGCAGGGCCAGTTTCACAAATGTGAAAATAACAGTCACATCAGCAGAGAAAGGATTTAGAGAAAATAACAGTTCAGATCATTTAAAATGCAACAGAGAAACTTGTCAATAATGCTTCTGAAAAGGCCAAAATATTTATTAAAATATTTCTATTTGATATTAGAAAAAAAAACAGATTAAGTATTCATGATACATGGGCATGCTTCCCATTCCAGCATTAACATTAGGGGTGCACCGATAAAGATTTTCCTGGTCAAAACCAATAACAGTTTATTAACCAGCCATAAAAGCTGATACTGATCTGATAATCAATGTTTAATAGTAAAGCTCATCACATGAGCTTCAGTTCAAGCACCCCCCGCCACCATTTCGAAGTGTGGGGATGCTGACAGAGGAAACAAGGTAGTACTTTAATTAAAGCAGCTCTCAGAGTGCCCTGGCCCCTGCTAGACTGCCTCCAGCCCCTGGGGCACAGAACCCTGGGCACCATGAGTTGATTCATGCTGGGCTGGGCCAGGCAGCTCAACTCCGCCCACCCCTCCCCATCTCAGTCATGTCTCCAGTATTCATGTCTCCAACATCTGGTGCGTCTTTTACAAGACCCAACCCAGCCCCAGCCTGCAAACTGCACTGCACTGCACTGAGCCAGAAGGACACCGTGGCAGCTCCTCTTCTCTAGCCCAGTCTGACCCAGCCCAATGGTGAGAGGATGGGGGCGTATCCAGGGTCAACCTGGCTTGTGAGAGGGAACCAAGGCAACCGGGGCCCCTGGCATATGTAAATTACCGGTGAACATTATCAGGCAAAAAAATCCAATACCCAATAATATTAATTTTCCTTTTATCGGTGCTGATCTGATACACAACAAATATATCAGTGCACATCTAATTAATATCCTTCTTTGTTACACAGCAGCTTCTAAAATAAAACATTTTTAAAAATCAAAAAGTCTAAAAGAAAGCTACCGTTGTGCCAATCTTTTAAAAAAGCCAAACAGGATGATTCGGGTCATTACTGGCTTATCAGCCTAACATGAATCTCTGGCAAAATAATGGAACAGTCAATGTAGGATTCAAACTATTAATGGAGGAAAATGTAATTAGTAACAATCAACACAGGTTGATGGTAAATACCTGTTGTTAAATCCACTTGAAATCTTTTTTGATTCATATGGTAGCAGTTCTGTAGTACACAGACTTCTGCAGGGCAACTGGCTTGGTACTGCACACATTTCTTTTACAAAACTAGAATACAGAAATCACCACAACACACATTAAATGAGGTGTCTAACTGTATTTATAAAACAGGGAATCATCACTGAGTAGTCAGTAGGGCTGTACTCCATCCACTCTACCATTTCAGCATTCACAAGCCACGCCTGGTACCTCAAGGTATGTAGAAAAAAAAATTAAAGATGTGTCTATGGCTGAATCACTGATTCATCGAATCTTCAGATTTGGATTAGGCCAAATTGAATTGGGACAGTGATCTGAATCAACGAATCGAATCGCTGTCCCCGATTCAAGCCGTATCCAAATCTGAATTGAATATGGCCTGCTTCACACACCTCTAGTAGGCAGGTTTCTAATCAGATTACACAGAAATAATTTTTGTGGCCCTATGCTAATAAATACCAGTATTTAGATCCTGGAAGAATATAAAATAATTACTGATAAAGTTTTGCAGACAAAACAAGACTGAATGGTAAATAAAGTCACTAATACAAAGCAATGTGTGTCACTTGGTAAACTGAGTGAAAGAAAACAAAATGCATTTCAATATGCCCAAATACAAGATCATAATTCTGGGAACAAAGAATGCATACCATCTTCACAGGCTAGGAAATGCTATTCTGCACAGCAGTGCTTTTGGAGAGATGATGTCATGGGGGATGTGCTATAGATTCACGGTGTCAGCTGCATATGGAGTCACCAGTGAGTTGCAGCCAAAAGGAGGTTAATGCAAAAGCTGGATAAATAAGATGTAATAAGGAAAAAATATTACCTCTATATTTAGCACTGATGTAAAAGCTGCTGGAATACTATGCCCAGTTCTGGTGTCCACCGTTCAAGATGGATGTTGAATGTTATCTAGTTTATCAACAGAACCATGAAAAAGAATTATGGTCTGGAAAGCATGCCCTACTTGAGACACCAGGAACTCAATCGTTTCTACTTAGCAAATAGAAGGGGTAATCTAGTTGCAGTTTATACCCTGTTGTTCTGATTATAAATTGAACTCCCCCACTACTTCAAAAAGAACCATAAAAATCAGTCAATTTATACATGGTTTTGCCCTATAATCTAAAGAATTTGATACTACCGTATATAGCAAATGAATCCATGCAGCACCCTTTAGGGGTCACAATGTTGGATAACCAAGATTGCTGCCCCATGCCCCCCCTTCCCCCAACAAGTTTCCAGGGATTTTCCTGGTCTGCTCCACAGGAGTGAGAAGCAGGCATTAATCCTTCACCATGAAGACAGGACTTCAGAAATCTTAAGATCCCTGTGTCCAGTTTAGAGTTCATGATCTCTGGTTACACTGCAGGAACCAGGGAGCTGGAAAGCCTTGGGTCCTCAAACGAGGCAGTCCATGTTGCAGGTCACCACTGAGATTAGAGAGCAGGAAATTCTTGGATACACTTCAGAAGTGTGAGCATTCACAACCTATTTTAACTTATTTTTCTCCTGGAGTGAATTGTATATTTTATTTGGGCAAGGCTAGTGAAAATTTCTAGCACCAAACTAAAAAGTTTCTGAGGTTAAATTTAAAATATGTAAAGACTAATTTAATTCCTACTAAACACAAATTAGCTGAACGTTCTTTGGCCTTCTTTTAGGTGAGGTCACATCCTGAGTTGACACATACATATGAAAATGATGTAAATGCATCTACTCGCTTTCTCTTCCCTAATCCCCGCAAAAAAGCAACATTTGGATTCTGAATCCTTAGAACGAGGGTTGTTTGGACCTAGGATTTTGTCTCTAATCCGAAATTGCAATTTAGATCTGGCCTTTTAAATATGACCATCTTGTGTTTAAACCTTAAGCAGTTCCCTTTTACTAAAACTATATTTGCTTCAATCCATATTTGACATGAAATTTCACACTAAAGACAATATATTGGACCTTGGACAAACTCATCTTTGATATACCACATGACACTCCCTAACCCTAGATCTGGCCAGATGTGCCTTTGAGAGACGTTCCTAAGGTGTTCTCACATCTTCTGGGGTACCCTCCTACCCCAAACCCTGCTTGACTGATCTCTGGAGCCTCAGCTTTACCTGCCTCACCCAGACCTTGTCAGCAATTAGTAGAGAAGATTCTGCCAGCCACAAGGATCACCCCCATGTCCAATCACGTGCTCAAAGAAGACAGATTCCCCCTTCTGTGGAAGAGGCCTCCCTAAATAGTCAAATGCTCTGGAAATCAAAGTCATCACTGATAAGTGGATTATAGAACAAACAAAAAAAGATTTATTATAAAAACAAGAGTAAACATAAGAAATCAATAATGGTATGCTGAGATAGACAGAGATATAAGAATAAACAAACAAGAAAAAAAACGTCAGAAAAATAACCTGCTATTTTCCTGCACCTTAAATCCCAGAATGCAGTTTCTACTCAGCCCTCTAGCTGAGGAACTCCAGGGTTTTTCTTAACCCTAGGAAAACTAGAGACCAAAACCTGCTCTCAAAGCAAGACTGAAATATAGTTTCTTATCTGGCCATTTTCATACATCACTTATTGGATTCTCAGAGAGCCCATACTATGCATATAACTTCCTGCCCTCCACCCCCCGAACCTGAACAAGAGCCTGTCTACCAAACTAAAAATCTCTTTCCTGTTCTGATTATAGCCAGGAGAGCACTTGCATCCTTTTAGATATATCCCAAAGACTCTCTCTCACACTTAATTACCCCATTCTAAGAAATGTCCTTCCTGTTCCCAGGTGCTATTCATGTTAGCATTTCTCCTTTTAAAACATAAATTTGTCATTATCTGGGAGGGCTTATTTGTGAGCAGACATGCTCCTGTTGGATGCTAATTCTTAGTGATCGCTGCTCTTCAGACATTTAGTGCTTAAACCTCTTCCACATAACAACAAAACATATTGTTTATCACTTGAAAGTCAGTTACATATTGTACAATCCTGGCTCTATTATAACATATAATAAATACATCTTATATCAAATACCACTATATAAAATCATTCAAATACTATATATCTTGATATAGATAAAGATATATAGATACAGCTAAATACAGTTTGATGCTACCTATTAGGGCTGTGCGAAATTTCAGCGGCCATTTTGTTACAGAGAATCCAAAAAGAAACGGAAGGCTCCGAAACATCTCTGAAATAAAACAAAATGATCTGAAACATATTGGAATGTTTTGGAGGAGGGCTTGCAGGGAAACAAACTCAGAAGAGGGAGGGGGAAGAGAAAGGGGGAAGGGCTGCTCTGATACTGACATCTGTAGCTGGCCAGTGTCTGCGATCTGTCCCTGAGGTCCCTTCCAATCCCAGTGCTCTGTGGAGGGACGGAGAAACAGCATATAAGGCTCTATACAAAGCCTTTCTCTGCCTTTTATGAGCTGTTTGGAAGCAACAGCTTGTGAAAGGTACTAGCTGGCTATGGTGACTGGCTAGTCTCCCTTTTGGAAAGGACACCTTTCCAATATATTACAGATAGAAGATATTGTAAGCAGATATCAGATGTATTGTTTATACACAATATATTACACACACACACATTTTCCAGCACAACAAACATTATGAAGCACGCTGGAAAGGCAGGTGCCAGGTCTTCTGGCAGGGGAGTGAGAGGGGCTAGAGTGGGTAGGGGGAGAGCTGCAAGTCCTTCCCTCCCCCAGCTAACTTAGACATATCCTCTTCCCCAGCAGCTATTAAGCTTCTGCTGCTAGTGACAGCAAGGAGGTGGGAGCAGTGTCTGCAACTGCCCCACCTCCACTAACACCAGGAATAATAATAACCCCCAGCACCACCAGCATGACAAGCATCGGCATGACAGTCTCCTCCACCCCAATTTCAGTTCCCAGCATAAGCTTCTCAGTGCCAGAGAAGGAGCTGGATCTCGAACAAGGGGAGCTCAGTGCCATAGCCAGGGAAACTCTTGGGAAGAGGAGGGAATTTGAGTTTGTGCTCCACAACCCTCAAAGTTCCTCTAGACCCAGGTCTCATTCTCCAGAAAGCATTTTGGAGGAGGTTGAGGTTGTGGAGGTAAGCAGCTTAGCTGAGTCAGCTTCACCTGTTGTTGTGCCTCTGCCTGCTAAGGAGGGGGATAAGGCTACCATCCCTGCAACTGTCATCCAAATCAGGCAGGAAATGACAAAGTTATAGGCATTTTAGTGATTCCCCATTATAGCCTATGGCTGAATCACCAAAACAGTATCAAAACTCTGAAACAGATTCGGCCAAATCAAAACAGAACAGTGATCCAAAACACCAAAATGAATCTCTGTCCTCCAAAACAGCCAAATCTGAAACTGAACCCAAAACATAGCCATTCTGCAGAGCCCTATTATCTATTTATAGAGACTATACATGGTATCTCAGTAAAACACACTGAAGAAAACATGCATGACACCCTACAACTCTCCCCCACCCACCAAACACAGTTGGGTTTATGACAAGGAGGATGCTTTATTATTTAGTATTTTTAGTGCATTTAACTCTTTGGGTATTTCTTTGTTTATTTTATCTCTTGCAGGGTTTTGTAAGGTAACCAAAGCTCAAACAATTCATCAGTAGTTACTGACTTTGACAACAGAATTAGGATTCAAAATGACCTTGATAAATTAGAGAAATGGTCTAAAATTAATTGAATGAAATTTAATAAGGACAAGTACAAAGTACTTCACTTAGGATGGAATAGTCAAATGCACAAATTAGACTAGATAGATTGCAGTACTGCAGAAAAGAATCTGGATCACAAGCTGAAGAGTCAGTGTCCTGCTATTATGTGCACACACACTAAGAGCATAAGGGGCTATATATTAACAGAAACCTCTCATACAAGTCATGGGAAATGATTCTTTTACTTTATCCAGCACTCATGAGACTTGACCTGGAAGGCTTCAAGAAAGACATGGGAAAACTGGAACGAGTCCAGAATACAGCAACAAATAATTACAGGTCTAGAAAACCTGGAATACAAGGAAAGTTTGGAAACACTGGGACTATTTAACTCAGAAAAAGGAAGGTGGAGAAGAGGGCAGTTTTCAAATACTTGAGGGCACTTATAAACAACGATGGTGATAAATTACCATATTTACTCAATTGGACAGTGAGGTTTTTTCTCCCCACATTTAACATGGTGGGAAAAGCCCCTCACCTCACAATCAAGCACAAGGCAGCTGGGGGCCAAGGGGGCAGGAAGTGGCTGCAGTTCCAGTCCCAATCTGAGGCTGGAGGTACAGTTGCCACCTGACCCCACTCCCAATGCTTTTGTACCACAGCCCCCAGTGCCTCCCCCTGAACCCTGCTCCCTCTCTCCCTCACTCTGCCACATTCCTCTTTATGTTTGCTCCACACCAGCAGGCTCTGTTCTGCCTGAGGCATGGAACAAGACTCCAGCACAGCCCCACAGCAGTAGTGCAGAGTCACCACTGCTGTTCCAACCTGGCCCCACAGCACCAGTGTTGGCTTCCCACCACTGCTACTATGGGGCTGGGCTGGAATAGCAGTGCCTGCTCCACACTGCTGCTACAGGGTTGGGCTGGAGTCTCTCTCATTGCCCTGGGCTGCAGCAGGGATGGAACCTGAAAGCATGGACCAAAGGTAAGGCGGGGGGGCAAACTTTGGTGGGGGGAAAAACAGGATGAAGAGGAGTGGGAACTTCAGGCTGTGGGTGGCAGAAGCAGTATGAAGAGCGAAGGAGGAGGGAACTGGAGTAGAGGGAATTGGGGTGACCTCAGGCTCTGGAGTTGGGGGGCAGGAACAATGGGGGTCTGTAACAGGGGGCCTTCTTGGGGCTGATTTGCCTTTGACCCACCCACCTGTTTGTGAGCCAACCACCCGCCTTCTTTGCTGCCACGCCTTGTTGTTATCTAATTAATGATCATAATTAAGTGGGAGACTGCCCATTTTCTTGCCCTGATGCCAGGGGGTACTATCTGTGGCTTCATACCTTCCCTACACTACAGCCCATGCCTCACAGATGGCCTCACAGATGGCATGTTACTCACTGGCCCCACACTGGGCCCCAGAATCCTCCCATTGGGACCCCTCTAAGATCCCTCCACTCAGGCATCCTACCCTGCCCTCATTCAGGCCTGCCTCACTCCCTAAAACTATTTCCCCTCTTGGGCGTGGTCCCCTGGGACCTTTTGCCACATAGGCCCTGGCCTTGCTTCCAAGGCCAGTCGGAACCCCAGGCACTCAGCTCTGGGCATCCCTCGGGGTGGGCCCCTGGCCCTTTTGACTGGTCTGCTCCCAGCACTGACCAGTCGAGGGTACTCTACATCAGGCCTCTGAGTCTCTAGCCCCACTCTCTCTCTGGGGTCTATCCTCTGGACTCTACTAGCAGGTGACCCAGCCAATTGTGGGAGCTGGGGTTAAGGCACCCCAACCCACCTTTCACCGGGGTGGTAACTCCCCTGGCATTTTCTGGAGGCTCCTGCACCACTGAGAGCCCCACCAGGCCACCCGCTCCTGGCAGGGTGCAGTTTAAGTCATGCGCAGGACCAGAAGCCTCCTTACCATCCCCTACAGCTCCTCCCTGACCTCCAGGTTGTTGCAAGCCAGATGATGATGCTGCCTCCTCTGCCAACAGGGAATTGATCTGTTTATATAGGCAGCCAGGGATCTAAAATGACTGCCTCAGTCAAGCACCTGCTGGCTGCTTGGCTCAGTTCTTAAAGTGGCAGGCACAAACAGTGTCCTGCCACAGGTTATAAATGCAAGGGGGACAGGCAGCAGAAGCAAGCTGCCTGCCTCTCTCTGTATTTGCCCCACAGCCTCCACACTGCCTAACCCCCCCCCGCCCCTGCATTGCCTGCAACATCACATGCCCACACTATTGTGGGAGTCATCCTTCATTCAGGGTCATCCTATATTTGAGTAAATGCAGTATTTCTGCATCTGCATGGGACAGGATAAGCAGTAACAGTAAATTGCAATAAGGAAAAATAGTTTATCAATTAGGAATAACTTTTTAACTATGAGACTGGTTAGGCAATAGGGTAGAATAGCTAGAGTAGTTATGGAATTAACACCCCATGGAAGGTTTTATAGAGAAAGTTAAACTAGCACTTGTCTAGGAAGGATTATTCAGAGATGATTCTGCCTTGTGGAGAGGGTTGGACTAGGGGTAGACAACCTATAGCCCACAGGCTGGATTTGGTCTGAATAGCTATTTGATTTGGCCCACGGGTATGGAGCTTCAGCAGTAGAAGGCTTTGGCTGCAGGGACTCTCCCCATAGAGAGGCTTTAGCTGCAGACAGGTCCTAGCCCAGCTGCCAGCCTGTCTCTGACTCAAAGTGGCACTGCACTGGCAGGCCTCTGTCCCTTGCCACTGGAAAAGACTGCCTATTGCTGGGCTAGATGACCTCCTGAGGTCCCCTCTTGGCCTACTTTTCTGTAATTCTGTGACATTTAGTAAGAATCTTTTTTTCCTAAGATTGAACCTCAAATCATGGATCAGCTTATTTTTGGGGTAAACTTATAGTCAGAAAAATACACTGTAGTACTTTCATGGGGCACACATCTCTGACCATTGGAAGCTTTTGAATCCTTCAGACGTGCCTGTTATAAGATCCAACAACTGCAAGTTGCAGCAAGAAAGATTCAAATGAAAAATAAGCTGCAAATTTTTTTTTAAAAAAAAGTAATTAATCACTGGAACTACTCTTGGGCTAAGTTACAAATAAAGTGGTTTAAGTGATCCAAAACTGGTTTAAACCTGTATTAGAACTTGAGTTCAGAGCACATAAACCAGTTTCAAAATAGCCAAATCCAATTTAAGATAAACCCAGTTGAATGTAGTATCAGACTTAACTGATCTGGGTCAAAACAGTTTATGCAACTTCTGTCCTAGACCCCTTCCTGGTTTAAGTTAAACCAGAGTCCTCCAGCATCTCAGTACATTCTGCAGTCCTGGGCTGGACTGTCTGTTCCAGCCAAGCAGGGTGGTCCTGCCCCTCTCCTCCCTACCTGAAGCACTATGACTGCTCTGGCTAGCTGAGAAAAGGGTGGAGGTGGGAAACCCTACTATGGAATGCTGCTCAGTCTGCATGGCAAGAGGACAGCAGCCTTTGCCAGGCATCCCAAGGCTTCCATGCCCCTTGCTGCTACAACAGCAGGAGCAGATCTAGGGTCAGAACTCAATAGCCTGAGGGGAAGTGTGGTTTAATCCCCACATTGCAGGGGGAGAGGTGCAGGCACTGATATGCTCCATTCATGAACCTGGAGCTGTGGTGGCCAGACACCAGTAGCCTGAGGGGAAGGGGGGGTGGGGTTAATCCCCCAATCCAGGCAGCAGAGACACCGACAGGGTGCTCTGGGCTGAGTCCTTCCAAGGAGCAGCAAGCCAGTTGCAGGGAAGAGAGGGGGCAGGAGGAGAGGGGGATTGTCACCTGGCTGCAGGGCAGGGGGAGAGAGTTAGGGCTAGTTACAGCCTGACTCACTGCTGCCTCCCGCAGCAGCAGTGTGGCCCAGGCTGGGGTGACCCAGGGGGTAGAGATCAGTACCCACCACTTCCATCATCCTGCTCCACGCAGGGGCAGTGGTTTGTAGGTTCACTGCAGCTGCAGCGTGGCTCCCCGCCCCCTTCCTTTCCCAGCAGCAGAGCAAATTATCCTGGCAGGCACAGGTGAAGCACCTGTCACTGGCTGCCTGCTCAAAGCAGTGCCAGACAGTCAGGGTGGGCTTCTGTGGGCCAGGGGTGTGGGACTCAGCAAGGGGAATCAATGGACTGGCATGGCCAAGGAGCCTAGGCAGCAAATGGCTCATGGCAGGCCAGCCCGAGTGCCTAGCACACTGTGAGCAGGCAGCAGGTGACAGGTGTTTCACTTGTACCTGCTGCAATAGTTGCTCCACCACCACTGGGAGAGAGAGGTGGGGCCTGCCACAGGCCAGTCTCTGCCTATGCTGTTAGGCCATGAGGCCAGACTGGACCAGGCTGCACTCCTCAGCTGCAAGCTGGGCACATGGTATGGGCTTATGCAGGCCAAGGGAATGGGCAGCAGTCAGGAGAAGCAATGGACTGCTGCAGACCGGTTCAGCCTGGCCCCATGGCTCAGAGGTATAGGCAGCAACTGGCCCATGGTAGGCTGTTCCTCCCTCTCCCAGCAGTGCCAGGAAGGAACTATTATGGTGGACAGAGGTGAGGCACCTATGACCCCACAGGCTCCAGGTGCTGGGGGCAGCCGGTCACAGGTCAGTTGTTGCCTAGGCCTCTGGGCCATGGGGCCAGGCCAGAGAAGGCAGAGGTAGTCCACTGACTCTTCCCAGCAAGGCCCATGCCCCTGGCCCACAGCAGTCCACTCTGAGCAGGCACCAGGTGACAGGTGCTTCACCTGTACCTGCCACAATAGTTTGCTCTGTTGCCACGACTGCCAGGAGAGGGAGGGAGCAGGGAGCTACACAGCAGCTGCAGCCCACCTGCAAACCACAGCCCCCTGTGCAGGGCTGGAGCCAGGAGGTAGTGGGCACTGATCCCCACCTCCTGGGGTTGCCCCAACCTGGGCCACACTGCTGCAGCAGGAGGCAGCAGTGAGTCGGGCTATTACTAGCCTCAGCTCCCCACCACCCTGCAGTCACGTTACATCCCTTCTCCCCGCTCTCTCTCTCTATGGCCAGGTGGTCACTCCTTGGAGGGATTAATGCCTCTCTCCCACTTTCCCTCAGTCTACCAGTGTCTGGCTACCGCAGCCCAAGGTGCATGGCCCCAGGTGTACAAGCAGAGCCTACCAGTGCTTTTACCTGCCATAGGGAGGATTAAAACCCCGCTTCCCCTCAGGCTACTGAGGTCTGGCCCCACCCTTGTTCCTGCCACTGGAGCAGCAACTGAATAGGGGTGAGAAGCTGGGGCCCCCTGACAGGGGCTGGTTTCCCCCTGCCCCTCCAGATGCATCCTGGGTAGTGTCCCTGCAGGCCAGGTTGCGACTTTAAACCCCTCCCCAGTCATATTCAGGCCTGTCTGGTCCTGACCATGGCCCACCTCATCCCCCCCCAGCTTAGTTTCCCTCTGAGGGCTCTAGCACCCTCTGGCTTCTGGCCTGAGCCACTGCAGCCATGTGCCTGCATTTCTGGTTTTAAGAGAGAATGTCTATTCACTTGCAAATTGGTTCAATCTATGCACATTACACTAACCTGAAAAAATAGAATCAATTCAGGCTCCAGCTTTTTTAATATCTGTCCCTGCCCACAGGTTTGTGGTAGGTTCCTAATAACCAGAAATTTTCCAAGTCAAGATTTGATTTAGTATACGCTCTCTTAACCACCGCTATTAAACTGAAGGCAGGAATTAATAGCAAAGTCCTAAGCCCTCTGTTATGCAGAAGGTCAGACTAGATTATTATGGAAGTCCCTCTGGTTTTACAATCTTCATTTTTCCTTATTCAGTAACCTCTATGGGCTCTCATTCAAATGCTTCCAATACTGAAAGCAGCAAGTATATTGAACTTGATTGCTAACTTGGGCTAAAGCTATAACAGTGATGGTTCATCAGCTCAGCAATTTAGGACACTAATTTTCCTTATTCTTTTCCTCCAAGGCAACCAGCAGTCATTTTGAAAAGCGATCTACCTGACTGATAAATTAGGATCCAATAAATGCAGCACTGATGTATACTGTATCTTGCTGCTATAGTGATCAGAACCAAGATCACACTATGCTGCACAATAAGCTACTTGAGCCTTCCTAAGGCACCAAGTCTCATTTAATTTATAATAGGGGTTAAGGGTCTTCTCCACTCTTTACCAGCTGGTCTGCCTTACCAAGGAATCTAATCAAAGGACAGCTCATATATTTAAATAAGGTCAATCTCATCTACTCTTTTCCCCTGAACATTTTCCAGAGTGAACTTTGGATTATATTATGCATCCATTGACCCCCAAAGAATCTCAAAAATCCTGCAACTTACAGATGTAGGGAAAAAAGCAAAATTTGTGCTTCCTTATATTTTGTCACTAAATTAATTATTTTCAGGAAATGTCTTCACACAGCTTTAAGCACATCTGCGTGCTGACATGAGCTGTTGTCTTGGAAACTAGACTGATCAAAATGCAATAAGGACACAAGAAACCCTAGTCAACAGCTTCACAAGTGTTCCTGTGATTAAATAAATACGCCATTTGTCAATCTTTAAATTATTACTATAAACTCTGCTAAATCATTCAGTATTATTAGATGTTCTGTCTAAATAAACAGAATCTAAATGAAGTCTGAGGTTTCCTTTACCAGATGTCTTCTGACATTTCTGCATTAATCTTTTTACAGAGTCACTGGAGATTCACCCCATATCTGCCAAGCCAGACATTCAATGCTTTCAGGATCAAAGGAAAAGTCCAACACTGATGGAAGATGAACTTCATTTTCCCTTCCCTATACACATATGATGGCACTTG
Source organism: Caiman crocodilus (assembly GCA_030014935.1). Classification (NCBI taxonomy): domain Eukaryota; kingdom Metazoa; phylum Chordata; order Crocodylia; family Alligatoridae; genus Caiman; species Caiman crocodilus. The sequence continues at coordinate 155,943,638 of JAGPOW010003316.1, read as the reverse complement.
TAAGATGGTCTGCATCACCTCAAATCTACATTAGAAAATAAAATATTCTGGTTTAATCTTCTGATGATGTTCTATACAAAAATCAAGCGCATGGTTCCTACAACCTACATAAATTCCTTTTATTCATAAGAAACATTTATTTCTGTACCCCTAAGAAAATTCTACATGTGGAAGAAGTTCAGAACAGGACTGTATCTCATTTTTAACTTAAATTTTAACTTCCTATGTTGTCACACAAAATGTGTGTTCACCAGGATGCCAAATAATAGTTGCTAAGGAATACCAATGTATGACTTGTATAATGCAGAAGAAAAAAATATCAGTTATCCTGTACTTAAATATTTCTTCTATTTAACTTAAATTATTAGGAGAGACTTTTTTTTTTTAAGATCATCTGGGTGCAACTGAAGCACAATTCAGGTGACTTTCAGGTGACTGCAATTCTGTATTATTTGAAAAACATCTGTGTATTTTATTTCGGTGTGCAGACCTCAAGTGATATGTGCATGCTAAGGCACATGTATACAAGGCTGCCATTCAGTTATGGACAATTTTTACTTCTTATGGAGGGAAAAATCACTGTAATATTAATTAATGTTTTAATTGTTCTCTACAGTGCTCTCAATACATACATTAGGAATTTGAGTAAAGAAACAAGAGCCCAAGTTATCATAGTTTCTTGCCACATCCCCATCTCCCAGTAAGACACACCCCTTGTTTTGGGAAGGCAGGATGAAGAATAAAAGATTTTTCCAGAGCCATGGTTGAATGCCGGCTTCATGGAGCAGGAAGAGCCCATTTGCCAGCATCACTCAGTCTTCCTCTACTGCTCAAACAAAAGCTAGAGGTTTAACTCTGTCACAGCCAATGTTAAACTGGCAGCAGCTTTTAGCCAAGCAGCCAAATTTGGCAGCAGCGGTGATGGGATTAAAGCTTTAGTTGTAGAGCTGCAAGGAGAGAGTGAGTGACACTGAGGAGTAGATTCCACCCCACCTGCATGCAGTTGTGAAGGAAGCAAAATGTCCTTCAGCCATTCCAGTATCCCTATGCCTCCATTCCAATGTGGAAACCGTCTTCCTGTTCAAAATGTACACCCCAATTTTGGGTGACTAATTTTAAAAATAGGTGCAGGCAGTAGGCCAGTAAATTAGAGGAGAATTTTCAAACACACATTGTTACAGTAACTCAAGACTGATTGGAACAGGTTTTCTACTGAAAAAATGCATATTTGTTGAAAAATGCTTGCTCGACTCCAAAATGGAATATCTTATCAAAACCACGCAGTCAAACCTCTCCAAAAAGATGTTCAAATTCTAGAAGAGCAAGAGCCTTGGTGAACCCTTCTAGATGAGTACCCTAACCCCAGGACTATTGGCTAGTTGTACGTATGTGTGCATGAGAGTGAAAATTTAACTTCTAGAAGAACATCAAAAGTAGTTTCCCATCCAAATCATTAATTTCAGCCACAATTTTGAAAAATCTCACTCTGAAACAGAATAAGAGAAAGTGTGGGCCTTTACTGAATGGGGGAAGCAACCTAGTGAGAGATGAGGAGGAAGAAGCTGATGGACTCAATATATTTTTTGCTTTGGTTTTCACAGGCAAGGTCAGCTCCTAGACTACTGCACTGGGCAGCACAGTTTGGGGAGGGGAGCAGCTCTCTGTGATGAAAGAACAGGTTAGGTAGGGACTATTTAGAAAAGCTGGACATGTATACATCCATAAGGCATCTGAAGGTGCTGAGGAAGTTGGCTTATGCGATTGCAGTCATTGGGCATTATCTTTGAAAACTCTTGGCAATCGGAGGAAGTTGAACAATTGGAAAAGGGCAACTATAGTATCCATTTTTAGGACAGGGAAGAAGGGAACTACAGACCAGTCAGCCTCATGCAAGTCTGTGGAAAAATCATGGAGTAGGTACTCAAGGAATCCATTTCTAAGCACTTGGAGGAAAATAAAGTGATCAGGAACAGTCAGCATGGATTTACCAAGGGCAAATCATGCTTGACCAACCTGATTGCCTTCTATGAGATAACTGACTCTGCGGATAGGGAATGTGGTGGGGAATGGACTGTAAGGTAGATAGAAAGCTGGCTGGATCGTTAGCCACAAAAGCTAGTAATTAATGCCTCAATGTCTAGTTGGCAGCCAGTATTAAGTACAGTGCCTCAGAGGTAGATGCTGAGGCCTGTTTTATTCAATATCTTCATCAGCGATTTGGAAGATGGGATGGATTGCACCCTAAGCAAGTGTCTCATGTATCAGCCTCTCTGCACTTCAGAATGATAGCCAGGGGTGCTTTATCTAAAGCTCATTAATACAGGAAGCACAGGAAGCTCCTGCAGCACAGTAACTGCCCTGCTCCTGGAATCATAGCATGTCCAAGCAGCCTCCCTGCTTGTGTATTGGCATCCTTAGATATTAATTTCTGATCTTGCAACAGGCAAGTATGGATTTCCAGTGACCATCTCTCCCATGGTCAGTCTTAAGAACACTTAGTATTCTCCCTTATCTCTGTTGTTGTTTATCTGGCATGAGATGAGAAACATGAAAGTAAACAGAGGTACATATATGCATACAACATAATACAGGTATTTCCCTCAGGCTCCACAGGAACTCAATGCCCTAAAACTCTATACTTATGGAAAGCAGACTTAAAAAACTTTTCAGTTCTTCAGTCTTCCTTGATGGATAAAGGATGGATATGACATTTTTTCAGCTGACATGGATTCCCACTAGGGAATGACAGTAACCAAGTGATGTAAAGATTTTCCCACTTGCTCATAACTTGCTAAAACCTTGGCGAATGAGTATCTTTTAGATTTTATATATGGCAAGGCAGAGTTATGTACTGGTTAGAGCACTAGTTTGGGACCTGGGAGATCTGGATTCATTTCAGATGTCTTAAATGCAGCTCATGCCCCAGACTGGTCCTGTGCTACCCAGTGCCTGCAGCACCAGGTCCAGCTTGTGCACCAGACCAGTTCCACATGCCATGTGGGCCAGATAACTGGGCTCCACAGAGGAAATCCAGCCCAAGAGTTTTACATTTGGCACCCTGATATCGTAAATGACTCTTGACAAGTTACTCTCATGCTGTTCCACTAAAATGGTAAAATAACAGTCATAATATTTTCCTACCACCCACAGGCAAGAAAGGCTGAATAAATTAAAAGACCAGGATGTGCTCAGGTACTATGACAACTGCAGCCATAGATAAACAAATTGGGTATTTTTTTAGATTAGTAATACCTTTTCCATGCTCCATTAAGTCAGAAGGGCTTAAAATTGAATTTCTTTAAACTTTAAAATAATACTGCCACTCCACTTTGAATATGTTCATGCAATTTTAGCCTACAGAATAATTTCCCAAGCACCAAAAATCATCAAGAAATGTAAAGAGAGAATTCGGAACGAAAGCACCTTCTCAAACTCCAATACTCAACTAAACCTACATGACAACAGGCACACTCAAATACAGTCAGCAGCTGCAAATCTTTAATTCATACTGCTATTTAATAGAATATTTGCAAATGTTAACACACAAGGAATGAATATTTGTATTTCAGAGACTTTCTTCTTGTAACAGATTCATTATTGTATTTTCATAATTATACATGTATGCCTAAAATCATACGCAAATGTTTACACATAAATGATATATACAATTTTGCCTAACCAAAAAATTCAGTCAATTATCAAATATTAAATCTCTTTCCTCCTCTTGTTCATACTATCTGTCCTCATGCAGTTTGAATAAAGTTCCTTTAAACCTCTGCTTTGCTCTTGATAGCTGCCTTCATGTTTTATATGTTCATAAATGCTATGAATAGAAAAATCACAACTCCGCAATTTAGGAGAAAATATTATCATTGAATAACCTCCCAAGGGTTCTATTTCTTGGCTTTATCTTGACTGGAGCCTTGTGTTACTATTTTGCCGAGTGCCCCTCTGAATTTGCATTCCTGTCCTGTCATATATCCCGTAAAAGCACAGTGCTGACACTGCCATCTAATTTCAAAGCAAAAAGCTAATGAAATTTTAAAGTGGCGATTTCTTTTCATGCCCTGCCAGACAAACTGACTAAAGGACCCAGGCACTGGGTGTGTGTGGGGGGAGGGGGAGGGGCAGGTGGAGAAGTAGAGGGGGGGATGCAGGGTGGATGCTTCCAGTGACACAGGAAAAAAATTGCAAGGCTGGAAAGAATTTTAAAACATAAGCATGCTGTTAGATTCACAATAGTATGGAAAGCCTACTGTCTTAACTTCACAGTGGGGAAATCCAGGAAAGATGTTACATAAAATCAGTCTCTGTGCCAGACTCAGATAGGTCACCCAAAGAGGTAGAAACGGGTTAGTCTAGAGATACAGGCATACAATATATATTTAGGCAAATGTAATTTGGTTAACATCCATGTAACTAGCACAGAGGCCTCAGAGACATACAATCAACTACTGTGACATACAAAAATGGTTGGGATTTAACCACACACTAGTGAAGGCAATGATCGCTGCCTGTGCAGTTATCCTCCTTTCACTTTCTACTTACTACAGGGCAAGAGTAATACACAGGCTGTCACTGCAGAAAGCTGCTGCCTAGAAATCTGATGATCTGGAGACCCACACACAGTTTTTGAATGCTTGTAGTCACAAAAGCTTCTGCACCGACTCAACATGGCATGGTACTCATACATTTGAATTTCGTTCACTTATTTCCCTCACTCTACTCTTTGCCCAACTAAATCCCCAGTTACTCTTCAACATTAGGGATACATCAATACAGATTTTTTGAGTTGATACCGATGGCCAATTTTTAGCAAGCCATATTGGCCAATACCTATCCGATTCCAATACGAAGCCGGGCAGCAAGGAAACTGGCATCCAGCTGATAAGTGGTGGAAGGGGTAAGGGGAGAAGGAAGAGGTGTGAAGGGAGCAAATTGAGGTTCCCATGATAAGGGAGGGAGTGGGGCTGGGGCAGGTACTACACAATTGGGGCACAGGACAGAGCCATGAGTGGCTCATCTAGGGGGCCAAGGGGGAGCAGCTCCCACCACTGCATGCACCCTGGGACAGCACTGGGAAGGTGTGTCCCCAGATCTGGAAGCAGGGCGGGGTGGGCCTGCGGCTAGGGCTGCACTGGGCTCTTCCTGCTGTGGGGGCTGGGAAAGGTTGCACTCAGGCAGTGGCACTGGGAGAGGGGGTTATGGGAAGGGGCTCCAGCCACCCCAAAATTTGCTGTAGCTCCCCTAACCCCACTTCCAGCACCATTGCCACCTACCCCAGCCCAGCCCAGCCCCACACCAGAAAGAGCCCAGCACCATCCTGACCACAGCAACAGGATCACCCTCCCCCACGCAGATCCAGGAGCACATGCCCCCCATGCCCTCCCAGGGTGTGTGCAGCAGTGGGAGCTTCCACGCCCTTCCCATGCCCTGCCTTTGCTGTGCAGCACCTGTCCCTACCCCTGCCCTACCACTCCCTCAGTCACCACTGGGGCCTCAGTCTACACCCCCCCCCATGCCCCTTCCCTCACAACAGACTTATCAGCCAGACCTGGGTGCTCCCCACACTGCCAGGATGTGTTCTGGCCACCAGCATGCTGCGCTGCAGTTGCACAAATGCATAGGACATTCATCAGCAACATTATCATTCTCCAAAAAGCTGATTGCCAATAGTGTTAATTTTCCTTATAGCAGTGGCAATCCAATATGGAACCAATGTATCAGTGCACCTCTATGCAACATTGCTTCTTTCATTGACTAAGACTGTAACAGTGACAGTATTGAGGTACTCTACAATCATAGTTGGAATATGAAAAAGAACTACCATTGTGTTATTAGAAATTCATTAAATATAGAGCCTGAAACGTTACCAGATGTTTAACTCATCAGCTGCACTTCTGAAGAATCATATACAACCATGGCACAGGGACTGGGGGGAGGGGACAGGGGGTAGAAGTGGCACACAAATATTTAGAATGATAGAAAATTGGGATGGGAAGGGATGACAGGAGGTCATCTAGTCCAGTCCCCTACCCAAGGCAGGACCATCCCTTAAGGCAGGACCATCCCAGCCAAGGCATTGTCTATCCAGGTTTTAAAAACCTCTAAGGATGGAGATTCCACAACCTCTCTGGATAACCTGTTCCAGTGCTTATACTACCCTTGCAGTGAGGAAGCGTTTCCTAATATCTAACCTTAACTTCCCTTCTGCAACTTGAAACCATTGCTTCTTGCTTTGTCATCTGCTTTCAGTAAGAACAGCCTTGCTCCATCCTCTTTGAAACCACCCTTCAGGTAGTTGAAGGCTGCTATTCAACCCCCCCAGTCAGTCTGGTCTTCTCCAGAGTCAATAAGCCTATTTCCCTTAGCCCCTCCTCAGAAGTCATGGTCCCCAACACCCAAACCATTTTTGCTGCCCTCTGCTGGACTCTTTCCAATTTGTTCACATCCTTTCTGTAGTGGAGGGCACAACACTGGACACAGTACTCCAGGTGTGGTCTCCCCAGTGCTGAAGAAAGGAATAAATTGCTTCCCTCAATCTGCTGGCATTGCTCCTACTAATGCAGCCCAGTATGCCATTAGCCTTTTTCGCAACAAGCGCACACTGTTGGCTCACATTCAGCTTACTGCCTACAGTAAAACCCAGGTCCTTTTCTGCAAAGCTGCTGCCTAGTCAGTCAGTCCCCAGTCTATACCAGTACATGGGATTGTTCTAGCCTAAGTGCAGACCTTCGCACTTGTCTGTATTGAACTTCATGACATGTCTGTTGATCCAATTTGTTTAGGTCTCTCTGAATCCTAGCCCTACATTGCAGCACATCTACCACTCCAGCCAGCTTGGTGTCCTTCGCAAACTTGTTGAGAGTGTATTCCAACCCCTCTTCTAGTGCATTAATGAAGATACTGAATAAAACCGGCCTTAGGGAGGACACCTGGGACACTCCACTTGATATTAGCTTCCATTTATGTATCAAACCATCGATTGCTACCCTTTGAGTTTGACATTCCAGCCACCTTACAGTTCATTCATGCAACCCAAACTTCCGTAGCTTGCTTGCAAAAATGTTGTGGGAAACCATATTAAAAGCCCTGCCGAAGTCCAGGTATATCACACTCTCAGCTCTCCACACATCCACAGAGCCAGTCATCCTGTCATACAAGGCATTCAGGTTAGTCAGGCATGACTTGCCCTTGGTGAAGCCATGCCAACTGTTTCCAATCACTTGCTCTTCCAAGTGGTTCAACATGGGATTCCATGAGGACCTGCTCCATGATTTTTCCAGGGAGTGGAGGTGAAGCTTACCGGTCTGTAGTTCCCTGGATCCACCCTTTCCCGTTCTTTAAAGATGGCACTATATTTGCCTTTTTTCAATCATCCAGGACCTCTCCCAGTCTCAACGCATTTTCAAAGATAAATGGCTAGCAGGTCTGCAATTTCAATGGCTAATTCCCTCAATACCCTTGGGAGAATTGCATCTGTTCCCATGGAATTGTACATGTCCAGGTTTTCTTAGTCTCTAACCTGTTTTTGCCACTGTCAGTGCAGTAGTCTGGGAGCTGACCTTGCCTATGAATACTGAGGTAAAAAAGTACTTCAGACTTTTCCACATCATCTGTCACTAAGTTACCTTCCCTATTCTGTCAGGGACTCGTACTTTCTCTGACCTTCCTCTTGTTGCTAACATACTAGTAGAAACCCTTCTTGTTACCCTTCATATTCCTTGCTAGCTGCAACTCCAATTGCACTTTGGCCTTCCTGATTTCATCTTTGTATGCCTGAGCAATACTCTTATACACCTACCTAGCACTTTGTCCAAGTTCCACTCCTTATAAAATTCCTTTTTGTGTTTTAGATCATTGAAGAGCTCCCTGATGAGCTAATCTGATGTTTTGCCATATCTGCTAGTCTTTCTGTATGTCAGGATGGTCATTCCTGTGCATTCAGTAAAGTTTCCTTTAAAGTACAACCAGCTTTCCTGGACTCCTTTCCCCACTTGAAGTGGTCACCCAGGGGATCCTGCCCATCAATTCCCTGAGTGAGCTTAAGTTACGTCTGCTTTTTCTGAAGTCCAGGATCCTTAATTTGCTCCTGTCCTTTCTTCCTTCCTGTCCTCAGGATCCTGAACTCAGCCATCTCATTGTCACTGCTGCTCAAGTTGCCATCCACTTCTACATCCCCCACCAATTCTTCCCTGTTTGTGAGCAGCAGGTCAAAAAGAGAAGAGGTACTAGTTGGCCTCTCCAACATCTGCACCAGGAAGACATCCCCAACACTTTTTGAAAACTTCCTGGATTGCCTGTACACTGCTATATTGCTCTCCCAGCAGAGGTCGGAGTGACTGAAGTCCTCCATAAGAACCAAGGCTACTGTTTGGGAAACATCCACTAGTTGTTTGAAGGAAGCCTTATCCATCTCATCCTCCTGGTCCAGTGGCCTATAGCATACACCCACCATGACCTCATTCTTATTACTCTCTCCTCTGACCCTAACCCAGAGACTTTCAGCGGGCCTATCTCCACTTCCATACTAGAGCTCTGAGTGAATCATACAGCTCTTTTACCTAAAGAGCAACTCCTCCGCTGCCTGTACTTTTCCCCTGCCTGTACTTCTTGAACAGTTTTTGTCCATCCATAACAGTGCTCCAGTCTATCCCACAAAGTCTCTGTTATTCCAACCACATCATAGTCCCATAAATGTGCATGGACTTTCAGTTCTTCCTGCTAATTTCCCAGGCTCCATGCATTCATGTACAGACATCTGAGGTAACTACCTCTTTACTTCCTCAGAAAGAATGAGACGGCCTCCCCTGTTGCTTGCTCCTGCTTACACTTCCTCCAGGTCATTCACTTCCCACCTTCCTCAGGGCTTTGGTCTCCAACCCTGACAAACCTAGTTTAAAGCCCTCCTCATTAGATTAGCGAGCCTGTCTTCAAAGATGCTCTTCCCTCTCTCTGTCAGGTGGATCCTGTCTCTTCCTACCAAAGTCAAAGCCCTGCTGGTAATACTATCTACACAACCATGCACTGATCTGCCAGATGTGTCCACTCCTGCCCAGGCCCTTCGCCTTAATCAGAAGGATCTAGGAGAACACCTGAGCCCCTGTCCTCTTCACCCTTGCACCTAAAGCCCTGTAATCACTTTTGATCTGGTCAGGGTCACCCTGGCAGTTTTATTGGTGCCCACATGAATGAGCAGCATAGAGTAGTAGAGGACCAGATGACTCTTGGTAATAATCCCTTGGTAATAATTTCTCCTGAGACAATAGGTCAGGCCAGCAGATGGACACCTGTCCCTTGCAGAAGGTGATCACCGACCATGACCACCCATCACTTCCTCTTGCTGGCAGGGAATTCTCAATTGTCCCAATTCTGGGGAGGCTTGGGTTGTCCTGGCCTCTTCTGCTGATGAAACATTCTCCTTCTCCTCTCCTGCTCCATATCTGTTCTCCAACCAAACTGTGGTAGGGGGGATGAAGACTTCTGCTTGCTGTCAAAGGTCATAAGCTTCCAGCTTCCACCTTCGTGAGAGTCCATGTCCTCTTACTTCTCCAGCATAACCCCTAGCAGACCTTCCTCTGCAGTTCTAGAGGTCTCCTCCAGCAAACCAGTGAACCCTTCATGGCAGAGGATGCTTCAGAGCCACACCACCTCATCCTGTAGCTCTCTTATCTGCTCTCTGAGCAACATTAGAAACATCTTCTTTTCCATAGTCTTAAATGTAATATTTTCCTCAGAAGTTGTAATAGGGATTTCTAGAATTCAACTTTTTATTAAGCTTTATCCTGCTAATGGGAAGTAGGAGCTAGTGGGAGACCTTGAGATGGGTACCCCATAGCAATCAAATAGGTAGCATCTGACAATCACTATGGATCTATAACATAACGAATAGGCACAACTGAACCACCAGCCCCAGGTGACAATACTGGTGGAGGCACAAAAATAGCAGCAGCTGTGCAGCCGGAGCTGCCCGTGATTCTGCCCCATGTCCTGCTCCAAGGTAGTCAAGCATCTAATATCAACTCTGGTATGGATATACCTCCGATTGTTTTGTTTGATACAAGTCTGTTAAGAAGTTGACAAAAGCAAGCGCAGCAAAATGTAATCCCCTCACACAGCTGAGCTGTTGTTTATACTCTGAGAATGTTCAAACTTCTCATCTCGTAAGATGCCTCCAAGCTACCTTCTCTGAGTGTTTGTATTTTTCCAAAGTAAGATAGAAAAGAAGGCATTCCCAAAAGTGTGCTGGTGCAGTCTCTCTCCAGTGTCATTTGCTGACAGGGATCTGAGCAAGATTAATAAGAGATGGCAAAAAGTAATTGTTTTCTCCAAGCTCATCAGTAGAAGATGAAAAAATAAGCATCTTGTAATATTCGACTTTCTGGAGCTGTTTGTATTAAATCTTTCTCCCTGGGTTATGTTTTATCTTAAGAAAAAATAACCAACTAACCACCACATTTTGCTATTACTGGTACCACTCTACCAGTGGTAATGCTTCTTATTCAGAACCCTCCTCAGGAGAGATCTCCAGGAAACGTCAGTTGCTGTTGACACCTTCATCTACATTATCGTTCACATAATGCCCAGGCTGCACTTTTACTTGATCAGTCTCATTTCTCCTATAATGAATCACATAAAGAAAGTATCCTAAATGATAATTCAAAGTTTTTGGCCACTTTAGTCAGAGTACAATGACTGGTTAAAAAGAAATCAACCCTTATTAAAAACTTTGTTTATTAATAGCTCCCAATTTAAACAAAGTCAAAGCTACAGATTCTACAAAAAAACTGTCTGGATCTTCAAGAAGATAAGCACATAATAATAATGCTGCTTGAGCCAATTTAGGAAGTTTTTGTAGATAAACTGCCATGCAATAAATGGATAGATGTGGATAAACAACATTTAATTAGGCATGTTGTGCAGTTTTCTGCATAGTAATGGATCTTACACCTTTATAAGGAAAGTCCAAATAAAATCCAATATTCCAAATACAGTATCAGTTCAGCAGGCTTTTTTAATCTAAGGAAAATATCACTGGGTTTTCATTCTTCCCCAAACCAGCCAAAACCGGCTTTTACATTTATAACAGAATACTGTTTTTTCAACTCAGGAGATTCATCCATGTTGAATGTGTAGAAAAGGAGGTTTTCTTGCCTTTTTAATAAGAATAAAGGTAAAATATGCAAGAAAAAAAAGGAGAAGAAAACATGGCACACTATTTAAATCTCAGCTCATTCCTATGTTTGCATGTGTCTGACTCTGAATTACTTTGATTAAGGAAAAAAACAAAAAACCTTGCAATGTCCCCTAAGCAACTGACACTCTACATGCAAAGTTCCTTCTGCTTATAAAAAACAGTTCTTCAGAGTCGATTGTTCTTCGGAGTCAATGCTGGGTATGTTTTTGTTTTGGCTGACTAACCTGACTTGGGCTCATTGTAAACAGATTTCTATGCACTTGCCTAATAAATTGTATTAATTCTAAAAATGATTCAGAGGCAAAATGTTTACCATTAACACTGAATCATTCTAGCTAGTGCCCAAAAGAAAAAAAAACATTTCTGCCAAATATTCTCTTGTTAACACATTTTGAATAGTGTGAATTTTATTCAAAATTTGCTTTTAATACTAAAAAGCCAGATGCTGCCTTTTAGAAAAAAAAATGACTGAAGCCAAAACTGTCATCAGCTCTATCTGTGCTATAATGGACAGCAGAATTTCTAGCAGATTATGCCCTCTGATTTTCACATATCTTTGCTTGCAGATCTGGGCGTGGGAGGGATTTACAGATTCGCATTTTGGGAAAGCAGATCATTAGCTAGAAAATATTTCTGAACCTGGGTCTAGATTTAATTATTCCTACCACCTCCATTCTCTCTAACAAAGATGCTTCATGTTCTTCTCTGACTTTTGGAACAAAGACTCCTGATAAAATTATTGCAGAGGAGAAAATTACTGCCTCCAAATATATCTTTTTCTTAATTAAAAATGGCACCTGAAGCAGACTTATGATGATCTGAAAGACCAAGATCTAGCACTGGGTCCAAATTATACATTTGCTGTTTTATTTTTTCCATAAACTAAGTTATAAAGTGGAAAAGTGGCACAAGACCATACAACCCCCGCCAAGTAAAGAAGGAAGCGAACACAGTGGAGAAGAGGAACAGACGAATGGAATCAAAGACAGCAACAACAGCAGCAGCAACAGCAGTGGGTCCTCCAGCAAACAACGGAAAGACAACAATAGAGAGACCCTTTGAGCTGAGTACCTGACCCCAGAAGCGGGGTGAGGGTGGACACAAAGGGAGGGCTGGTAGAGGGGACCAGAAAGGACTGAGTTTGTAGTTTGTGTGTGTTGCACACGTTTGCAGATATTATAACAGGTATGGGTGGCCAGTGGGCCTTTGCATGGGTACGGTTTAACCTTTTTGGGATGTAATAGGTTAGAGAGTAGATACATACAACCTTATGTAGAGGGAGAAATATATTTTTACAAAAAAAATAAATAAATACAAGGGTTTATTACCTTTGAAACATTATGATAGGTAATTATGAGCAATTTAGGCATTCAGTCTTGTCCAAAGGGCTTACAGTCTGAATGTCTGGTGTGCTGAGTGACCCTCCTGTGTTTACCTGTCCCAAACATTTAATCTGTTTGGGCAAAGTACCTCTGTTGTCCAGTATTCAGGAGGATGCCTAGGATATACCCTTATTATAGGACGTCTTGGCACAAATGGAACTGTTTCACTCTCCTACCCCACACCCCCACCAATATTCAACTGAGACTGGAACTCAGAGACAAGCCTGAGAGTGGGGTGACCCATTTTGAAAGTAGGGAAAATACGGTCACCAGACTGGTGCTGCAAACAATGACTCCCTTCAGCACTGCTCCTAGTATGAAGAAGGGCTACTTGCTTGAGTTAGAATATGCAGGACAGGCCCCTAAAGTGAAATGCATCTTGCCAAATAGGTAGTGCAAACAAGAGGGGGATGGGAAATGGCAACAGCCATGCAGTTGCTTTGGTTGGCAACACACGACAGATTCTGAGGTATTTATGTGTATATGAACACTTGTTTAATCATGAACTTTGAACTAAAAACATAGGGTTTTTATACTTCAGGGAAGGAGTATATGCCGTGAGAAGACTTGAAAGGAGGAGAAGATGAAAACATGCGAGACAGCCAGACATGATAATCCATTTCATCCAAGTGACAGGCTATTTAAGTTAAATGCCACGGTCAAAAGCAAATGTGCAACTGAAATGCTGCTATGCTACTCCCAATTAGAACAATCCATTTTACTTTGACTAATTCTATCTTGTGTGATACTGTGAAACAAAAAGGAAAATAAACTGTACTAGATACTTCGCTTACCTTATATTTTATATTTCTTAATTTATTTGTGCTGGATCCAAATGATATTTCATTTTACTAACAGTATTATTACATCACAGTCTTCTCTGTTACAGATAAACATATTTTTCTTTAAAACTCTTCCTTGTAATTAATTAATTGGGTTATGTGCCACAAAGCCAATGTATTCCAAGTACTGGGTTCAGTCTTTGAAACACTGTTTTGACAAACTGACATTCAGTCAGGACCATACATACTGAGATAACTGGAGAATACTAGCTAGTTCAGCCAAGGTCGGCATTAATTTAAGGTAACAATTCCCTCTACACTCTCAGGTTGTATCAGATCGCCCATCTCAGATTGTATCACTCAGTCACACAACAATTTCTCTGTACTTTTATTTTTCATTTGAATGTATTTTTCTTAGAGCTGAACATGCTGAAAGTAACCTAGTTTTTTTAAATAAAAGATTACATATTTAGCTAGCTGCCCCTAGGAATAAAATAAACATATTGACTCAAGTAGCATAAAATGGGATATAATTACATCTCTATAATAAACAGATGGAATGAGTGCTGAATTAAATCTGACCATATGAAAGGAAAGTCTACCTGAACAGCTGGACAGTCCTGAACATGCTTCAGTTCAGTATGTGATAAAAAAGACCTGAAAATCCACATAAGAGGCTTTTGTTCAGAAGCAAGAAGAGCTTCCAACTGCATCAAGATGGGCAAGCGCTAAAGAGACATATCAAGTTGTCTGGAAGGGAAGCCTATAGCCTTTTTTAGTTTGTATGCAATTCCAGTGTCCTTTAGTTTTCAAATTGCCTCAGCAGGTGCTATTGTTACAGGTGGGAGAGATGCATATAGATTGGCATCAGCAGTAGCATAATTGGGTTGGGGCAACAGGGGCAACTGTCCTTCACACAGCCTTTGGGAGGGGAAGGAGCAGGGCACAAAAATAGCTAATCACTGGAGTGCTGGCTGAGTGTACCCACATAGTCCACACTGCAGTAACCTGGTGCTGTCCCCAGCACAGAGCTGCCCAGTTATGCCTCTGGACATAAGCATCTTTAACAGGAAGCTGATGTCACAGACCTGCAGGCAGTGTTTGGCTCTGAATTATTTAAGGATACTTATATTCATTGCAAAGGGAGTTCACTCTCATTTGAAGGAATTCCATATATTGTGCAATCTGTATCCTAGTTCCTTTAAGAAATTTCAAGTAATGGTATAGAAAGAGCCAGAAGATTTCTGATAGGTTAAAGGAAGAAGACCAGGGATAAATCTGACATCTTCCTCCTACTCCCACAAAGAAGAAACTAAACAAACTTCCATAGCCAATGCAAGTCTAACTGCCAACGGTCTTCAAAATTTGCAAGACATTTTCAATGACATTTCTAGGAATTATACACTGCACACAATTTTTCCTACCCATCTCATATATTGGTATATTTCCAGCTCATAAAAGCTAGTTCGGGGTGCTTCATTTTTTTGACACCTAGTGACTCATTTTTCAGACATACTAAACTGTGTGTTAAATACACAGGAGTCAAAAGTGCTTACTAGTTTGGGGAGGAAGAAAGGGGATGGGGAAGCCCAAAAAAGCATCCCCAAAAAATAGGAACTAAGCTCTCCCAAGATGTGCACCCAGAAAACAGACAGCGAATACTTTCTAAACTGAAGTATTTAAGCTAAACCTTTAAACAATCAAGGGACTTCACACTACAGATTGCTACCAAGAACATTAAATCAAGATGTAAATGAATAATTTAAACAAAAATACAGGGTAAAAACAATGTTTTAAAAATGTCATATATTTCTTCAATTAAGTGATTTTTGCAAAATCACTTGTCTCTTCAGCTGCAAATATGGAAAAGCAGCTAGCATTAACAAATAATTTAAATCAATATATTATCCAATACTGGTCTTTCCTTGAATTATTGTTGAATAACAACTGTGAAGCCTATCCATAAGCATGGACTAGAGATCTGAGCATTAAAATTGTGTAGGGTAATTGGAACAGTGCGCTTAGTATCCATAAATCCTCAATATGCAAGAAATTTATCCAGATGCAGAATTATATTACATGCAGATTAAAACATATGTTGAACAAAATCTGGAATAATCCATCTAAAAATGCATCAATGCTATAAACCCACAGCAACATATGATTCACTGATAGTAAGGAAAAAAATCTATTCTTAAATCCATTCATTATTGTTAGAAATTATAGGAAGTCCTATGTTATGCCTCCAATAAAGAGCTTTATAACATGGATAAGAAGGACCTGGAAGTAGCTAATACCTTTCCTTTAACTGTCACATAATAATCTTACACTTTTGGATACTGAATTTTATCTGCTATCATCATAGAAATAAAGGTGTAAAGGGAACATGAACTTTTGACTTAAAGCAACACAAATTCAGCTGTTCCTCAATGCAATACAATCTCCACTGAGACGATGGAAAAAAGCAGTTCTCTTTGTCAGCATCTCCTTTGTTTATTTTTAGCTGTTCAGTTTTCGCTGTTGTCATAAAAGGCCAAGCCAGACTGATTTTAATAAATCTGCTTCAAGAGCCTGAAGTCACTAGGCCCAGATTTCAGGCACATGGAAATGTTATGAGTCATCATCATTATCTGCCTCCTCCTCCTCCCTTGTTCACTCTCTAGTCTGCAGCCAAGTGCTCTCCACTCAAAAGTTTACAGCACTTCAATGATCTCACTATGAGCTCCAAGCATTATCTGCAAACTGAAGGATCACATGAGTCATTTAATATCAGTTCAAATATCTGGTGTAAATAAGAGGCTGGTATAAATAAGTTTGTGCTGCCTTTAAAAAGCTTTTGAGATTTAGCAGTCTGATTTCAATAAGAGTTGAGTGCCCAGCAACTCTTCACTAGTTACCAACATGTACTGTTTGAGAGCAACTATATTCCATTTCAGAAATGGCTACTTTCTAGTGGAAGATGAAGTAATTATTGTAGGGTTATTAAGCATACTGACTTCAGGATTTAGTGAAAGCCATTAAATAAAGTTGTTCACTTCTGAGAAAACAACGTTAATGGTAAATTCAGCTACCATGACAATATTCTCAGGGCCTTATGGTAAAGTAAATTCTTGCTCCAGAGAATTTACAACCTAAAATGCAGAGAAGGCAAGAAAAAAAGTAAGGAGGAGGCATGAGGGAAGTAGATAAGGTGTTCCCTCATGTTCATTTTGGAATATTTCTGTGGGCAGCATGAAAGAAATGAACTTCCATATTATTTTCGCAGAAAAAAACTATGGCAGGGTCAAATATTACAGTACAAAGCAGGTATTTTAGTTGGCTTTGTATTAAGTGGCATAAAACCACCTTTCAGTAGTAGGTGACAAACAGGTATATGGTACTATACCTAGTGAAACTAAATTCTTCAGTTTCATGATATATTTTAGGATGGATTTAGGTCACAATCCCCCCTTCCCCTCCATTTTTTTTTTTTTTAATTTTCCACTTTATAAATGGCAAATATTGCTAAGCATTTTTTGAAATAAGCAAACTTCACCAAGAACTAGTATGCTCATACCTCAGCCCACAGGCCAGGTCTGACCTCCACATTAATCCGGCCTGCAGGACTCCCCACAAATCCTGAACAGAGCCCCATGGGCTCTGGTCCCATGTACTAGATTGGGTACACAGGGCAGCCCAGGCCCAATCTTGATGTGCAGGGGCTAACTGGGGGCAACACAGAGTCCCCAAAGCCTAGTTCTGGTAGGGCAGAGGCAGCACAGAGCCCCACACCACCTCCGCCCAGCCAGGATCTGGCCATGGGGTCTGTGCCACTTTTGCCCTGCTGGGATCAGGTTCTAGCCAGGTGGAGGCAGCATAGAACTCTATCCAGCCCACAGACCAGCCCTACACTATTCACCTGGCCCACAGGGCCAAAACTGAGTACCACAGACCTAGAGCATCCTTATCCCACAAAGTTTCTCAAATTCCTCATTAAATGAGGCACTGGTGCCATCACAAGGCATCTCATGCTAAATATGCCACCCAGCTTTATTCTATTTTTCAGGAAAAGCCAGATCATTGAATAATCAGATTTGGCTATCAGTGCAGCAAGGGATTTAAGTTTTAAACCAATTTAAGCATACAAATACCATATGCCAGCTGACAAAAAAAATAATCAAGAAACAAGCAGTTCAAATACTTTCCTGCAATAAAATACCAGTCTCAGAGAAGAAGAGGCCCTTGTGCTATATCCTAGGATTGGAGTGACTTCATTTTATCAAAGGCCACAGACATTATTAAGCTCCCTTCCTAAATTTCAAATGAATCCTGGATTTTACCAATATAAAAACTAAAAGTGAGGTTTGTTTAATATATACAGATTACTGATTTATTCTTTAAAATATTTCTGAGAGATGTTTTCATACAATAAAATTAATGTAACAGTTTGATAGCAGGAATAGTATATCAGATTGCCATCTCTATGGGATAAAGAATAAGGCTGTGTTTTACCCGGCAGTCTAGAGGTGCAACCACAGCTCATATATATATCTGAGCTAGTTTTAAATGGTTTAGTATGGATCCTGGAAGCAGTCCACCTAAGCATCAGAGGCCACACAAGCTTGCCCAGGGCCTTGGACAAGTACTGTATTTACTCATATCCATAATAACCTCAAATTTAAGACGATCCCCCAGATAGGGGCACTTCTGTGAATGTTCAACCCAAGGTGGTTTTCTTTGAAAATAATCAAAATGTAGTTGCTAAATGAATTTAGGCCACTGGAAGGGAGGTATTCTGCATCATTCTCTGATTTGGATACCAAAATTCTGCATACATTCTGTTGTGTTGTCTAATTTACCAATCTGAAGCCAATCCAAAATGTTTCTTCCAGACTAGAACACTAAATTATTATGGTTTTGGGTTTAAATATACTTGAATGCTTTATCCCTGCAACAACAGCAATTGACATCAAAAAGAGTAATTTGCTGTGAATAAAGTACATAAAATATCCAAGTAATCTGCATTTTTCACAACAACCTGCACATGCCTCTTGAAGAAAGCAAGGGAGATTTTCAGGAGTTGGAGAAATTAGGGAAGACAGGGAAAAAGGAGGAAAAATAATGAACCTTACCCCTCTGACATTTACTTCACAAGCTCACTCACCCCTCATCCCTTTGAAATCCAGGATGAAAAAATAACTAAACTAATCCTAAAATTGTTGGAAGATTTAGGGAACTGGGCTTACTTAGCCTGCAGAAGAGATGACTAAGAGGAGACTTAATAGCAGTCTTCAAGTACCTGAAGGGTGGTTACAAAGAGGATGGAGTTGGACTCTTTTCAGTGGTGGCAGATGACAAAACAAGGAGCAATGGTCTCAAGTTTGCAGCAAGGGAAGTTGAGGGTAGGTATCTGGAAAAACTCTCTCACTAGGGCTAGGGACAGAAGTTACACATAAGTCAGTTTAAGTGATCAGAAACTGATTTAAACCTGTAACAGAACATAAGTTCAGTGCACATAAACCAGTTGCAAAATGGCTGAGACAAGTTTGAGAGAAACATGGCTGATTGCAGTATCAGACTTAACTGATTTGTGTCAAACTGGTTTATGCAATGTCTGTCCCAGACCCCTGACTGGTTTAACTTAAAACAGAGTCCCCCAGCATCCCATGTGTTTTGCAGCCCTGGGCCAAATGCTTTGCTAAAATGCTATGCAGACATCTCTGCTCTTGAGAGCAGGGCTAGCCTTGCCTCTCTACTTCCTAGCCTGAGCTCCAGCAAAGATTGCAGGTACAGCAGGGTCTGCTTGGCGTCTCCTGTCTGCCCCACCACCACCCCTGCTGCTCAAGCAGGGATTCCCCACTCCCACCCTCCTATCTCCCACAGCAGGGAACCCAGCCCCATGGACCCTAGGCATGTGGTATGCTAGCTAATGCTGAGGTGTCTGTGCATGTGTGTCTCTAAATTCACTGGGACAGACAGACTGAACAGGGTCTACTTAGGACTTTTTGGAGCTGATCAACAGGTCAGCTGGTAATGTCCCTCTGTTTCTTCCTTGGAAAAAGCTGTGTAAGAAGGGTTTGAACTAATGAGCGAGGTTTTTGTTTTCTTGATGAGCTGACAAATGCTGTTATCAGCCCCCTGCTGGCTCCCAGACCAGTCAGGTTTGCAGACAGGATGAAGAAGCAGGGAAGAGGGAGATCGAAAAGCTCAGTATCAACAGATGCATGCACTGCACACACACACACTCCTTTGCCTCAGAGTGCTAGCCAGGGGCTGGGGGCTGGCAACACTCCCACCCTTTGAGCAGCAAACTGTGAAAAGCCTGGGACCGTGCAGACAGGGTAGGGGGTTTACATCCCTCCCTAATCAGTGTCCTGACAGGCCCTGGATATGCCCCCCACCCCTCAGCTCAGCACTGTGGAAGGGTGTAGTATGATTTTTTGCATTATTTATTATGTTTAAATGATAAAAGTATTGAATTGATCAACCTCTATAATTCTTAGCTTTATTTTTCTTTTATGAACAATTGTGTGAACAACTAAAACTCTATTTTTTGCTTGTTCCTTGCTTGACGGGAGTAGATGAACTTCATATGTACTGTCTGCAAGTGTCTGTGTGAGAGGGCGAATGGTGAAAGAATGGTAATTATTTGCATGAAAACAGAAGATTTAATTGATTGTGTAAGCAACAAGAGCCAATGTATAACTTACAAGACAGTAAACTAATTAAGCTAATTAATGGATGGCTTAAGTACTTGTCTATGATCAGGTGCAAAGAAGATAGTGAGAAGAAAGAATTTTGCATATCCTGCCATTTGAAATACACAATACTTCAAGGACACAATACTTCAAGGCAGAGATGCCAACTTCACTGAAATGACCTCATCAGAGATGCAGACTTTACTGGAATGACCTTAGTTGAGATAACCAGAAGAAATAACCTCTAATTAAAACCTGAGCATGGAAACACCCCAATTCTGAACAAAGACTTGAAATTCCTACAAAAGTGAGATGCAGACAAGCCATGATCGGGAATCCACTCTCTGCAACATCATGGAGCACAGGCACATCTGTTTACGCCTGCTCCTATCTGCTGGTAACTATAACAGCTTAGTGGAGTGGTTTTGTCTGCATGTCTGTCTGTCTGTTTGTATGCCTGTGTATGTCTGTTTGTATGACTGGTGTGTTCAAGCTCATGCATCCACTTCATGTAATCAATAAACACAGCATTTTGCCTTACCCCTTTTATACATTCTCACTTTTGATTTGAGCAATTGGCAATTTAAAGTAACAAGGGAAGGGAGAGCTGCTCTAGCACCTCCCCCCAGCTTCTAGCCTGAGCCACTGCAGGTATGTACCTGCATTTCTGGAATGAAAAGGGAATGACTAACCTGCAAAGCCTGAATCAGTTCAGGTTCTGGCTTTCTGAATATCTGTCCCTAGCCTAGGAGTGTTGCAATGTCCTGGAACAGGTTATGTAGAGAGATTCTGAAGACTCCATCCTTGGTGGTTTTTAAGACCTGGGTAGACAAAGCCTTGGCTGGGATGATATAGGTGATAATGGTCCTGCTTTGAACAGCAGGTTGGACTAGATGACCTCCTGACATCTCTTCCAACTGTAATTTTCTCAGATGCTGTGATTCATTGCCAATTCACCTGATATGAGGCTTTGTTTTCCCTATGTTGAATGGGGAAAAAATCCTTGCCTGGCATTAAATAAATACAGTACTTGGTGACCAAAGCCCAAGCTACCATGGCTAGATTGCTATAGGGACCCAGGTGAACTTAGCCCGGGTATCATGAGCTGCAGTCATATTTCCAAACTACATAGTAGACTTGCCCATACTCTGTGATTGCTCAGCATGGTAACAGTTAATACTGGCATAAAAGGGTAAGGACTTGAATTCCTCACAAGTTTTTGGGAGATTTCAGTTTCGCTATGCAATTCTTCCAGCCATCTAAAAAAGTTTCTTATGGAAGATGCATCAAGCTATCAACAGTTCCTGTTTAAAAGGCTACAATCATCATTCCATTCTGCTGTCTTAAGTGTCCCATGCAATCATAGAAAATGACAGTTGAAAGGGACCTCAGGGTGTCATCTAGTCCAACTCCTCTGCTTAAAGCAGGACCATCCAGCTAATTCAAATAGAAAATATGTTTACTTCCTGTCTTAAACTGATGTATAGTGTTGGTATATACTATTGAATTGTTGCTACAATCTTGCTGAGAGATAGCTGTATTTCAGTGCTTTATGTTATTGTCCCCCATGGGAAAAAATTCTAGTGACAGAAGGATTTATATTTATATTTTTCATAAGAGAGATTTTTTATGCTTTAACTGCAATTGCTATTATAAAAGTGATATAAGCAAGTTCATTTTTGTCCAGGTTAATATAATAAGATGTAAAACACACAAAATAACTTTGTTTCATGCAGAAACAAGTATGTTTGCATATACTACCAGACTGATTCAGCAAGTATGGGGTAAGACATAAAGCATGAGTATGTGACCAGAAATTAGTCAGCCTACACGAAGTAATGATGTAAGGTCTGAAACGCATTTAACCAAAAGGTTCATAACTAAGTTTCCTCATTTAAGGATATACATCCTAGCTTTTGATCACTAATATTCAGGGAAAGAGGTATATATGATATGTGTATAAATACAGCATTTCAATTAAAATAATCAAATTCTAGCCTTCTATGTTTAACATTTAAAAATCTGAGTTTTTAAATCATTACTCTCTCATAAAGACATTTAATGATTTTTCTACCAGTATAGCAGCCAACTTTCGGGAGAGTTTTCTATTCTTCATGATTTATCAAAAGCACCGTACTGTGACACTGCCTATACTTTGAACAGAAAAGACAGAAGGCAGCACAGTAAATTCAATTACTGCAAAAGGCAAAAATCCACATCAACAGAACCTTCCCTATGAATGAGCTGCCATAGAAAGCTGCACAGCAAGGTATTAAACAAGTGCTGATATATGCTCCTGTACTTACACTTGCTTTCACAGAAAAAACCCAAACTTGCAAAGATTAAGAAGTTTTCAGATATTAAATACATACATTAAAAAATCTGAACCATTCCAGATTTATCCACTCAACACATTCTACCACTCAGAATAAACAGCTGTATTAGTAATCTGTACTCTAAGTGAATACACCTGCATTTTAATATTCAAATAAGTTACAGATATAAAGTCAAGCACTAAAGAAATTGGGAAGTGCCCAATTTATAGCTGCTCACATAACTTTGCATTTGGCTCCCTAAGCATCCGTCCCATGCTATGAGTGAGAAGACATGGATCCAGTGAAAAAACAATTATTTCACCACATGCAGTTATAAGACTATACACAAAAGGAGGTAGAGTAAAAACCTCTTTGCACAGGCAAAGGGGTAATTCTGGCTTTTGAATGGCTAACTCTTGAATGCAGTTTTGCAATCTCAAACTTTATCATAAAAGGCTTTTTAAAAAATGTAATTTCCATGGATAACTTTGAGAGAGAATAGGTAAATTCAACATTCCGTTTTGTACAACAGCAGTAACCCATCCCATCAGTATCATCACAGGACTGTGAACACCGAGTTTTCAGCTCTGTAACACAGACTACAGGTCTGAAAGGTACAAGGCTAGGATGCTACCAGGCAGTGGAATAGCTCATCTATCCTGCAGCCCACCACACCTCTACCTGGAGTGCATGGATTTCTTGCCCATGGGGTGCTTTGAAAGGAGACAGTAGGTTGGGGCATGTACTGAGCCCAGGGTTTGATGGGTAAGAACTTAACATCCATTTCTGTAGCAGTCAAGAGACTTCTAGCCTTGTAGAGGTGGGATCGTGCTACCATGGCCACATGCAATTTTCTGTGGACTTTAAAGCCAGTGAACTCCTCTCTGGCTCCATATGAATCCCCACATGGGTAAGCTGACCATCTGGAAATCCCAGAAATCCAGGACATTATCTGAGAAATCCAGAACACTCTTTCCCCCCCACATGCTCTCAAATCAGCAGGAACAGGGCTGTGTGCCAAGCAGGCAGCAATGCCTGCTTACCTGGCTACATGACACCCTGCACCACTCCAATTCCCACCCAGACCGAGCCTTGCACCCCTGAATTTCCAGGATGTCCATTATAATTCCCAACAGCCATCCAGGACAAGTCTCTGAAATCCAGGCATGTCCCAGCTAAAATGAGACATATGGTCACCCTACATATGGGACACAAGTATTGCATTCAGTAAGAGAGAACAGCTGTTCCAGCTGCTCTCAGGCATCTCCAACACTGTATTCACTGTGCAGAGTCAGCATGAGCCGAGTCTCAATATACTTATGCATTTACTTGTATTTTATAGGCTGTCAACATCTTCCGCAGGTACATGACTAAGGACAGGAAAAGAATGAAGTTGAATAGAAATTCACAAGGCAAAGAAGAGACTTGTGTAGCCTGTAGACATTTCCCATCCTCACTGCTGATGCATGATGGGGGTGTTGTTAATTCCCCAACCCATCCCTCTCCAAAATATTGAAGAGCAGAGGGGTCACTTTTGGATGCGTCTATTATTTACTTCCCCTCCACCCAAAATATTGGCAAATTTAGGTTAACATTCTATAGTTCTTAAAAATACCTTATTTGTTCTAAAACACACGAAAGCACCTCTCCACCCAGAAAAAAGAACAACCACCTTTTGCATTTGCATCAAACCCTCTTAGCATTTATAGACTGGCAATACTTAATGGGAATACTTAATCTGCCTGTCCGTTTGCATTTACCTTTCAGAAGACACAAGACAGTGAAGATAATTATATTATCATGCCTTGTATTTTGACCATCACTTTTTATTGAATGTTAACAAACGTAATAAATGTTCTCAGGGCAGGAAAGCTACCAGGGAATTTAATTCTCTTGCCATCAATTAATCTTTTATTTGACACATACAAGATTACAGTAAATAAGAAAAAAGTAGAATTTAAAGCTATGAAATAACTTGTTTCCTTATTACTTTTTCTTTTAGAAGACAAAATATTTTTTACCATGAAGAAGCTGAAAAAATAAGTGCTTGTTCTGTTTCTAATGTATTTGGTAAGTCACAACTTTAATTACCACTTAAAAGAGTCACTCAAAGATTGAGCTGTACACAACATCCAGAATAGGAATAGATACATTATTTCAAAAGAAGGAATTGGCAATTCAACAATTATACACTATTGCCAGTCCCAAATGCTCAACAACTACAGATCAGGCCCCCAAACTCATTAAAGAAAAATAAATGTACTGCTTAAAAAGTGCTTTGGGGGTCTCATTATTTTCTTCACAGCCATAAATTCCTGAAACTTTCTTTAAAAAAAAAAAAATTCACAAGTTACAAAATTATTGTAGCATTCTCTTTAACCATAACATTTACAAAAGTCTGGTGATGTTTCACATGTTCTGAGTTGGAAACATCATAATTAGACACCTCCAGGCAGATCATATTTAAACTCCCACAGCCATCAGCATCCCCAGTTCGCTCCTCCCACAAGTAACACACATTTAATTTCAAATGCTTCACCTTTGTTCTGTGGTGGATATGATAAAGACTGGTTGCTTATATATCACACTAGGGCCAAGGAGCTGAAATCAAATTTTAAACTTCTGTTTTGGCATGTGTCTTAGGCCCAGGAAAGGTATCTGCCCTTAGTTTGCTGGTGCTAGATTCTCAGAGACTTAGTCAAATTGCACCCTTAAGTGCCTAATATTGCCACTTTTTCAAACACAGATGTCTGAATTTAACAAGAATTTAGAGACCTAAGTCCAAGTGAATGATTTACCAAACTCTCACCTAAACTATTTAAGTTCCTGAAGCCAGAGATGTCTAAAGCTAAAGTGTTACATATTCTTAGAACTGCCACCATATTGGCAAAGCAAAACATCAAGGCACCCGAACCCACTAGGAATTCACAAACTAGGAACCTTTGCTGTTATGAGCCAGTAGCTGTGCTGAATGCACCTAATGCACACACTGACAGCTTATACATGTGACACAATTGGCATTTAAAGTGGCTTAATTGCTCTTTTGCACCCCTTTAATAGCATTGCTATTTACACCTTTGATGGCATATTTTGCTTTAAATGACCTTGTTATGTAGCAAGGTAAAACCCATCTGAGGTATTTTAGTTTACTACATAACATAGTGCAATGGTGTGTGGGGTGCTGGAAGCCCAGACATGCTTGGGGAAGCTGAGATATGGCAGGCTTCCAGAGCCCCACGCACTGTCTCCACCACCTTTCTCCTGCTACCAGCACACCCAGCAAGCTAGCCCATTCTCTGGTGGTCCCAGGTAACTGGAAAGGTCTATGGGGCACTGGAACCTACCTGCCTTTTTCACAGCTGGGGTGTTTGCTGCCAGCAGCCCAAGTGGGTTCTGAGCTGCGGACGACCCTGGACCTTCCTTCTATGGTGGTGGCACCCGGCAGATGGCACGCCTCCACTACACCCCACCCAGGCGATCCCAGGGGGTGCTGCCACCACAGAGGGAAGCACTAGAGTTGTGCAACTGAGGGGCAGTTCATGCAGGCAGGCTCCACTAAGACAAAAAAAAAAAGCAGTGAGAAGCCTGATTTTTTTTTTTTTTATTCCCTTCGAGCCTACCTGCCTCTCCCATGGTGGGGGAGCAAGCTGCTGATGGGCTGAGCGGTCTCCACGTTGCAGGGAACCCTGGTCCTTTCTTATGTGGTGGCAGCACCCTCCAGGCAGCACCCGCCTGCTAGCAGCCCACGCATGTGATCCTGGGGAATGCTTCCACCTCGGAGGAAAGGACTGGGCCCCACGCAACTCATCCCCCCACTGCGGGGGGGGGGAGGGAAGGCAGACTTCAAGGGGGGGGGCCAGGATAAAGAGGGAAAAGAATTCCTCATCACTTTTTTCTTTATTTTTTTTTCTCAGTAAAGCCCGCCCATGAGCTGCCACCAGCCCCTGAGCTGCACAGGGCCTGGTGCTTCCCTCTGTGGTGGCGGCACCCCCAGGACCACCCAGGCAGAGTGCTAGCGGGAAGGTGCTGCTCGGAGGGCGTTGCCGCCACAAAGGAAAGGACTGGGACCACCTGCAGCTGAAGGACCACTCGACCTGCTGACAGCTTAAGGTTAAGGTTAAAGTTAAAAAGAAGATGCAAAAGGAAGGTCCAAACAGTCAAAGGAAGCATTTAAAAGAATGCACAATCATTAGTGGACTTTGCTACAAGTCATCATCCCTAAATGAATATCATCAGAACTATACAAAACAATAGAAAGGATGTAATGCCTGAGTCTTTCCATAGGTCTCAGGTAAGCCATGGATGCACTCGGTTCTGGGTTTTGGAGCTCCTTGAAACGGCTCAAGAAGTATAAACAAAGAAAACAATTATTCTAAAGCAATTGCTACAGGGCAGGGGGAAGAGAGGTTATCAGTTTTTATATAGGCTTTATTGGATAATAAATGGAAGCAAAACCAACGCAGCGACTTCTGAATGAAACAGCTGATAAGTCACCAAGACTTCTCTTCCGCTTACTGAGAGATGGAGCAAATGCACAAAACATTCACACTAGACCTAACACAGTCGGACACTCCCTTCTTTTAAACTGGCTTATTTTATTTCCATTTCTCCAAAGCCCAACAGAAGGTAAAAACATGAAGTTACATTATAGTTTCCTACACAATCACTGGAGAGAGGAGGGGTTTTTCTGCTTTTCATCTGGGGAACTTTCACCTACCTATGCAGACACAGACCAGATCTCTTCAGGGATCTTTTCTAGCTAGCTAGCTGAGGTATACACAGTTCTCATTGTTAAAGCATCCTGTTCAAGATCCCTCACTGGCTGAAGCCAGCCCCCAACCTACACAAATGCAGGCATTCTTTTGCATTTGGAGGCCTAATGGTCACGTCTGGCAGATAGCCCTTCCCTTACAATCTGGAGTCTTAGGCTTTCTCTCCTCTCTCTGTGCAAAAAAGTGCTTCTAGCACCCTGATGAATAACAGACAAAATGGGAATTGCTCATATAGAAAGCTGTAGAGAAGCTATGCCTTTTTTTTTTTTTTTTTTTTTTTTTTTTTTTTAATGCACTGCTTGTATAGGTGGTCCAAGCCATCAGCCTGCATTTGCCTTTTGTCACCCCAGCCTGTCAAACAAGCTCTGTGCCAATTTTTGTCTCCTGCTCCATCCCCAGCAAAACTTCATGTATAGGCAAAATATTTCCCATTCTCTGTATCCATGACGGTTTCAGTTTGTTGGAAATACTTCCCACAAGCCTTGTTCTCAAGACTTAACTTGACTGTTTCAGTGTTAACTTGTTCATTTTTGCCAACCCCATTTGTTTATTACAGCCACATATGATATTCCCACACAGTCACAATGTAGGCATGTGCATGTAATCACCAGCAACACATGTGCAATAGTCAACAATGGAGTGTCTGTCCCTGACTAGAGTTTTCAGAGAAGCCACAAATAACATTCTCAGCCTCATCTTGCCCACAAACATAAGTGTTCCTAGAGCTTTTCCAAGACATGGCTCTCTGTCTCAACCCTTAGGATCTTCTCTTAAGGGCTGGGACAATCAAAGGATATTATATTTTTGAATTGGTGTTAACCAGGATCACCTGCAATTGGGGGGCGGGAAAGGGGAATAGGACACTACACTATGTGATCAATGCAGAGTTGTAATCCCTCATAATCAGATGATGCTACAGAATATTCCTGAGTTGCTAGGTACAACCTTAGAATTGTGCATAGGTCCACCACCAGTGCACTGCTCACTATATCCTACTCAGAAAAGACCTCTGATATTTGATTACACTCTGGTACCTGTTCAAGGGCTGGCATACTACAAAGTTCACATAAAGATAGCAAAATGCATGATTTTTAAATACCAGTAACTTGTATGTCATCATTTTAAAAACTGAAAATTGTGGTGTCTTAAGTGAGACTCAAAAATTCTTTTGATATAAAATGAGTGAAAGAGCATTGACAATATAAGCTGTCCTTTAAGTTGCCCTGCCCATAATGTGCATTTTTAATGTATAGGCTCTAGTTCACCTGCACAGGATGAAAACACACAGAAATTTACATGTAAACAGCATGAAGCGTTATATACTTTGACAGGATGCTAGCAAAGGTAGCTCTACACAGTGGCTGCAGTCATTTTAGCTCTGCATTAAAAAATCTTCTGACCTAGAAGAGCAGCAAGTAATGGGATAAACAGATGGGCCAGCCTTCTGACAGCTGGTATACATATGAAACAGAATTCAAGGAAACCACCACTCTTGTTTGCAGTATTCTGACACAGCTGCTCCATTCTGGTTTAGAATAAGGGCCTCTGCTTGAATAAGGAATACTTTTTGCTGCCATGTATAAGTATTGAGTGTCGAAAAAATAACTTTTGAATTCTTCAGGTAGCTTTTAGAAATTCTGTTGTAAATGAGTCATTGCTAATGTTGTCATTTAATACATTTTGCTATATAAACGGATGCCCCTCTGCATCTACTTGGTAATATCCAACTTTGTTTAGAAAATGTTGGAACCCAAACAAGCAGCTGGGTTGCAGATAACTCATAAAGCATTATTATTTCTCTGCTATCCAAAGTCTGATTTTGGATGAGGCACACTCACTACTGTGCCTGAAACCCCACTTCTAACATAGCCAGTTTCTACACAATTCAGCATAACACAGAGCAAGGGGTGAGGAGGGGTGGGGGGAGGGAAAGGAGAAACAATGACAAGAAAACATAGAAATAAATAAATGGAGATTGCAACTGTTCCATTTTCTTCCAACTCCAATGCATATAATGCCTCCAACTTAGAAATAAAAAAACTCAAACAAGGTGGTTCCTCCATATTTTCCACAGGTATTACAGTAACAAGTCTGTTACTAGGCATATTGTTGGAACCCACTCATCACACGCACTGTCTCTAGATGCATGAAACCAGACACACAGCCTCAAACTTTTAAGCAAGAGGCAGGTAATGGAGAACTGCGTCTGGCACAATAAACCTTTAGAGGAGGCATCAAAATATCTGATTCAGAAAGTCCTAGAGCCAGGTCTTGTCTGTGCATACTCCACACAAAAATGGAAAAAGTTGCTTCAGACAGGCAAAAAATCTAGGAATCTCCTAATACAAGAAAAACGCTTATTGGAAGTGTGGGCAAAATAGATAGATGGGTAGATGGAGAATAGAATACACTACTCTCTTTAAGGTTACAGGGTATTCTAGAGTGGAGAAATGACTGTTTAGAGGTCATAATTCCCCCTGCTTGGCATT
Organism: Caiman crocodilus; assembly: GCA_030014935.1. Classification (NCBI taxonomy): domain Eukaryota; kingdom Metazoa; phylum Chordata; order Crocodylia; family Alligatoridae; genus Caiman; species Caiman crocodilus. The sequence goes on along the minus strand of JAGPOW010003316.1, from coordinate 155,914,024 downwards.
TGGGCTAAATCTCAGGTTGGATCATTTTTTCAACCAAGAATCAGTAGCTCTGGAATCTTATGTTCAACTTCTGAGTGACTTTGGACATTTTCTGCTTGGTATATACTTCTATAATTTCCAGGCATGAGAAAAATAAGAGACAGAGATCTCACTTAATACATGACTTCATAATATCTTCCAGGAATTTTTACTTGACAATATTACAGTTAGAAGTTAACCAGCTGCAAAGCACTGGCAATTGGCAGACTTACCTTACAAACCACAGTTGCAACAGCAATAAAATGTTGAAAATGATTTTGAAGTCTTGTGTCTTTTTATCTCATTTTGGCTGTGCTTCAAGGAAGCCACACATAGAGAAAGCTGTTTACGAATTTCAGCAAGCATTGTTTTTCCTGCTAAAAAATACCCCCAAATGGACAAATATTCTCTAGTTCAGAATTCTACAACACGAGCCACTTGTATCAACACAAGGTCTGAATGTCAAACCAAAACTCACCAAAAATCCAGTGGTTAATGCATCATTGGAACCTCCTAAATGTACATATATGGTTATAAGGCTCATCTACTTCAAACACATGCAAATTCAATCCCCCAAACAATTAGAGGAAAAATAGTACATAACAGACCAGATAAAGAAGTCAGGTAATGAAGTATGCTGCTAACAGGAAGTACAAACCATTTTATAGTTTTGGGTTTTTATGGTCTTATGGCATATGCCTTGCCAAATTTGTCTCCTTATTCCGGCTTTTTTGGCTTTACTCAACTTGGCTTTCCTCACTACTCATCTATTTCCCTTTAAAACTTTTACCTGAGTAATGCTTGATGCTAAAGTTACTCCTTTGTGTTCTTTTCTCACCTCCTATCAACGTGCCTTTTGCCCATTCACTGGAAGTCCCAGACTGCCTTACCTCAGCCCAATCTCCCTTACCTTCACATTCCTCCCACCACAAGACAGAAAAATGAAATGTTTATATACAAGACAAGGAAATGCCACAGTATAAAAGATCCTTTGGCTTAGCATTACTTCATGTATTGTACATTTTCAAGCTATCAGCCTTGGCTCCTGCAATATCAGCATTTACAATTTCAGGGTATGTGCAGAAGTTACACTTATATTGACCAAACTAGGTCCACAGGGGAAGTGCTGAACTGTACATATGTTCAAGGGAGATTAGATCAGGCAAAAAAATGGCCACTCAATCTAATTTAGTTCACCCACATGCACATCTTACACCTAAATCAACTTCACCTACCTAGGTCAATCCAAGTGCCAAACTGCATATGTTTAGGAGAGGTTAGATTGGCCCCATCTAACTTTAGTTCACTTAGGAGATGAACTACATAGATCAGCCTAACCTTCAAAAAGAAAAAAACCCCACAGACCCACAAAATTCTGTGGGCCCACTAGCCGTTCCAATCCCACAAAGTCCCCACCCCGCAGACCTACTAGCCCCTTCCAATCCCACCAACCACCCCCTCCAATCTGACCAATCCACCCCCCCCTCACCAGACCCACCAATTTAGACTGGGCTCTCAGCACCAGTGAATGTCTGCATAATCAGGACCTGATCTACAATCACACAACTTAAAGTCAGCCATGCGATTATAGATTGGGTTCCAGAAATGTCTGTACATTGCATTAGTCAAATTTTTGTCCTCAAACATCCAAGTACTTTCTTTCTCATGCCTCCTTTCATGTAGGAAGGAACCACTCGACATCTGCAGCCCAAGTATGCTGCCTTGCTTCAAATACCTCCTTAAAATTCACCTCTACAGAGATGTCTACAAATATTGATGCCCTGTGACTACTGCTTATTACGCTAATCATAAATTTCCCCACTGTTACACTGCTTGTGATACCCATCTGTTAACTATAATCATACATTTAGCTTAAAAATTCTTTGGGGTAGGGATTGGTTGATTGATTGATGGTGTGTACATGCACACATGCATTTCTATATTAGCCTACAGTAAATTACACTACAACGCAAATAAAAATATGAGATTTCATATGTTCCGATTCTGCTTGTTCTTCAGTCCTCTCCTCTGTGCCTTACTGTGGATATTTATCCTTTCTCCTCCATATGTTCCATTTCTGAATAGGAAAATCCTATGCCTTTAAATCAGTAGTACTTACAAATTATGACAATATACGCACAAGAAATATCTAACAGGAGTATTATACATCCACACACCTCTGCTCAAACAGTCCCCAAATTTGGAGAAGCTTACTTGCAGATATATATATATATATATATATATATACGCTCTCTAATCTAAATAAATAAACACACATTTATGGATTTACTAGCCACCTAAATTCTGAGGTTTTGTATTCAAAATTCTCTTTACACAATATACTACACAGATGTAGGAAAGAAGTAGTCAGTTGTCTCTCAACTAGAAAATTATTTTACCTTGCTGACTGCAAGCACTTTAATTGTCCATGATACACTTAATTCTTTAAGATACTGAATTAATTTCCCCCATGAAATCTGAAGACTTAATAAGCTTAAACAGCAACAAATCTTATTATAGCACCTTTCTACACGCAATATCTGTTAATCAATAATTAGCATTACTGAGACTGCTAGATTCTACTTAGAAAATGACAAAGTGCAAATGAAAAAAAATGGTCAAATGGCCCTTAAAAATAAAATGTTTTCAATTAAATGGAAAAAAAGGTAGTTGTTTCTTCCATTTCATGTCTCCTTTGTCCTCCTCCTTTCAAAATACGAAGAGGAAGAAACCAGAAAAATATAAACAATTTTTCAATAACATTTCTTGTTAAAAATGTCAAATACTGTACATAACCCAAAACCTGTAGAATTAAACAGTGATTCTTGCCTGCCCCCTATTCATATACATCATAAAAAAAATGTCTGTTCATAGTCAAAACATCCAAAACACAAAACAAAAACTGGTCCAGAAGTAGAATGCATTGTAAAGTAATGTAAAAAAACTTTTTTTCCCCCTATGGGTAAAAAAGCCTCATACTATGAGGAAAAAGATCTGTAGTTTAAGGTGTCCCTGGGGAGAAGAGGATGATGTGAATGAAAGAAAACCCTGAGGCCCCCCCTCTACACTTTACAGGTATTGTGCACAAATAACTGCACAATTATCTTATGACCAGCTATGCATGCAAAACTAGCAATCACAAGATAAAAAGCTCCAACCAACTATAAAGTTAGACCTCAGAAATAGCTGACTTTATAAATAGCTTTATAGCTGGTTGCTATAGAGCTTTAATTTGAACATGTAGCAGGGTCTCCCTTTCAACTGGTATACCTTGCCCAGCCTGAAACCCCTGTGCCATGGGAATTGCAGCTGTCAGGATCCCTAAAGCTCAGGAGTGAGTGTAACCCCATTGCACACAGAGTCTCAGTCCCACTTGCACCTCACAGTGCTCAGAGCCCTCTCAAGTCCCAGCAGCACCTCCTCAGCACCTGGGACCGCAAGAACCGCGCAACTAACAGGGCTGTCAAGCCCTGATACATGAGGTGCAGCCGGGACCAGGAACCTCATCAGATGTGGGGGCTCTCAGCTCCAGCTGCAAGTGAGGTACAGCTGGAGCTGGAGCTAAGAGCTCCATCAGTTGCAGGGTATCTCAGTCTGAGCTGCACGTGGCCCTTGTGGCTGGGAGCTCCCTCAGCAAAGGGGGCTCCCAGCCATGGGAGCCTGCTTCTTGCCAGTGCAGAGGGAACTGAGGATTGGGTTCCCCATGCACCAGCAATAAGGTGCAATTGCACATGAAACATGGCAGGAGGTGAAACTATGTGGACTGGGCATCAGATGCAATCTCACCTTTACTTGCAAGTGTAGAGGAAGCCTGCAAGTACATACATAGTGTTAACTTAGATCAGGAAACTCTTTCCACCAAAAGGCAAATGTGTGACAGTTTGAAACCTACTGATCGAAGATGTGTTACCAGAAATACCACAGAATTATTTTTAATGCATTATGTCGAGTCTTATTGCCTTTACAGTCTTAATAAATTGTAGTAATTGAGTGGGATAAAGAGTATAAATAATGTACTCTCTTTGTATGGTTATCCAAATGAAAACCTAGCAAGGGAATGCCCATAGTTACTTGTGATTTGAGGCATACCAGGTTATTCTTTGGCCACAGGCACGCTCTTATTTTCTTGAGCAAACAAAAATAATGATTTTAAATGAGCTGTAAGCTCCCAAGGCTTCAAGCACCATGAATTGTTTCTATTGAATGATTTTTTTGAAGTTTTAAAATAAATTTTATCATTGATCATAAGTGGGCACATCTACACAAGACACTACATTGTCATAATGATGAGCTACAGTGATGTAGCATTGGCAGGCACTGTGACGCCGCCACTACTGCACAGTAGCAGTGAGCTACTAAAGCAAGTACTAAATGACTAAACAATACCAACTGTGCAGTCAGGGGCGTGTGTAGATGCACCCACCACCCACTAAGTGCTACCACTTCAGCTGTATGAGCAGAAAATGAATATGGTCATCTTCACATCTAAGCTCCTTCTGCCATTTTCCTTGCCCGCAGCAATGTCTCCCCATTTTATCAATAACTTTTTCTACTACAGTAGATTGAAGAGCAAACTGAAGAAACAAAACAAAACATAAAAACCTTTTGAAATAAGCAAAAAAATAAATAGTTGATCACAACACTGATCCCACTGTATTAAATGTCATCTGTTTGGTCATGTAACAGATTTCTCTAATTTGAAGAACCTAACTACAAGACCCAAAATAGCCATTAGATTAGTGAAATGGGGATTTTAAACCAGGAAAGAAAGGAAAAAACTGACAGGTAAGAGAAAATATGATTTCACTGTGTGGTGTTCATTACCAACCCCATGTAGCTTCTAGCTAGAAGAGTAATAGAGATCTTACAAGTTACAAACATGTACCTATATCCTGCTCTGGATGTTCCAGGCAAGAGGATAAATCCAGTGCTTGTACAGATACATAATAAACACATCCAAGATGAACAGCTAATCATCCTCTAGACCTGAGAGCAGGTAGCCACATGGTTGGGCACAACCTTTTTTCTGTTTTGAAAAAAAAGGGGGTGGGGTTCTATTATGTTATTTAAAAGGAAAAAAAATGAAGAAAAAGAAACTAGAGAATACAGAACAGTGTCCCAATCCCTAACACAACAAAGCTAAAGACAATTTAGTTACTTTGTGCTATTGTTTCTACCTCCCGGATGATGCAACTGCCACCAACCCTTCTAGTTTGCATGAAATGAAGCTATCAAAGCTCTTTCCTATCATCCACTCCTCCCTGAGCTCATTTTACTTCCATTTATGATTTCCTGTTTTACCACAAATTCAGACTTTGTGCTAACTCATGAGTTTCTTGCCCCACCTTCATTGCTGAGTGTGTTTCTTCCTGCAATCCTCCCACACTTTGTTCTTCCCAAACATCTTCTTTTATTCCTCTGTTCATTTAATGTTTCCTATTGAAATGTTTTACTTTTGATCACACTGTCTGGAACAAGGACCTGGGCCTTATTTATCTAGGGCCAGATTCTATTCCAGTTATTAGGTGCATAAAAGGACTTAGGTGGTTGCATGCGACTACTACTCCCTGCTGGAATCCTTAAAAATCTGTTAATGCAAAAAGGTGAATAGCTCCTCCTACTCCTCCTGTTTTTTGTGACTTGTTTTAAAGACCAGATGATGTCACATTACAAAAGTAGATGCATTAATGGATTTTTAGTACATGAAGATGGTGGAATAGAATCACTCCTGGGTGCTTAATAGGTGGAATAGGATCTGGACCCAAGTACCCTACCTTCTTTCCTTTAAAGGCTCTCTCCCTTTGAGAAGCCCTTTCTGCTTTCTACTTCTCAACCCTTGACTATTCTGTCTATAAATTATTGCCCAGAGTTCTGTCCATGCTCTGCTGTCCAGCAAATATTGGTAAAACAAATTGGCAAAGTGTAGTTTAGCTGTGTTTTCTGTGTTGCTGCCATGGTATCAGCAGAGGCATCCAAGAAAGGTAGCTATCAATATGTAAGAATAAAAAAAGAGGATTGGAAGACTTGCAGCAGAGTGGTCTTTGCAGGAGATTCAGAGCTTTCTCCAAAACAGACCAAGTCTGGTGACTATGAACTTCATAAAAAAAAAGAGATAGGGTTTTGAAGGACTGGGGGAATGCTCCGCCAAATGATGAAGTAGGGAAGGTAGGGGATTTTCCCTCTTCCATTGGCAACAACGTAGGTCCTATCAAAATGATTTATTACTGAGGTTTTATCACATTAATTTATCCAGCATGCCATATTGAACTTTAAAATTTTACATAAAAATTAAAAATGTCTTGTATATCAAAATGAGAAACTTCCATGCCAACAGTGTACCAAACAGAGGGTTTGATGCTTTGCAATAATAGTTCTTATACATGGGTTTTTTTAAGTAAAAACTAATAACCACTGATCTCATCCGGATTTATTTAAATGATGTGTTATGTACTATACATAAATGTAGATAAGTAACGTGTCACAGAAAAGACAAATAGCTCTACATGAATTTGACTCAAATAACCTGCAATGAAGCCCCAAGTAATCTGTCTACAACACTTAAATCGAGACCAAATAATAAATTGCTCTGTTAGTAGGATTTCTCATTTTTTTTTTTATACAAAGAAGAGGTCAGACTAAATAACAATAATAGCCCCTTATAGACTCAGATACCTATTAATCTAAAAATCTATGATTTATGGAACAGCAGACTGCAATGGGTAGGGATCTCTAAAAATCACACTGGAAGTGAACCCCTTCCCCTCTCCCCCCCCACAACCAGCAGCTTCTTCAATGTTTTTCATTTCACTGCGCGTCTTAAATTTAAAACTGCGGTTTTCTCTTCCCCAGCGATCAGCAGCAAACGGCCCTGCCAGCTGGACCTCTCTGCCAATCAGGGGCAGGGGTGAGAGGGCAAAATGGCACAAGCTGCAAAACGAAAAACATTAAAGGAACCACTACGGGGGACACTTCTGGTACGATTTATGAAGACCTCTAGCAATGGGATCATAATCTAATCTAGGGATTGGCAATGTTTTTGGGTACAATGCCAAAACCACCCAAAACCTCAACTTGCAAGATGTTGGCATGCCAGGACCAGACAGCAAGGGAGTCGAGAGAGGTCCAATCCTTTTTGTGACAGTGAAACCCCAGACCCTTCCCCACTGTCTGCCCCAAGGTATGCATACCAAGCAAAATCCCTTCAAATGCCACACTCTGGCATCTGTGCCAGGGGTTGTCTATCCCAATCTAATCAAATTTTTACTTGAGGTACACTGATACTACTATGGATATAAATGGATTTTTAACTTTTTTTCACATAAAAGGTAAAATGGTAATTCAAAGTTCACAGACTTACATCAGTGCCCAGAACGAATAGGTAAAATAAGAGATTCCATCCAAGAAAGGGTGAAAGTGGGGAAAGTCTGCTTTAGATCTGATTTATAAAGCACGCAGAAAAGTATATCAACGAGAACTCTCAGTTCTCTGAGACAGCGACCTGATCTTAGACATCAGATATAATATAAAATACTATGCAACTAAAGAGTAATCTGCGGGGGAGAAGGAATCAAATATCTTCCTTTGTTCCAGAATTCATACATCCAGAACTAAAAAAACCTTTAAAATAGAGTCTTGTTTTGCTAAGCAAGTCAAATATAAAATCTTGTACATGGTTCTCTCATGATACATCTGAGTACTCTTAGAAATTTTCATTGCCCTACAGATTATATAAACAACCTGCTTACAGACTGAGAAAGACTGAAAACGACATCTAGATATAAGTGGTGACATATCACACTGCCTCCTCCTTTAAATTTCCAGCTAGTGGTCATCAGTTCCAGATGATTCCATGATAATATTTTCAGGGAAGCCTTTAGGCAGATGGTTAAATTATACTTTGGTTCATTGCATGGTCACAGTTAGATATAGGTTACATATATTAGTTTACTTTCTCTTAAATATGGAGTTATTTTTGTATCTTTGACTCAAAATGCTAATATTGGTTTTTCCAGTAGAAACAAGAACCCAAATCTGTCAAATGTCAGCCAGGCCCATCTATAATAAATATGTTCTTCCTGTTGCACAGAAAACTTTAACTCATCTTTCACTGCAATCGTGCCTGCAGGCTGCTGCTAAGAGTAGGAAGCCCTACTGTGACAGGCATGTTGCATTGATGGTCAGAGAAAGCCCATGAAAGAAAAGCAAACAGTGGAGCAAAGATGTCCTGCCTCTCAGGATCTGAACACGAGCAAGGAATTGGGCCCAGATCACCCAAGTCTAGTTCCTTAATTACAAAGCTACACTGCACTGATGTTTAAATGACCCAAATAGAAGGCACACCACATGAAAAAGAATTTTGGAAATCAAAATCTAGAGGAGTTTTGCTATGAACTTCAACAGGGCCAGGATTTCCACCCTTGATGCCTCATCACAAGTTCTCTAACTGCACTGACACATTTTGGCTTATACCCTAGCTTCTCCATAGCCATTAGTTCTCTAAATAACAGAGAATAAAAAGACTGTGGCACTCTCTCTTTTTGATTAGGCCCTCATCATCCTGCAAACCCCATTTGATTAAGAGAAAGCAAGTCACTACAATTTCTCCAAAGCTGTAAGTACTTTGGCAAATCAGAAGAAACCAAAGAAAAAGTATCAGATTTGAAAACATATTTAGGTGACATTTCAGTTACTTTGCTGGCACTGGATTTAGGACCCAGATGCCTTTTTCTGGCGGGGGGGACACACCAAAACCTTCAAACCAATCACACCTTTTCAATCAACAGTAGGCATATTTATTGATACACAGTAATAACAGAAAAAAATAATAAAAGCAATTCTATAGCTACCAATCCTAGGGCTGTCATCAGAGTCAAGATACATCTGATCAGGATGTAAGCTTCACAGTAAGGTTCTGTCTTAGATGTCAGATGTCAGCAGCTTGGAGGTTGGAGGCCAAGGCCCACCCCACCCCCAGTGGGGTGAATGAGACAGTCTGGTGGCATTCCCTCCATCCATGGTGACCTCAGGCTCCCTTCTTGGAGAGATGGGGGCCGTTTGTTGCTCTAAAGTCTCTGCTTTTGTGTTCTTTTTCCTTCCTGATGACTTTTCATTCATGGCTATCACCGATTGGTCTTCCTGTGGTCGTCATACTGTCCACATTGTCCTATCAACACATTACTTTGCTTCACAAGCCCATCATATGCACACATCCTAATTTGGGCTTTCTGCGCCTTCTCTTAATTTGGTTTGCTTCCCCAAAACCAGAAGTCTCTGACCCCCTGCTCTTGGGCCTTGTAAGTTGATTGATGCCACCTTATCTCATATTATGGAACAGTGTGGTATATGCCCATAATTTCCCAGGGTATGTGAACATCCATTGGCCTTGTGTTAGAAAACCTGTCTGCCTTAAAAGATGTGTGAACTGTGTGACTGTGTGACAAGGCCAGTCAATTAACTCTTGCTGCCACCTTGGACTATTGTTCTAATGCATATATATATTTACCTACACATCAGTTCCCCAAAACAAACCTCTAAACGCCATTTGCTAACCATCAATTTGTCTGTTGGGAATTGTAAGGGGGAAACCCCTCCCCCGCAAATTCATATCAGAATTTTATCTGAATATATCTGAATTTTCTAGCATGTAAATACCTTTAAAAAAAAAAAAAAAAAGAAGAGTACCCAGAGTACATAGCTACAGTACATATGCAGCTGTTAGTGAAAAACATATCATCCATTGTAATCAAAGCCCATTGCAGCTGCCTGTTGAACTTAGTAAGGATTGGCATTATGGAAGATGCATCTCCTGAATTTGTCCCCAGGCCAGGACTATTTAGAATGGTTGCACTGTCTTTTCTATGTTTACTTCTGACTATTCAATAATCTCAAAGTGCCTTACTAAGGATCTCATATTTCTAGACATTGTTGAATCAACAATGCCATAAACAAGCCATAAATACCTGTTTTTAAGTAAACCCATGGAGCAGTCCTGGGAATTTGGGTTAATGATACCAGAGCTCAAAAACAAAGTCAAAACAAAATAATTGGGAAGAGGGGCAGGGAAGCCCAGTGGAACAATATTATGACATCATGTCAAGAGCTAGATTCCTAATCTTGGGGATGGATAGCATGAAAACATTTTGGCCACAGACAGGCGCTCTACTACTTCCCCTGCTGCTCCACTCCTCCCAAAGACAGGAGCTGTCAAGCTGCCACTGCTTGCCATGCCCTCCCCAAAAGAGGGTGACTCTGACTGGGGAAGGTAAACAGTCTTTTCTCACTGCTGTACTAACCACCTCTGCCCCATATAGCAGTATGGAAGTAGACAGGCTTTCTTTCCGGTGGAAGAAACTGGATGAACACCTGTATGCTTGTGGTTCTTCTCAGGAGAATAGCGAGTCTCCCCATAAAAACGTAACAGCTGTATGAGTCTTTCATTTACTCATATAAGTATAATAACATCTCTTCCAGTCTCACAATTAGAATGGTTTTGATACATTCATCCATGCCAGTGCTAGGCAACCTCTTTTAAGTGCTAGGTCCCTCTGACACCTGGCATTGCTTCCCATGGCAGCACAGGCAGAGCACCTGCAGCTGATGCCCCATGTCCCTGGCCCAAATCCCATGGATATGCAGGCCAGATGCAACCCATGGGACATAGGTTGCCTATTCCAGTCTGTGCCATTCCCACATCCCACAAAGGCTTCATCTTGTTGCCCCATTCCTTGCAGGGAATTTTGTTTTCTACCCACCCTAGAGCATGTATGGACACACACTCACATGTACACAAATTGCAGACTGTGACAGGACCCATTCAAAATGCTGGAAGAAAGTAGTTTTCCCTAAAGGGCAGCAGTGATGCCAACTTGCACAAGTTTCACAATGTTTGATGTTCTTCTTAAAGCTTCAGTTTCTGAATTAATGCAATTCATGCAAAAGCCTTCTTAAGGAAAGATCCCAGTCCTCAAGACTGTGGAGACAGGCTTGACAGTGCAAGTTCAAAGGGCTCCAAAACCCAGCAGGTATTTTTACAAGTACTAGGACTTCTAAGCCAGCCATTTCTTGTGTCTTGTCACATGATATTTGAATTATCTGGGCTGAGGGTATTAGCACAGTTACTGTCTGGCTGGACACTCAGAAGGGTGGCTCATTGCAATAAATGTACTTCTGGCCCTGAAGTAAAATTTGAGGAAGACACTTAAGGTACTAGGCTTCCAAGCCCTAGGAGCAACTACTGAGAACAACCTCCCATGGGTTTGTCAGGCAAACATAGCCACAGCCGACACTTGCAAGAGGTTGCACTCTCCTGATCTTTGGGATGCCAATGAGAGGTAAGAGAAAACATGATCCCTTAGGTAAGTAGGGCCCAAATTGTTTATGGCCTCATAGCTCAGAACTAGCACCTTTAACTGTGGCTGAACTGGCTTCCAATAGCTTTTCAAACTCATAACTCCATCGCTCCTGACAACCCACCAACAACAACAGGTTGACTGCTTTGTTCTGCACCAACTGCAGCTTCCGGGCAGTCATCAAGTCCATGTCCAGTGCACTGCCTCAAGCTTATGAAAGCATGGGTGGTGGTGGCCAGATACAAATATAAAAGAACAGGCTGCAGTCCTTCAGCAGCTGATTGCCCTTAAGATCTGACTGGCTATCTCTAGCCAGGGGTGCACTCCCCAACCACAGCTCTGGAGTGTGAAAGGCCAAGCCAGGCACAGGTACCTGAACTGAATGTCGGGAAATGTCTCTTCAGTTTTCTCAGCAACTCCCCTCATACTAAGAGTAGGCCTCTGATCTGATGCAAACTGGCTAGAAACAGTCCTGCAGTATCAGAGATGGATGGGATGGAGACGGGATCTAGGTAGTGGAAATGGCACTGGAGGCAGGTGGTAGTAGGAAGAAAATAGGACACCTGAGACTGCTCAAACAGCCTGGGAGCCACTGAAAGAAACACAGCAATGAGAGCGAAAGAAAGAGAATATGTGGCTGGGTGGGGAATAAAAACTCGCTTTGAGACTGGATGAGGAGCTAGGATGTACAGAGAAAACTAGGAAAAGGATCTGGTTGGGGATATACATGGAACAAGCCTGGAAAGAGGAGGGAGACACTGTTGGCCATCATAATTGGCAAGAGATAAAAATCGAACAGGAAGTTCAGGTAGGAAAACTGGGACAGAGGGACTGTATGGCACTTAAGACTGGGATTGGAATAAAAATCTTGAGGACCTGAGACTTGGAACTAGCTCAGTGGGGAGAAGAGGACCTGGGTAAGCTGGGATGGCATATTTACAGAATGGAAGAGGCAGAAGATCCTGGGCCTATTAAAGCACCTCTCCTAGCAGAACCTGCAGTGGACCCCACATTTCCATAGGACTGTCATTCCTCCATGGCCAGCAAGTACCTGTGGAGCCCCTGGCAAAATGCCCCGTTTCCCTAGAATGCTGCTCTACAGACAATTATAACCTACTACTAGCAGCACCAGCACCAACTCCATTAAATCAAGTAGAAATGAACTGGATAATGAAACCAGAGGTTTCATCTCCACTTCCTAACCAGGGTAGTGTCAATGACTATTTTCTCAGTTATTAAAACAGGATGTTACATACAAAAGAAAAAACCAAGACACTAAAATGGACATTACAGTACAGTTCTAAAGTCAAGGACTCAAAAAGATAAGCTAAACCAAGAAACTGATTGTGTACATGCGTAAGTAGGTTCAATGAAAGTTGCATAGGCAACCTGAAAATTTTACATTTCTTAATTTTTGACTCCTTGAGATCTTTTCATAGTTACTTTGTGTGTAATACTGAATAAAGTTAACGTACACTGAAGAATACAGAGTAAGGTGCTCTGTCTTTTGGCCTAGAGTCACCAGAATACATCATTAACTTCATGTATATTAAACTTACTGGGCCAAAGTCACCTCTAATCAATTCGAATTAAGCCAATAGAGTATCATCATAGAATTGGCCAATTATGTGCAAAATGGACTAGGCCTCATAACATACAAGTGAAGACAAGCTTGAAAGAGAAAACTGCTTATGGCCAGTACACCAGGTCAGCAGATTGCTCTCATCCTCATTTGATCCTACTCTCTCTGAAGGCCTAAGCATTCTGACGTTTGACGAATTACTTCTTTCAGTCACAGCAAGTCAGGTAGCCAAGCGCAACCAAGTTTGTAGAATCTACCCCTTCTACCTCTTTCCATCCTAACTAGTGCTGGGATTTTAAGTACATTGTCTCCAGAGAGTCCAGAGAAGAGTCACGCGCATGATAAGAGGTCAGGGAAGCAGACCCTACAATGACAGGCTGAGAGCCATGGGGTTTTTCAGCCTGGAAAAGCTCAGGCTCAGGGGTGATCTGATGGCCACCTATAAGTTAATCAAGGGTGACCACCAGTATTTGGGGGAATGTTTGTTCACCAAAGCTCCCCAAGGGATGACGAGGTTGAACGGTTATAAACTACTGCCAGACCGTTTCAGGCTGGACATAAGGAAGAATTTCTTTACTGTCCAGCCCCCAAGGTCTGGAACAGCCTGACACCACCTACATTGAACACTTTCAAGAGCAAACTGGATGCTTATCTTGCTGGGATCCTATGACCCCAGCTGACTTCCTGCCCTTTGGGCAGGGGGCTGGACTGAAATTTATGAAATCTATGAAACTCAGGAACCTTACCATGCCAGATCACATTAGGCCCCATACGAACATTACACTTTTACCAGTACAAGTGATCAGAAACTGGTCTATACCTGTAACTGAACAGAAGTTACAAGTGATCAGAAACTGGTCTATACCTGTAACTGAATAGAAGTTCAGTCAATACTGGTTTCAAAATGTTGAAACCTAGTCTAAGATAGGCAACCTGCATGCTCCCCTCCCCACCCAAAGGGCAAATGTGAGTTCTGTTTACTACTGATCTAAACTACACTGCTTAGAGAAAACAGTGTAACTTAGATCAACTATGCCTTGGGCTTTTTGAATGTCTCTCTCACCTGAATGCTAATGCCAGTTTTTCTGTTCTTCTTGTACATACTTATTCTGTTGGCTTAGCCCATATGCAGCTAGTGGATATACTTGCTGCTTTTCATTTAGGCTAAAAATGGAGAACAGTTGAATGCCTCTTTATTTAACAAGAGACAAACCAAGGTAGGGCATTGACTGAAACAGACCAATGTTTCAGGACCAAGCAGACCCTATGCCTTGCTAGCTAAGGCACTTTTCACTAACTGAGGTAGCAAATGCAGAGCGTAGATATTAACTGATGGAGATATTAGGTATGTTTTCATGAGAGAAGCAGGGGAAAAACATAAGAAGTCCAAGGGCATTCAGAACAAGTACTGAATGACCATGAATAAAAGCTTATCATTCGAATTAAGAACGGATTGGAAAAGGGACTTGGAATGCTGATGTGGTATTGATCATTGATTGCTTCCTGCTGTGTTCAAAGAGAAACAGCACTTTGTAACTCTTCAGTGTAGCCCTGTTTATTTACTCCTGATTCATTACTTAAGAGGACCCAACCTTAATTTTTATACAACCTCTTGGGACTCCATCTTTAAAAATGCACAAACTATCACCTGTTATTTCTAATAGCAACTATCAATATTTCTATTAAATCTACATAAAATAATACTGCAGCACCACTTGGTACATTATTCATGGAACATTAGGTTAGTGACAACCTAATAATGGGAGACTATAATGTCCAAAATCTCCATTCTGTAATGGCAATGGTCATCTGAGATACTAGTGCAATACAGTATGCTCGAAGCGAGATTTCTAAAAATGCAATTTACTTGGACAGCTGTCTTCCAACTGCATCTATATTCCATTCCTTTTCCTATTATTTGTATATCAATATGGATAATAGGGTTTTCTCCCTGGTAGCTTAACTTATCCACCAGGGGCAGCTTGCAACAAAGCTCTAATCTTTTGGATCTTACACACTGTTGGTCACAAAGTTCAGAATTTGGCATCCTTTGTAGTACTTATAATACCTGATATCTGCCATATCATATAATACAGAAGACAGGCTGGGAAGTAACTAGTTATTAGCAAATGTAGCCCTCTCCTCCTTTGTCCCCAGTGCTGCTGGTAACATGAATTACAGACTAAATTCACAACTCAGGCTCCAGTGTGTTCAACTGAGCATGGTTCCACAACAAAAAATACTTTAAACCATATTGACTTCTTTCCTCTCAAACTATTCTAAATTGAGAGCATTATTAACACATGCATTCATTCTCATTTATTGTCCACTCATTTTCCAAGATTCATTTTCCAAAAATTACCAAAATAAATAAATAAAGCAACCCCCAACCCACTCCCCTCCACCTCCAGTACTCTGACCATCCACCTATAATTAAAGCACACCCTCACATACCAAGTTTGGAGAGACATGTAAGACCCAGGACTAGCTAAATTGGCTTTATGGTTATTTTGTGCTGCTCACAAATATGGGGTCATCTTTGGTACTAGAATCAAAGGGCACTTACACACATGCAGGGCACTTAACTCACATGCTTATTGAAAGAGCTTTAGTTCAAAGCTCCCCACCACCATTTTTTCAGTGTGGGGATGCTGATACATGTAACACTCGGGCACTTTTAATTAAAGCACTTCCCACCCTCCCCACATCTCCCGGAGCATGTCTATAAACAGCTAAAAGGCCAGCTGGTTCTAATACATGGAAATGTATTAGATGGGAAGAGAGATAAGAATTAAGATTTGCTAGAACCTGAGTTATATAGTGATGCCACACCAAATTCTGCAGCAATGTTAATAAATGAAGATGAATTAACTTTATTACCTTATGTAAATGTCAGGTTACTTCAGAACACACAGACTAATACATAATGCAATAAGCAGTGTACTATTAACAGAACTGTGTTGTGTCCTTAATTGAGAGTTTACAGGTTCTCCCTGTGCAAAAGGTTATGGTAGGAGAAATACAAGTCCCCATAAGTTTCACCCAATTTTGGTGCAGTCCTCCAAAACCTAGGTTACACTTACTAGATTACATAGACACCAGAACCTGGAGCATATGGGAATCTGCAAAATTGGCATTTTTAGCACTCAGCCTTCACAAGCTAAATTATTGTGCAACGTCTCACGCAGATTAGATTTGCTCACCCTGTTACTCCATTTTCAGAACTGACAGGGAGCATAGTCAGTGACAAAGCCACCTACTCCTTCAAGAGAACAACAAAAATTAAAACTGCCTACCCCATTTTCTTTTGGTGGTTGCAATTTGAACCAAACCCTGTGTAGTGAATTATCCAGGTGTATCAAAAGAATGTTTGCTGTCAAATGTCACATACTGCTTCTGACAAAACATACCACTTTTGTCAATGTTCCCTCTCACCTGAAACCAGGAACATAATTTTCTCATCTCCTATAGCAAAAATTGAAATTCAGTAACAAATTATTAATGGTGAGTCACTACTGTTAGGAAGAACACATGGTGTAGTGTCAGAACTTAGCCACAAATGCTTCCATTCAGACCAAATGAATGGTATACAAGAGGTAAATTGTTTACAACTCTTCCCTCAAACACAAGTTTTAAATGCCTTCCAGAAAAGAGACCCATGTTTTGGGTATCTTAGCTTTTGTTCACAAGATTAGAAATTAAGTACTTATCAGCTTACTAGGAGTATTCTGAAGAGAGAGAGGATGGACAGGGAAGGCATGAAACACCATATTTTAGTTAAAAGGAATTTCAGCATTAAGTTTCCAGGGTATTAACTGAACGTGCGGATGATTTTAAAATCAATTATACCACAACAATTTGTTTTGGTTTTGCAATTTAAAATGCCAGAGACTTGCTCCCCTACAGTGTCAAATTTCCTCCAGTTCTAAAGTGACTTAAAAAAACAGAAAAGAACCTTGTGATAATTACAAATGTCCCCATAATCTCTAAATATAGCTTTAGTTGGCTGAGCAGGGCTGTCCAACTTCTAAGCAGCCCAACCTGTATTCCCCAAGGCCCTCACTAGCCAAGCCACACCAAAGGGTGGCCATGGGCCTCTGGGGTCACATATTGTATGTTCCCCCCAACTCCCAGCTACACTGCATGCCTAGGCACTCCCTTCTCACCGTAAGCTCCCCAGTCACAGGTTCCCCCACTGCACTGCACCTCTCAAGAGCTTTGGGACGTCAAATCCCCCAGCTTTAACAGTGCAGGCTGGGCTGCACTGCACCACCCTATCCTCTAGGGTGGGGGCAGGGAAAAGGAAGCTGTAGGGAGAGGGAGCCCAGAGATCCCCGTTGCTTTTGCAGTCAAAGTAGTGGGGAACTGGCAGCCAGGTGACAACCTGGGGGGGTCACAATTTAATCCTTCCTGGGTTATATGCAGCCCCTGGACTACCATCTGAACAGTCCCGATTTACAGAGAGTTGGCAACAGGTATACAGGTATATATAAATACGTGTGTTCATAGGTTTGCATGGGCATGCCTGTGCGCACACACACACACGTGCACCAGGGCAGACCAAGAGCCCTCTCATCCATATGCCACACAGATGCCTTCCCTCACCAGTGCACTGCACAGCTGCCGCCGCGGCACCACATGACATGGGGTGTTCTCTTCCCTTACCACCGCAATGCATGACCCCAGGTTCACCCTCAGCTCTCCTAGCCATACCACACTGCTAACTGGATGGGACAAGTGGTGAAAGCTGAAAGAGAAGGGGAGCCCAAATATTTTTCCAGCTGGAGCAATGAGCAGAGGAAGCTCGGGGGCTGCTACTTAATCCTGTCAGCTACATGCAGTCCATGGGCAACTTAACCCCTTACAGCCCATGGCCAGAAGGACAGCCCTGCTTTAAGTACATGCTTAACAATCTCTCTCAAAATAAGTATTTTAGTACAGAATAAAGCAAACATTCTGCACAGTACCAGTAAGTAGTCAGGTACAATACTTTTCTAGACATACTGTGTTTGAGACGCTTTTAGCCTAAGTGCAGCTCAAACAAGAGCATGTTAGTTTGGGAGATTGTGGAATCCCTATCATTAGAGGCATTTGAGAACATATCTGGCACACATCTCTCAGGTACACAGAGTTGCGGGAGTGACTATATGATCTAAATCACTTTTAGCACTACATTTCCAAGGTACCTCTAAGCATCAAAATTTCAATATTTAGGCAACAATTGTAGGCAAAATTGTCCTTAATTTATCCCTTGGTCAGCAGATACTGAAACAATGTTACAGTTCAGAGTATCTGCCTCACATGCCTAGATCCTGCTATGTATCTGGTTGAAGAGGACAAGTTTAGGTCAAGTCTAATCAAATCTCCAGGCTTTTATCAGTCTGTTTTCATTTTAACAGTAAACATGTTTAATTGATTCACAGATTCCTAAGTGAATCATAGACCCAGTGGCTTGCAAACCTTTTGGGGCATTAACAAATACATTACACAGAAAGTTCATGTTCATACCATAATGTGATTCTTTAAACAGTTTTTGAAGAATATCAAGAATTGCAGTGTTTGAAATAGTAGGCAACTAAAAATAATAGGTTGACATTTGTAGTATCCAGTAAAAAGGTTACTTGTTCCTTTACATTTCCCAGTGCATCCCATTTCCCTCTAGCTGTCTTTCAGTTTATTAACTTGCTAGAGGCAAGAGACCATTTCTTTATTTGCACTGTAAACACCACATACACTGTCAGTATTTTTAAAATATTAACTTGCAAAAAGATGTTAATGATAAAACAATGTCCATTTAAAACTAAACTACAATTCTGGCAAACCAACATTTGAAATCTGATCTCTATCTTCCCAAATACACTGCTCTTTTTAGGCTCCCTAACTTTTCCTCAATACGATTTCCAATAGGTTTATCCATGGTTGGCTGCACCATGATTTTAATATAAGCAAAGTTCTTAACTAAAATCTGTTACTTCATTTTAGTGGTACAGCACAGTGAGCCTTTGTGTACTTTTCTTTACAGCAGTCAAAGATCTCACTGTAGTTAGCTCTGTGATTTCTCAAGCTCACAGCAAAATGAAGCAGCACTGACCAACTTTGAAGACTAAACCTTCGTTCTCCAAGCCTAGATCATCTTAAGGAAAGTTGAAAACAGTTCTTTAAAGTAGTTTAAAAGATGTTCCATTTTGGGTTCTGGATCCATTGGACCTCAAAAATTTGTGTGGTGTAAGTGCTGGTTGCTATAAGGAGGAGAAATGGAATGAAATACCAAGCTGTTCCAAAAAAGGTACATTCATTGTCACACTGGTATCAGTAAATTCACAAACTGATTGTCTCAATGATGTCTCAAAAGCAGCATTCCTTTAGGTCAGGGGTAGCGAATTATTTTGGCTGGCGAGGGCCATACACAAAATCTTTCAGAAGATATTATTTTAACAAATTATAGATTTTAAAAAAAAGTACAAAAAAATCAAACATCTACTATAACATATTTTAGTTTTATTTAAAAAAAATATTTTGTCCCACTTTTGGTTTTTTGAGTAGCATATATAGAGGCCATTGCATAATAGTTCAATATAAAGTCTCACTCACATTGTATGAGGGGGTAATGATCTGTATGTGTGTGGAGGGTGTGCATGCGTGTGCAGGGGGTCTGCCTGCATGCAAGGTCCTGGGAGCTAGCTCGGGGTGGGGGAGGAAGCAGGGGTGGGGGAGAATTGGGACAACGGGTGCTTGCACCAGAACTCACCCAGCTAGTGCAATGCTTGTGCAGGTGCAGTCCATCCCCCTCCCCTCCAACCTGGCCATGCCTGTCCATGACACTTCTCAGGGGGCTGAGCTATGTCTACTCCTACCCATGGCAGTCCATGCTATGCTCCTGACTACACCACCATACTCCTGCTGACAGCCCCAGCAGGCAGAATGAGTGGAAGAGGGCCAGGAGTTGGCGCCCTGCCTGCTGAGGCAGAAGCCACCTGGTTGCAGCTTCCCCTCTCTCTGGCTGGGCATTTGGGGCCCGTCACATGTCCTCACAGCTGCCACCACTTCCCTGCACTGTCCAGAGCAGTACAGCAGGGGCAGGAGGAGCAAGGAGCTGAACAGTACCTTTAGGGGGTTACAGCAGCAGCAACAGCCCTGCCAGGAAGCTGTGCATGCTGGCTGGGGACCTAGCAGTACTACCACTGGGCACAGAGCAGGTGTAGGCGGGAGTACAGCACAGCCTGCCCCAGACAGGAGCAGGCAGGACTCAGCCCTATGCAAAGCACCACAGAGGCAGCTGTGAGCCAGATACAATCAATTGGTGGGCTGGATCCAGCCTGTGGGCCACATTTTGCCAACCTCTGCTCTAGGCAGTATAGCTTCCTCCCCTCCCCCCCACCCCCAAGACAGAGCCAGCAATCCTAGCTGCTTTCACTCATTAGAAAATTTTCATTACTTTTCAGATGTTAGACAAAGTTAAATTTTAATTTTAGAAATATATATTTTGGTTTAAAATTCCTTCTCAGAGGAATTTATTTAGCACTGCAGAATCCTGTAGGAAAGCATTTGCATTCCACCTTACAAGTGGCTACATTTCATTTCAGTGGTAGGTATTATGATATTGTGTATGTAAGCATATATACTTATACACACACACTCAAAAACAATGGGAATTTGTAAAACTTGTAACTAATGCTACTTCATTAGAAAATGGAAGGAGGTGGAATAAAAATTAAAAAAAAAATCATATTTATCTTTACCAGCCCAAAAAGAGGAATTAATTTGTTATCCCTAAAAAGAAAACTGTTGCTTTTAGGTTGATTAGTTTCACACATGCATACAACATTATATTTGACTATAAAGTATATTTTTCTAGTTAAAATTATTCTTGTATAAGAAGTAATTTACTTTGTTCTTCGCACATACTCATATGAAACAAAGTACCTCTGCAATGCTTTCAAATATTTTAAAAAATAGACTGCAGCTGTCAATTCACAGTCCTTGAAAAAACAGATCAGATGCAAGTCTATCCTGTGACAAAAACATGGACAGTGCCAAAAGTATCACTCTCCTATATAAGAATCTCAAAAGTTAGGGGCTTTCCTGCCTAAAATTCAATTCAGTTTGCTAAAAAAGTGAAACTATAATCATATTAACCAAGAACAAATTCAAGTGATTTATTGTAACTTCAAATTACAGGGCACTGAAAATTGTCTGGAAACAAGTAGAGCCATTTCTAATTTATACTACATAAATGACACTTTATGGGGATTGCTGTGGCTGGGTATAAGTGATGATTATGATTAATGGAGCAATGACTAACAAGAAAAAACTCAAACACCTTAAATCCACAATAAAGCCTTGTTTCTGTTCACAATCAATATGGAGGCCTCACATTAAACAGTATCAAGCTTTCCACCATCTATTAGTGCCAAGAATGAAATCATTCTGTAGCAGTGTCCCTGTCCTTTGTGCTGCAGAAGCTGTTCCTTGGCAACCAAGGCAGACACCCGAGTTACCAAGGAAACAGGAAAGACTAATTTATATAAAAACTATGAAACAAAGCAACTGTAAAGATGTGAACACAGGAGGGTAACCCTATTCTGTATCATTTCATATTGAATGTCCATTAGTAAAAAAATAATATAAATGCTCCCAGCCCAAGCCGTGCTAGTATTTCAGCACATCACAAAGCAAGTAGTCATCTCTTTTAATGACAAGTTGGCACCTGATGATTTAGGAAGAAAATTAAGAACTTTTCCCCCCAGTCTATACAATTATTTCTTTCTTTTCTGAATGCTACCTATTCAAAAGCATGCCCATAACATTTGCAATTTTTAAATCACAAAAAGCTCTATTTTGGCTACTGCACATTTTGTATATATTTTTTATAAAAAAAACCTTCTTACAAGGTGTGCAATCTTTTCAGCATTGATGGAATTGAGCAAGTAGAGTCATTTTATTAATTGAAGTGTATTTTATCATCTCTAGCCATAATAATCCAATTAGAAATGAGAGACTCATCAGTCTGTGAATGCACTTGAACCATACTTGCACTTCTTTTGTGTTCATCAAGGAAAGCAAATCTTGTGCATACTGCATTTGTTAAAATGAGATTTTAAAGTCAAAGTAGAGTATATGTACCAGATCTGAATGCCCAATGCAGAAAGAAAAAGTACTGTAAATTTCCTGGCCAAGCAACTAAAATGCACAGTTTGATATCCAAGTAACAAATGAACACAAATTGTTGGTGGGGAGGGGGGGAGGAAGGGGGAAGGCGGATACAAAACAAAAAATCCTAGCAAAAACCATAAAAACAAACAACTATAATTTTAATTTAAATTACTTTTAGGCATTTCTCCTGTTGGAGAGAAACGTCATAGATAGTTACTTTATGCAAGCTATTCAATGAGCTGTGACACTGGCATTCTCACTCTTGCAAGCTGGTGATGTCACCAAGTTTACCAGGTATATAAAAATAAAGTGGATTGACTAGACAAAGGCAGGCAACTGGCTCAGCTGAAAACGCTGCTATCAACCAGTTAGAACGTGTGCGAAAGCTTGGGAGCAGGTGTCCATGTCAGAGAGAGAAAATAGATGGACAGACAATACACACACCATTCTATAGAATATATAGAAGTTAATTTTTGTTATGTATATATTTATATACTTGTATATTATAAATACATAGCCCCCACACCCATCTACCCACCCACATCTCCATCTCACTAGCAGTTTTAGCTTTAAAACAAAAACAAAAGGAGAGGCCACTTGACCAGCAGTCCTCAAAGGTTCCACTAACGTGCGCAGCATTACTGGAATCATCTCTTTGAGGGGAAAAGATTTTTTTGGAAACAGTTTCTTCATTGTACTAGTCTTATCGCCAAACAGATACCCTTCAATGCTCACAAGTACTCCCATGTACAACTTCCTCTGTTCACCAGTTTTGTTTTATTTTGTGTTTTAAAAGCCAAGAAAGCAGAAGCCAGACCTTTAATCCCCAACGTTTGTCTTCAGTATATCATCAAGAACCGCTGGTTGCTGGGTCTCAATAGCAGCCCCAGCAGCCCCTGAAGATTGTCAATACCAATGTTGCTCAACATTTTTCTCTGGCAGGCCAGACGGGCAGTGCCTGGTACCACTGCGGGATGGATGGTGGTTTTGATCCAGTGCCGTGTGGAGGGCAGCAGGTCTGGGGTTGGGGGGAAGTGGGGAGCACATGGGACATGACCCAATCCCAACCCAGCCCCCCAGGGGAAAAGGGGCAAGGGCTAGAGATTGAGCACCTGTCTATACAATGTCAAGTAGCTTGCGCTCTACTACCCACTACCTACTAGTATTCCACTAACCACTCTGAACCATTTGTATAAGGCAGGATATAAATCTAATACCTACCTACCCACCCACAACTACATTCCTAGTCTTCCCTAGGGCATTCACCCAATCCCTGCCTACACAATCACATTCAAAGTTGTAGCTACACATAACTTATTGTTAGAAAAACCTGGAGAACAGAAACAAGGACAAAGAATCTGAATATGCTCTGGGATTAAATTATAGAAACTAAAAAAATAACAGCATTATTCTGGTGTATCAGAAGTTTTCCAGATTCAAATATTTGGGTATCCAGATGGCTCAGAAAATTAGGGATTCATTGTAAGTTTAGCAGATTATTACGAGACTTGTGCATCATCCATTTACACTTCTTCCCAGACTGTGCAAATGTCAGAAGTTCTTATTAACATGTTCTTATTAACATGTCATGTTTGAGGCACACTCAAAATTTAAATCCTTTATGATGTACAGCATTCTATGTAATGCAATCTTCACAGTCTTATGCTCATCTCTGGTTGTTTCAAGACCCTTTAACTTAATAAAACCCTGATAGATATTGCGATAGTTAACAATATTTCAATACCTCATCTCTCATATAATCATCGCTGCTCAAATTACATTTTAATAACTGTCTAAATAGCAAGACCACCTTGCATGGTTATACTGATATGATTGTATCTGAATGTACATAAAACTCTTATCTAAAATTAAAGACAGATTATGTTCTTCATTTATATTTGAGTTCATGTTTCTTTTTCTCACCAGAGGGCAATACTTCAGTCCCTTTTTTAAACCAAAATATTACTTATATTAGTTATAATTGCTTCATTTGAATGAGAGGTCCTAGACCTGACCTGCTCTCTCTACAAACCTAAAAAATCTACTACTGTGGTTTAACTACTAGAACACACTACTCTTCCCCAGAATTAAAGTCAGAATAAGGGTGGTTTTTTTTATTTATTCGTTCATTCATTCATTTTTACAGAAAGTGGCTAAGGATAAGGAGCCCATTGGTCCCTTCAGGGTCAGACAAGCAGGGTATATAACAGTAGTTCACATCTATTTCTTATGCCTAGCAGAGATCATAAGCTTGCCCATTATACAATGCAGAAGACTGCCTCTGCATGATACCAAACCGCACAGATGTGATGCATAAGTACATTGCACAATATATTTTATAAAATTTTCCAATGGAGTCAAGTCAAACATGGGAAAGAGATCCTAGAAGCTCATGTTTGAAGTATAATTTGATATAGAACTTAAGTTAGCCTGGCAAAACACAATAACAAAAAGTCTTGTCAAACTAGGTGTAGGGTCTACTTGTCCATAACAATTTTATTTTACTCACGATTAAGAGATACTCATAACAAGCTTCAGTGCTGCCAGTCCAAACACACTGTCTATTATATTATGCTAGCTATCTTTTTGGCAGAAGGTTGCAGCAAGTCTAGCTCATAATGCAAAAACATGAAAAGTATAGAAGCATGCAGGGCAGTTGAAGGAGAATGCACACAAATGAAGTCAAATCAGATCAGGGTGCATGACTCAGCTCTCAGAAAAGCTAGTTTTCTTGCATTGTCTCAGACAACACAAGCAGTCATTTTAGTCAAGTCTACTCATTAAAAAAAATCCACTTAAACTCAAATTATCATGGTTCACTGATACAAAACAAACATTGCATTACTCTGCTATTCTCTGTTCCTGCTTGTTCATGTAATTTAATAATAATAATTATTATTATTGTTGTTATTATTTTATTATTATTATCATCTGAAGTTAAACTAAGTCAAAATAAAAAAAACTCTATACAACTAAGGTAAGATGTCCGAGTACCTCTACCATTTAAATGTTTTCTCCTCATGCATGAGTATTTGCAGCTTAAGTTTTATAGAATTTAAATAATGATAAATAACCTTACTTTAAGCTTGTCAGTCCTTAGCCCAATGACTCGATAGTCTTCTCAACAAAGCACTTATAACTCTTGTCTATGGCTTATGAAAAATTAAGTGTCAACAGTTAATTGTATTTCTAATGAGGTTTTCCCCACTGTATTTAAAAGTCATTATATATGCCTTGTTTTACAAACAGTGCCCTTATAAGTACAGCAGTTTATTAGCCTTTTCATTATCTCACTGAAAATTCAGTCAATACTTCATCTGCTCCACACATCTACTCTATTATCACTTGAACAGTTGTAAAATGGAAGAAACCATTCATTTGATCCTTCTTTCATGTATTCTATATTTGTCTTATTAAATTTAATATTGATTTCAAATCATGTTCCCAACTTATCAAGCTCATATTCTGTTTCAACCAGACTCTTCAGAGTTTTTCTAATTCTTTTTAATCTGGTTTAGAATAGACATGTTCTCTTTCTGGAATTGCATCTGGAGTCTTATAAAAGCATCATGAGCAAGAAGCAGACAAGAAGGTGTTTGCAGAATAGTCTGTAAGCATTTGAGAGATGCTCAAGCATCTTGTCTATGATAGTCGTGTGGTCCAATCAATAAGCGCAGCCGGGCAAAAGCTGAAGTTGATCACATCTTACAAAGTTTCAAAATTTGCTAACCAAAGAAAAAAGAAACTATTACTGCATTTTTTGTTCCTAAATCTAGTAACACAAAGCTGCACATAAAGCAGAACAGACACACACACACACTTCATTTTTAAGAGTTACTACGTGTTTTTTCTGTGGAAGTTACCAATTCCCAATAGCTTTCTAGAACTGCTACAAAACCAAAGATATGGCTATAGCTACCGACCAGTAATTTCTAGTCATCAGTAAACAAAAAACTGGGATCTTGTGTGGACTTCCAATATTTGTATAGGGATAACAAGGGTTTCCCCTTCAGGTACTGCTACAATATCCTCTTTAGATTACACAAAGGTTTAATAGCTTCACAAAGACTTTTTAGCACACCGCTGCATGCAAACAGCTTTAATGAGTTTTGAATGATGGAAAAATTAAAAAACAGAACATTACATTAGGAAATCAAACCACAAAGAAAATAAGATATCCCAAAGCAATAGCAAACTAAGCCAGAGTTGTTGCTTGGCAATTTGGTTTCATATGAATCCCAATCCGTTTGAAATCTACTCAGCCTGAACCAAAGACATAAACAACACTTAAAGCTCACCAGAGATCACACATTCAGTACTTTGGTACTTTCAGTATCACATGAAGCTATCTCCTATCCTGCCCCCAAAGTGAAGTCCAGCTATCAAAGAAACATATTTCAACCTACATTTTCACTCAAATGATTGTTTGTACTTTATTATGAAGCATTTTAGATTATAATTGCAGGTATAAATATCTTTTGAACGCCTTGTGTGTAAATTAACATGCAAGGCCTTATAACCCCACAACCCTCGACTCCATTTTTGAAAAAAGGAGAAGAACACATTTCCCTCCTACCAAATATAATTTTTTTTTTTTTAACATACTACCCCTCCCCCAATAAAACATGCACCTGGTTTCTGGGAGGCAGAATGCAGAAAAAAGATTTTTCCAGAGTCAGTCAACTGTGTGATAGAGTAAGAACTCTTGGGCTTCCCTTTCTAGTATAGCAGTGCCTGCTGCCTTACCCAGACGGTCTCCTGGGACACTACATTTCCTAGACACTCCATGTTCCCAGGGGGACTGTCATGCAAGATTAGCCCCAGATCCTTGCAAGGGCAGTAGCAAGTCTGTTTGTTTTTTGCTGTAGGTAGTTCTTTATTTAAGTTCCTGTAAATAACGTGTTGTTTCCACATCACAAGTCTGAAGATCCTCTGCCCTTTCAGCTTGCTAAGACAGACACAAGCAGCACTCATCTTGGCAGCTGCATGATGTGCACAGTGTCTCCACATGTGTTGCTTTTCCAGTGAAGAAAACAGCTTCTCTTTTTAATACATGCATCCAGGCTGGAGAGAAAGTCACAGCTTGTATGAAAAAGTACAGTAATTATAGATGATCACACTTGTATGCAATGGTATTACCTAATATCTCACTACATGAGCACAGGACAAAGACTTTAGAAGAAAGAAAGAAAGAAAAAGAAAGGAACAAAAGATCCCACTGTAAATCAAAAGTTCAAATAGAAAAAATAAGAAGCTTCCTATGTGCCAGCATCCCTTAAAACCATTTTATTTCAACTACTTACCATGCTACTTACCATCTGCTTCCTTCTCGGAGAGAAAGGTTGGTTTCTGCATCACAAGCTGTGGAGTTAGGGCAGTATTGGGCAATTATCTCAGACGAAGGGCCGTTTACTGAGTTTTGGCAAGCTGTCAAGGGCATGGGTAGTCCTGCCCCTTGACAGGTGCCCCACCCCCGGGTCACCATCTTGGGACCAGAAGTCCCGCCCCTAACCTCTGACCTTTGCCACCAGAAGACCCTCCCCTTGTCCCTGGAACTATTCCTTTTGGAAGGAGGGCTTGCCATCTTAGAAGAAAAAAAAAACTAATTACATACTAAAAATCACACACTCAAAATAATATTTTTTAATTTAATTAAAAAATACTTTTTCTCCTGACCTGTGTGCGTTTGTGCTGTATATGCAGAAGTGATTGCATAATAGCTCAAAATGCAGTCTTACTCATTTATATTGTGTGAGGTGTTCCGGGGTATCAGGGAGTATGGGAGGATTGGTGTGGGGTTTGTGGGGAGTTGTGGGTGGATGGGTATGGGGGTTTGTGGAGCTATGTGAATGTCTGTGTGTGTGGGTATGGGAGCCACATAGTGCAGAGTGGCCAGTGGTCAGGCAGGCAGCAAAGTGGGGAAAGCAGAAGCAGGGGCTTAGTCAGGGGAGAGGCAATGGAAGTGAGTGGGAGCATGGGGTCTGCATCAATGACCCGGGGCCAGTGCTTACAGGGTCCTCAGTGACATGGCAGGAGCACAGGGCAAAGGCTGGCACGGGTCTGTGGAGCAGCCATAAGGCAGATCACAAGCAGCAATGAGGGAGCTGCACTGCAGCCTAGCGCAGAGCAGTCTCTAGGTGAGCAGCCACAGCAGACACTGCCTAGCAGTGGTGAGGGGGGAGTGGAGCACTTTACTCCATGCCAAGTTGCAGTTTCTACCCAAATGCTCCTGCTGCGACTCAGCCCCAATGGTCAAGCCTGGTGCTGGTGCGGGGCCCAGACTAGCAGCAGTGGGAAACAAACTGGTGCTCAGCACGGGCAAGAAGTGGCCACTCCTTCCACTGCCAGCATCCTGTGCTGCAGCCAGGACTGCCTGTGCCTGCTCTCCATTGCCACCGCTGCCCCATGGAGGCAGCAGTGACACAGCAGAGGGGCAGAACAGCCCCATGTGGGCTGCGAGAGCCTGCATCAGGAAGCACCAGCCATGGGGAGGGGGGAGCAGCCGCTTTTCTCCCACACTGACCACCATCCCCACGACTGCTACTCAGTCCAGATGGGCAGTGCAAGGCATGCAGGATCGAGGCTGCACACCTATCCCCACCTGTACTGCAGGGCTGGTACAGTCCTCCCTTGCCTCCCCCACCCCACACCCACACATACTTCTTACCTGAATTTCCAGCTCCCATGCCAGCGCAGGCACAAACAGCCCCACGTTCCCCAGCCAGAAGCCCCTGTTATGTGGGGACTTCCAGCTGGGGGGTGGGGCCGGGCAGGCCCTGCTATTGCAGGAGCCTACCATGGCTTCCCCTGGGTCCTACTTCCCCTGGCCCATGTCATCTTTGACAGAGGACAGGGGCAGATAAATATTAATTTTCTAAATTTTTTAGGGGCTCCACGGACCAGATAGAATGGCCTGGTGAGCCAGATCCAGCCTGCAAGCCGTATTTTGCCCACGCCTGCATTAAGGCAAAGTGCTTAGGGAAGCAGTGGAGTCACCTTCATTGGAGATTCCACAGAACTGTGCATTCTCTACATATGGGCAAAGTATTTTGCCTGGGATCTCTACAAAGGAGAGCATCAACCCAAGAGAGCAAAGGGAGAAAGTTAAAAAAAATAAGGTGTAATGATCATTATAGCCTAAGGGGGACAGAAAGGTATGAATGCAAGATTTTAGGGTGGCAGAGGGGAAAGAAGCATTGCAAACAGAAAAAATAAGCCCCAGCTAAAAAGCAGCACCTGTAAAAGGGCAAGAGGCAACCTATGGGAAATACAGAGCAATTAAGAGATGTAGATTATACTGGAGAAGCAAAGCGAGGAGATGAGGGTTAAAGCAGTTTATAAGTAATTAAGAAAACTGAGAAAATCCCTAGAAATTGAGAATCAGACATTTAAACAATGGTTGACTTTGAAACGGACACAGAACTGTGAGGAGGAATTGGGGGGGGGAGGGGCGATTAACCCCTCAATTCGAACAGGCCGGGGACGAAAGAGCTCTGGAATGCGCTCGCCCTGCTTCTCTTTTCCCATCCAAAAAGAGTCCAAGGACAATGTAAGAAATAAGTACTTTATTTACAAACTGAAACTCAACGTAGACACACTCCGTAAAATCCACCGCAAAGCACTTAAATGCCTCATATGCACATCTGCTCTGGCAGTTCCCCTTACAATAATCTCCAGCAACCGAAAACCATAGGTAACCCAAGAGCTCTTCAACATCTATCCGATGCAACTTATCTGATGGGAGCATCCAGGTGAACAGGGAGCCGTGGATGCAAGACCTTGGTGAGGGTGATCAGGCCTCTCCATTGTCATGTAGGTCCCGCCTTCCCTTTTCCCGGGCTTTGTTTTTATACTGCCCCAACAGCCAATTAGATCGGGTCT
>JAGPOW010003316.1:155855273-155883942 GCA_030014935.1 Caiman crocodilus | reverse complement strand
GATCAGGCCTCTCCATTGTCATGTAGGTCCCGCCTTCCCTTTTCCCGGGCTTTGTTTTTATACTGCCCCAACAGCCAATTAGATCGGGTCTTTCTTTCACGCACTTTTCAAGCTGCCTGAGCCGGGGATTTTGCTGCATGCATGCTTCGCACGACTAATTGGGCTGCACCCGCTGTTTCCCCACGCAGCGAGCACAGTTTGCTGGCGTTTGGTCACTTTTATCTACCACAAGAACCAGGAAAGGCTGCAGGAAATACAAAGGACATCCAGAATAAATGATGCCATACACTTCTATTCTTTGATTCATATTGTATAGTAGCAGCCACAATTTGCAATTCAAATGAATGCAAAGAGAGATATGTAACCTGGCCACAATGTAAAGCAGGTGAAGGTATTTTTAGGAACAAAACCTACTCTGTTTAAGAAATCAACCATTTGATTCATCTGATAAGCTAGGGTAGCAGGTATCTGACTATTCTGATAGGTCTCCTCCATCTTCTTCTGTGGTCTTTCAGGTTTACAAAAGACATAGCTTAAACCAAATCAGCTGATAGTTCAAGCCGAGGTCAAACTTTCCATTCATTCGATGAAGAAATAGATTTATATTTAAGATACTAAGGCTCAAAAGAATTTTGCATAGTAGAAGCATGTAAGATTCACTATTAAACAGAAAAAAAACAAATCCTCCAGAGCCAACCATTCAGGAAGGACAACCAACTTTAGAGTTTGCAATCTGAATTTTATTATCAGTGAAGTCCAACACAGCTCTCTAAGCCTTATTCCCTTTCACTAGGTCAGTTAGAAGCATGCCTTTCCTGCTATACTCTCCAAAGCTCAAGCTTACTTATCCCTGACAATTTCAGAGCTAGGGTTCAGAGCTATACTAGATAAATCAAACAAATGTTTTATTGAATTTACTGATTTGTAATGGATTTGAAAGGTCACGGATTTGTCAGCATGACAGGCATCCTGTTTATCCATAGCAATACGATAAGAAGTTGAAGCAGAACAAGCTCCTCCATGTTGCCCATCCAAGATGGTTAAGCCTCAAAATTGGCATGCGCACACAAGAGCACACACGCAGTTTCAAAATTGCTCACCATACTGAGTGCTGAGCTCTTTTGAAAAAAAATCTGACTCTGCATCTATCTTCCCCACTCCTCCCTATAAGCACCTTGTATGTTTAGTGTCCTTGAATGCCTTTTGTTCTTGAAATATCAGTCACTATTTTATTCTTTTACAACTGCATAAAATGGTGTGATGAGACTGTATTTCACATTTATATTGCATACTCATATTTGCTACTGAAGGGGATTGCTCAAAGCTATTATCAGACTAGTAAAAAAGGAAAGAAAAAAAAAAGAAAAACACTTTATTGTAAACTTATGCCAGGGAGTCCTCTATGTAATAAGCAGGGATCCACGTTTTCTCTTCACCACAGAAAAGTGCAGTAAAACCTGGATTTTCTCCTTGAAAGGAGAAAAACGCAGGAAACAGTGAGTTTCCCCTTGCAGGCTGCAAGGAGGAATAGGAGAAGGGTGATCAGACAGCAGACACCATGTGAATATATAGACACACACAGCCTCTAGGCAGCCAGGAGAGCAGCTCGCACAGGTAAGTCTGGTAAGAGGGTGGGGGGAAGGGGGATTAAGATCCCTCACTTAAGGAGTTAGGGAGGGAGTTGGGCAGGGCTGAGGCAGCAGTAGTGGCTGCCCAGCTAGGGCAGTGCATGGGTCTTGGGGCCCAGGAACACGTACAGCAGCAGCAGGGGCCAGGGGGGAGCAGGGCAGGGCCACAGGAAGCTCATCCATGGGGCAGGGGAGGGCTGGCTCCCCACTGCTGTGCACACTCACAAGGGGACATGGGGGGCACATGCCCCCCAGGTTTATGCACAGGGAAAGGGCAAATTGCCCACTGTGAGCTCAGGCTCCACAGTGGGCCTTGCTGCCCTCCCCATGGGGTCACCACAGCCCACTGGGCAGGGCCTGGTGCAGCAGGGCTCAGTGGGGCTGGGTGGGGAAGCTCACTGCTGCCACTGGAGTCCCACCCTGCCATGGCAAGGTGTCCCCTGCCCACCCAACAGCAGCAGGGGCAGCAGTGCAGAGTTGTGCCCCTTGCTGCTGCCAGGCAGGCAGAGGGTTCCACGTCATGGTGGCTTGGGGCTTACCCACCTGGCCCTGCTCTGCCCTGCCATGCCAGGTCCTGACCACTGGGCCACAGAGGCCCCGGGAAAAGGGTAGCAAAGGAGTGGGGAGCCCAAGCCTGCAGTAGGCAGCTTACACTCACCTGCCCCCACGGGCTCCACTCCAGCCATGTCACTTGTGGGGAACACACGCAGTCTGCTCTGACGTAGCAGCCATTACCTCACACATGCAGCAGCCAGGGCTTGGGTGCTGCTGGGGGGAAAGGGGTGGGTCCCTGGCCCTGTAGCCCTGGAAACTGGGGGCTCCCTATGGCAGGGCCGTGGAGGGCAGGGGGCTGTGGGCGGGGAGTGAGGGGTAGCAGCAGGGCCAGGCAGTGAGGGACAATGGTACGAGCAGGGCCCTGGCATATCAGGGCTGCTCGGGGGCACAAAGCCCAGGGAGTGCAGGATACAGAGGCTGCTGAACCCACATCCTGGTGAGTAAAGAGAGCAGGGGCAGCTCTGATTTTCCATGATAAAAAATGCCAAAAATCACACACCACAATTTATAGGTATTTAGAAATTATTTTATTATAGTGATTGAGGACCTGGTAGGCTTTCAAATTGTTTTAAATTGTAAACAGATCAATAAGAGAATGTGTTCAACTGATACATAGATGTGTGTGTGTGTGTGTGTGTGTGTGTGTGTGTGTGTGTACACACACACACAAGTAGTGGTGTTTCATTGTGATCACAAAAATGCAGATTTTGGAGGTTTTAATCAAAGAATTTGAGTTTTTTAAACAGAGAAAACCAGTACCCCTGGTACTAAGGCACCAACCAAAACAGTCTTTATGGCAGTGCATTTTTGGTGCATGCCACTTTAAGGGTAGCAAACAGGCAGCAGCCAGGTGCCTGATGAGGACAGCCATTTTGGCTCAGGGATATAAGCTGGGCTGCAGTTTGTTGCAGGAAGGAAGGAGGTAACATCGGGCTGAAAGACTGCTCTGGGAAATATCAGGAGGTAAGGGCAGGGACTATGCGGTGGAGGTAAGCCCTTGTCCTGGGTAAGACTGCACCCTGCCAGGGAAGGGTGGTCTGGTGGGGCTTTTAGTGGTGTTGGAGCCCCCAGGAAATGCCAGGCCAGTTACTTCCCTGGTGAAAGGTGGGTTGGGGCGCCTTATAACCCCAGTCCTGTATCCCTGGTAATACTGTAATGAGCAGGGAGAGCCCAGGTTTATTAAGGAGCCCTGAGTCAGAGCTCAGGCTGGAGGAGGGACCTGGGGCCATGCCCAGGTGGCAGAGGAAAGCCTAGTGATGAGTAGAGAGACCCTGAGTGAAAGAGGCAATGAGTACAGTGGCCCTGTGGAGGTGGGTGAGTGAGGAGGCCCAATGAAGGCATAGTGGCCTGTCAAGGGGCCAGAAGCAAAATAGGCTCAGTCCCTCAGGTGAGGGTAGTGGGAGACACCCAACAGACTGCACTAGGGCTGACCGAGGCAAGGAGAGCTAAGGCCAAAGCTGGGTGAGGGTGGGTGGGATGAGTGTGGCCCTGAGAGAGGGTTGTATGAAAGAGGTTGGGTGAGAGCCAGAGGAATAAATAGGACCCCAATGAGGGAGGAGTAGCATGTGACTGGCCCTTCGAGGCTGTAAAGAAGAGCTACAGCTGTGTACCCAGTTTGCTCCTGCCACAGGCCGGAGAAGTAACACACACAGAGTAGCATCTGAGAGGCACAGGATCCATGGAAGGGAGGTTGGAGCGGGTATTAGGCCCCCGTCAGCAGGCTGAGTAAATGAGTAGCCTCGCGCCTTAGTAACAACTTTCATATTTTTCCATCAAGGCATGGCAGCCTAGCAAAGTGGGCAGTTAGACTAGGGAGCAGGGCAGCTGGCAGAGACCTAACAAGGAGGCCACCCTGTTACAGTCTTCAAACCTGCACAGCTTGTATTTGATATTGAATCCTAAAATAAAAGGAATGGAAGAATCCTCAAGAGATCTAGTCCAAGGCAGAATTGCCCCTCTGGATTATCTCTTGCTGCAATTTAAGACCATTGCTCCTTGTCCTACCCCTGCAGCCACAGAAAATAATCTGCCTCCATCCTGCGTATAATGTTCCTTCAGGTATTTGATGACTTACCAAATCCCCACTCAGTCTTCTCTTCTCCAGACTCAAAAAACCTGGTTCTTTCAGCCCATCCATACAAGTCACGTGAAATCATGCTCCTGTATTTACTGTAATCACTGGAAAGTTCTTGCAGCATCCTTTGGCAACTGCAACCTCTGATCCTACAGACCCATACATATGTGCTAAACTTCACTACCATGGAAGCAACTAAGCTACTCACAGTTGTAGAGTTAAGCAGGGGAACATGTATTTTCATAATCAAGGGCAGGCAAAGAATATTAAAAAGCAAACCAATAAAGAAACAGCTATAGTATGTTATGATTTAGAAACACTATTGTCCTAGAAAAGTCGTTTTTTTTTTGTTTTTGTTTTTTTTTAACTACTCACCAAGTAGTTATGTTATTGTGCCAACCAATACCTATTTTCTAAAACAGAAAGGCACCAACACAAGGCAACACACTGCAGCTCATGCAGAACAGAAAGATACAACAGCTGGATTTATTAATGTTTTTAAAAAGGAATGCAAGGGGCAGAAATGACAAGTCAAGGACACATTTCTACTTGCATTAACCTAAGAGGGAGTTGCTAGCTGTCAGTTGTTGTTTTTAAATGAGATATATTACCAGCCGTAAGCCCATATTTAGATCAGACCTTCTAAAGCAAACATAATACAAGAGTACATTCATATCACCAAATGAAATATATATTTTTAGTAAAATGTTAAGCATGCTGAAATAAAATGCCACACATCTAATTGAACAGTTAGTAAACTATACTGTAAGTTCAGTTCTGTGGTACTATTTTTTTTTAAGTTATTCAGATGCTCTTACAAAAGAGACTCAACGAAATGTCCAAAAAATCTTCCTATGCTTAAAAAAAGATACAGATTTAATTTTAAGTTTTTACTCAGGTGATAGGGGAAAATTAACTGTAGTGAACATACTCGATGTGAAGTCTCACCACAGCTCAAACATGCAGGTTATGGACACGGCAAAGTCCTGTTAAATTATTAGAGATAAGATGTTCTCCTTCAGTCATGGTCCTCACCATTCTATATTAATGGCATTTTGGAGACAAAAGAGAGGGAGATTCAACATCATTTAAAAATATTGTTAACTATTACTTGGATTTTCAAACATCACAAAAGATTCAAGTTTACAGAAGAATTAGTGTCCGTTTCCTATCCTGTGTTATTTGCCAGCTTCTCGGCTAGTCAGTTTGTGCCAATTTTGGGCATAATAGCATAGAGCAGTGGCTTTCAACCTCTTCATTTTCAGATCCTGAAAAATTTCAACTGAAGGTGTGGGCCCTTTTGAATTGTAAGTGTAAGTATCAACATATTTTTGATTGATCATAGTCATCTTTCAGGGACCCCTAAGACAGTCTGTGGACCCCCAGGGGTCCAAAAACCACTGGCATAGATACCCAATGTCATAAAAAGAGTACCAGAAGGTTAAAAAAACAAAACAAAAACAACTCTCCTCCCCCTACCGCCCAAAAAAAACCCCAAAACCCAAAAAAGAAACCCAACCAATGATCTACAAGGCCAAAGGCAACCACGCATATCAGTTTCCAACAACAATTCATGTGCCCTGTGTTGTGCACCCTCAAAAAAGTCTGGTATTAAAAAAGCATTTATTCCAGTAACACTCAAAAAGTCCTTCAGCTTAACAGACAGTCTTACTTTTAGGAAGTACCATCTGTCATACTTATGCAATATGAGGCATTATAGCCCTTTTGAAAAGTTGGAAATAGCTTTTAAAGAAGATTTTTTTTTTTGTTAAAAAAACTCCCTAATGGATATCTAGATGCCCTTATGATACAGTAACATCTGCTGCAAGAGAATATACTTTAAACATCTTATCATAAGTTGATCTGCAAACCTTCTGCCTAGTTCAATTAAGAATGCTTTCTAGGCTATGCAGAAAAGAAACTAATCTAAAGGTCACTGAAGACAAAGTTCTCCTGTCTTAATTTTCAAAACTGAGTCTCAGGTTCGTAAAGAATACCAATTACCATCCCTGGAAAATCCTATTGTGAGAGAGTTTTTAAGAGAGACAGCAACACAGTTGTCAGCTTCAGGTTTAATAAGAACCCCAAGTAGGCAAATGAACACTTATTTCTCTTCAATTCGGTGTGGGCTTCTGTTCATTTCTTTACAGCAAACACATTTGTTTGGTTAACAATTAAAATGCTTAGTCAATGTCATAAATGTATGCCTAGCATGGGCTACCAAAGCTGGAAAGGAAACATTCATCATATTATAACTCTAACACTGAGTCAAATGCCAAGGATCCTCCTATGACTGTACAGAGCCACTTGCTGACATTGTACTATATTGTAAAACTCCCCCAATATAAAGGGATCATGCTGTATATTTGCAAGAAGTTTCCTCTATTTTCCACAGAGGAAAGCCATTGCTTAATCTTTCAAGGCCCTACAGAGTTTATTCTTCTCCCACCTATTGTCTCCTAAATATTATTGTCAAGATGACAGCTGACAGCTCCCATCTCTGAACAGCTAATGATGCTTTTGGCTTTCTTCACGGTTATTAAATTCTCAGACAAGTACCATAGTAGTTCCTCACACATGGGAGAAGTGCACCATAAAAAAAATCCCAATGCTACCTCATTACCCTCCTCCAAATCCCTTCTCAAGACTCAAAAGAACTTGACAATGGGTGGGCAGCTGGCATCTCAAGATACCTGCCTATCATCTAGCCCAACCCTGTCTCATTTTCTTATTCTACCACAGTCTGCCTACATCCATCTGTTGTCTTGTGTCTTACTGGTCAAGTGAAGTGAGGCCTTAAAACTTAAAACACAACTTGGCAGCATTTCTCTGTTCGTCAGTCTAATTACAGTAGCTTTCAGAGGCTGCATATGATCACTTCCAAGATGTCTGTGAATGTTCTAGGCATCAACAGACACAGCCAATTGATTTTGGCAAAAATCAGAAATTCAGAAAAGGGAAATGGCAAACACTCACCTCTCCAATTGCCTATACAACTATTTATTTTTATGACAGCCAGCTTCCCTCCCCAATGTCAGCTTTGTCCACCTACCCAATGCAGTTAGGCACTGACACCCTGAAATGAATTAAGAATGAATTAATAATGCCAGAGCTGGGGTAGGGGAAAAGGAAGAGGAACATACACACATGGTTTAGGGTGCTAGCAAGATGTCCCTGAAATATATAGAATGGGAGAAGGGCACACAGTGAACATGTGGGAGAAAATGGAGGAATGAAAGGAGTCCCTGTTGTGAACAGCATGTTCAACTCACAGAAACAAAGTGTGCAACCCTCTAATATTCAAATTGTTGCAACAGGCATAATTCATACCACCTACTCTATGTCTAAAACATCTAGGCACTACTATAATAGTCATACAACATCCATCTTTACAATAGGTATCATGCAAGAGGTATTGTTCAAGTTTCTTTATATACTGTTCCACATTAGCTGTCCAGCCAAAATGCCTCAACCCTTTCTCATTCAATTGATTCACAGGGTTCTGATTTGATTTGAAGAGATTAAAGGGTCTCCTGATTCGATTCAGAGATTCAGCTATGTCTAGTAGAGAGGAATGTAATCTAAATTTCTTTTACAGCAAGAACTGATATGGTTGCTTTAAGAAGGCAATCTTTTATATCAAAGAAAGAAATAGTGTGTATTCTAAGTATATGGTATTATACAATACAGTATGCACACAAAATATTTTTAGGTTACACTCCTCTGTACCAGGTATTTTCCAGAATATGTACAAGTTGCCCTCTTTGAAATAAAAGATTGCTTTTGTAAAGCAAGCATATTACTTCCTGCTTCAAAAGGAATTATTGAACATAAGTGGGGACTCTTCACAACACAGTTTGTAGCCAGTCCTGTCTGAACAAAAGCTATTTCCTATGGCATGAGCCTAAAAAGCAGGTTTTGGATATTACACGTATACCCCACTTAAGTGGGAGAAGCTTTAGCATTTTGATTGCTTTGCACATTTCTGATGCTTTTGTTCACTCAATTTTGGAATGAAAGTCTTGACAGAAAAAATTAATGTTATGGTCTCAGAACTGATTTTATTTAAAGGGTAAACACAAAAAAATTTGTTTGTTTTTTTTAAAGCAGGTAAAGTGACTTGCCCAAGTTCACACAACCAGTCAACAACAAAGGGACAGTAAATAAACTTGTCTTCTAACTTCTGTATGGTGCCCAGTTTCCCATATCACATAGACAAAATGTTTATACTACAGTGTAGAGTGTATAAACCTACGCAAGGCACCTCTATCCCAAAATACAAAAGCTTAGCTCATGGGGCAAACTCATGCATATTTTTTTAAGTACATAGGGGGTTTAGCATAATGGAAGACATGTTCCCTATACCCGGCAGCTGTTAAACCTAAACCAAACAAGTGACATGCTCCAGTATCCTAAAGCTGGATATAATACACAAGTTACAACAGCATAGTACTGCTTGGTGTGGCTGTACACTGGCCCACATTATTTCTCTCCCACTTTAACATTATATGTGATTAGCCAATTGCCCATCAAGAATGATGGGCAGTGGGCTGGGGTGAAGTGCTGCCACCCAATGCCCATGCTGCCACTGTTCTGTGTCTTGCAGGGAGTGGGGTGGGGAAGCCAAGGCCAGCAGTGCTGCCTTGGCTCCCCCACCCTCTGTCTGGTCTTCAGTGCGGCTTTGGAATAATGGCAGTGCTCCCCCATGCTTGGAGCACTCTGATTTGCTGTTTCCATCAGCCAATCAGAGTGTGAATAAAGCATGACAGACCGACAGACTTAGATGTTTATAACATTAGAAATCTTAGAGTAACCCAGGCGTACAGAAATCCAGGAACAAGCTGACTACACCAGAAGTTCTACCAGTAGCTTTGTCCATTAATTCCATTACCAGTTTGCACAGTAGCTCTCTTCCACTGTCCCAGGGCTTGCAAGATGGTCATTTTAGTCAGCACTTTCTTTCTGAAGACCAACTAGACTATGGCAGCTATTATAAAGATAGGCACATTCTAGATGTAAGTGACTACTCCCCCATTTGAAGAAGCACCTAAGTGATCATATTGCATTAAGTATCAATAAATTCCACCAATTTAAAGACAAGCACTTTCTTGTTTTAAATTAACAAAGTTAAGAAGGTCATAAAAACACCAAAAAAGAGGTCATGTCTCAGGAAAATAATCCAAGACTTTTGCCTATACAGTCTTTAGTTTCACATAAACAAATGGATAGGGGCAGATTGTCAAGAGTTTCTGAAAGCCTTCTGACCTGGGCTCCTAAAAACTATAACTTTGGAAAATGTTGTGTGATGACAGACAATATAGTTTTTGTGGAGTATTTTATACTGAATTTTACTCATAATAAATTTAAACAACCAGTTTTCCCCAAGATGGTTGCTTGCATTAGATGCTCTCAAATGCCTAGACTCTATGGGCCAGGGGCCCAGTTTATATTAGCACCCAGGTATGAAACTGGCTGGATGAGAAGAGACACAACATGCTCCCACAGAGTAAAAGTTACTACACATTCTTCAAGGAGTAACTTTCCCCTGGGATTCCAGCATTTTACTACAGGGTACTGCTGTGTATTGCGTCCATCCCAATTCTATTACAAATTTGAGCCGACTGACTGAGCAGCAAACATGTTTTGTGCTTCCCCACC
This sequence comes from Caiman crocodilus, assembly GCA_030014935.1. Taxonomy (NCBI): domain Eukaryota; kingdom Metazoa; phylum Chordata; order Crocodylia; family Alligatoridae; genus Caiman; species Caiman crocodilus. The sequence continues at coordinate 155,874,027 of JAGPOW010003316.1, read as the reverse complement.
CATTAGGAGGAGAAGAGGTCTTCCTCTGCCAAAGCTCCCGCTTCCGGCTGCATCATGGCATGGGCAGTCCTCTGCTGTCAAATACCACAAAGACTATAGTTCCATAGGTCAAATCTGGCCTGTGAGCCATAGGCTGTCAACCCCTAAACTACACACAACACATGCCACATATTAACGTAAATACCCAGATAATACTGGGAACTGGGAACACTTGGGTTCCAATCCCAGAATTCTCACTGACCATCTAGGCAAGTCAAGTCATTTCACTGGGTTTCAGCATCTCCTTCTTCAGTGTAGACAGGTCATCCAAGTGTTGTGCTTTCACAAGAATTCCCTTCTCTCCCCACCTTTTTTGAATATTCTTCAGAAAACCCTTGCCTCCAAGTTATGTTCCAGAAGAATAATCCTAGCAGAGCTTTATTTTCTGATCCTTATGACAAATTACTTTTTTGGCTTAAAATGCTTTAAGATTTTAAAATTTAAAATTAGTGATGAAAGATCTAATCAGATTTAGCTTCTGAGAACAGAGCTAGCATAGGGTTTTTGGAAAACCTCTCAGCCCCTAGCAAGAACCACCATAGAAGTTTTCAACTCTAAACACTACTTGAAAAAAAATCAGGATTTACCATGGATTTCCTCTCAGTAATTATTCACAGCATGAGTTTAGCAATAAAGAAATCCATCATCACACTCCCAAGTGCCATATGGGAGGATCAAGCTTTTGGCAGAGCAAATGGAACAGAAATCACCTCACCGGGAATGGGGGGAAATATAAAACAAAAACAAAACAAAAAAATGATGGCTTTGTCCTACATAGCAACAGGTCGCTCTTGCTGAGTGCAAAATCATTGACTTCCTTTTCTGCTAGCTAAACTGTTTTATTTGCTCTGTGGATGGGGTCTATTACAGACAGCAGGATACAAATGTCTCCTCTCTGCTGAACTGGCAGGGTTAGGTAGCAGACTATGCCTCTTCAACAGAGCACAGTAGGAAGAAAAGAAGGGGATAACTGTCAGGGCACCTGTCTCCTGGGGGCTTCAGTAGCTACAAGACTTGCAAGCCAAGGACTGGGTGTAGAATCTCCCAAGAACACCATTGATTTGCGCTCATCTCAGATTTCATGGCTTGACAAAAGGATCTAGATGAACTGTGACATCAACACAGTTAGAAATACCAAAGTCTTCTCATATATTGTAATCAAGCAGCACAATTGCTTTTGCAAACCATGTAAAGAGACTGAAGATAATTTGTTTGGACTTCTTTGTTGTTTTGCTTGCTTACAGTTGTGTACAGCAAACAGGGACTTGGATATGGAAGGGTCACAGCAATACCCTAAGAGGCAATTTTAATTTGTTTTAACAAAAGTATTAAATGGATCTTAAATAAAATGTCCAGAAAATGCTGAACTTATTCAGACTGAACTTCTCCATGAAACTACAAAAATTAGGATTTACAGTGCTTTGGAGGAATTGCAGATAGCTGAACAAACTTATTAGCTTCTCACAACATCCCTGTAACATGAGCATATATCCCAACTCATAAAATGGAGGTAATGGAGACACTGGCAAATTAAGATTCTCTCTCAGCCTTTCAGCCCCAATTTGAACATTGGTGTCCTTAATTCTCAGCTCCTTGTTTCAATGTATTTGACTATGCTCCCTCACCTGTCCCAGAAGAGGAATATAATTAGGCCTCAGCTACAAAATCTTCTTCATACAAGCACATTATATCTGAAGGAATATAGGCAAGCTGTACTCCAAGTACCACCAGTCTGTCTTTAACACAGAGAACTATCTGCAAGTTACTGCAGATGTGCACTCAACTATTAGGAAATTCAGTTCAGTCAGAAACAAGTCTCACAGGTAGGTCACTGATCATCAGCCACAAGATGGGAATGACTTGGTAAATATTGATTTGGATCCAAGTTGAATCAGTATTCCAGATACAAGACTTTTCAATTACCAGTTCCTCAGATCACTTAGGGCAATGACTACACTAAGGTGCAAAAAGGTATGATTGTGGCTTGCAATAGACATGCCCAAAATAAGTAGCTAGAGTGCAAACATCTGTACTACTTCAATAGAACAACTGATAAATCCACTCAGGACCCTGGGTAAATACTCTGACAATTAACTTATACCCCTGAAGGTAGTTTAAAGCTGTGTTGGGAATGTCTATGCAAACCATTGTCACACTGGCTACAGTAAAGATACACCCAAAGTCTCTTACAGTTTCTCACAAGAAAGAGAAAGACAGAGGGACTTCTATAAATGTCAGTGGTTTGTCTGTTTGTTTCTCTCCTTACCTTTTATATTTGTACTACTTCCTTAGTGAAAACCTTTACATTTGTAAATTCAAATATTCCTTCATCATCCATCATTGCCCCAATAATTCAGGAAGCACTGCAGTTAAGCTTTGTCCTTTATTAAGAGTTCTCAAGTCTATGGTGAAATCAGCTTACGCATTTGGCTGTTAACTGAAGGGTTGGTAATTCAAGGCCACCCAGAGACAGCTGCTTCATCAGTGATAATTGATCCCTCTTCTGAAGTCACAAGCAGTCAAAAAATATCATTCAGTCTCTTGCACAGGGTTTAGCCAATTTCCTTGCAGCAGAGGGCACCAAGTCTCATTGCTTCGTTGGTACGGTTGCATGCCATAAACAAACTGACCCACCCCTCCAACTCCACTCAGTCTGCCTTGCTCTTGGATAAAATCCTGGCTAGGTCTGTACTCCATTTTGCTTCATGCCTCTTGGCTAACATGAAAGCTCCCCTCCTTGCAGATGCACTTGCTGCCCTAGAAGACCACCTCCATTTATGACAAGCCTGCCCTGATAGCACCTCACTGGATAGATCCCCTCTGTCACTGCCTGTTTCTCCAGCTGTGGCCAGCAATGAGAGCAGCAGGCCCAGCACTCTGCTGGCTGCCCGCTCCCTCTGACCGCTGACCGCCCCCCCCCTCCCCCCCAATGCCCAATGAAAACAGAGAGGGATCTACCTTGAGATCCTGTCTGGGAAAGCACTGTACACATGGACAGTCAAAGTATTTCAGGCCCAGGTCCCCGCCACCCACCCTGACACAACTTGGAGGCAACACCTAGTGGCAGCAAGGCTGCCTGGCCTGGTGCACCCTGTACGAGCTACCCATTACCAAAAGAACTGTTGAGAACTGCATAGGGCCCTAGCCACAGACACTTTTGTCCACCACTCAGACCTGGTGGCATTGGTAGTCTGCCCTTTCTTTGAGAAGGAGGTGGACAAGACTCTCTTCCTAGACTGCCCCCAGCTGCAGTCACTCTGCTGCCCTCAGAACCCTCTTTGGAACGCTGAACTTGGACTTCCCCAGGATTGTACATCTTCTCCATCTCATATACCATTGGCCAAGGGGAGGGCGATTTGCTTGGCCAATTTCTTGCTGGGCCAGGTCAAGATGGCAACTCTGAAAAGCTGCAGAAACTAGTTTGTGGGAGCTGGCTCTGATAGTGCCTTCTAACTCTTCCCCTTCCTGGCCCAGATATATGTCACATTTGAATTTGGACACTGCACCTTGTAACAAAATGTAGACCAGTTTGGATTGCACTGGGCCACTGAGGTGGCCCTCTGCAAGGTCAAAGATGGACAGCTGATCCTACATATGTAATCCCATGAGGGACATAGGGGAAAAGGTTTCAGTCTCCGGTGACATGGTGTTGTTTGTTTGTCACTGGCAAGGGTTTTATGCTTGGCTCCTCTGCTAATTTGTTTGTTATTTGTATAATAAAGGCTTACAAAAGCCTTTTGCAAGAAGTATTCTGCAGTTTTGCTATCGTGGATCTATTTGAGGTTGTCTGTTTCTTTGTTTTTTAAATTCACATGCACATGCATGTGTACACGCACACACATCCCGTAGGAAGCACACTGAAAAGAAAGGGGCAATTATCTTTAGTTTAAATTGGTCAAAAAACCCTCTAGAATTTTGACTATGCCTTTGTTCAGGCTAGAGGCATCAGGAACAGACACTACACAAAGTGACACTGTAAAGCAGTAGTTAAATAGCAATTCTTTGGGACAATTGGAAAAGATTCTCATTTGGGTGCTGCTAATGAACAGACCACATCTTTCATTCCGTAGAAGAGAAAGTCCTCATCCACCTTTTATGCTTGTAACGTCATTTTTTTTAACAATTAGTTCAGTATGCAAAATTATGCCTCAGTAATAGGGTACAGGTTGTACTTTGTTCATTTTAGACACAAAATTATCCAATACAATGCTCATTGCTCGTTATTAGAAATTACTGATGCTAAGAACAATGATTCACAGGCTGTTACAGAAAAGAAACCAAAAATAGGTTAAAGGAAGCAGTTCATCATTCTTTAGGATTGTGTCCCTCATTTGTGGTTTCTGACACTGATTTTCAAAGCCACATTACAATCTTAATTCTTGGCAGATTCAGTTATAAAACATGCCATAAATACCAGATCATCCACTGATGCCAAATTTTATATCATAAAAAAAATCTTTGATTAACACAAGAACAAGGGAGGCACATTACTCTGTTTCTCTTCTGTAAAATACAGCACCAGCTGATCCACTGGAACAAATTTAATTATACCCAAGACTAATGTGTAAATAAAAAGTTTTCCTTTATGGAAAGCCCCTACCATTTCCCAGTGCTGGAGATGGGTGGTGGTGATGAGGATGATGAAAATTCTTACCTGCTTTCCATCCAACGTGTACAGGCGTTTTACCACTCCTGAATCCAGCTTGATAGCATCAGTTATATCTGTGAGAACCTGTTCAAACGAATGTGCCGTCTTCTTGTTAAGCAGGATCCGGACTGCCTTACGTGGTTTCACACCACTCCTTATGATGGTGACCAGTTTAGGCCTAATGAAATCCTTGTTCTCTTTTGTATCTGAGGTGCTTCCTTTGGCAGTGGCAAGTGATGGCACTGTACGAGAAGCGGAAGTTGTCTTAACATTCACTGACCAGTTTGGGTTTACATTCTTTGTGTACTCCAGTTTCTTGAAGGGTTCTATTGAACCACATACATAGCTCTCCCCTGAAAAAGAAAATGAGTGACATACTAGTAAAACTAATGCTGGAAAAAAGACAGACAGACAGACACTGCCAGACAGACAGGCACTGTTCTTGATCTACCCTATTTTTAACATCTCTCCTCTACTTCTTAAGTAGCACAGACCATAGTATAGTCTGTATCACTCAGCCATAAGACTATATCAGGAAACCATCATTACAAAGTGGATTAAAATAGCAGTTTGTTTGCAAGATTTTCAGACAACAGCTTCTTAGGGCACATAGAAACAATTTTTAATGTTTTAAAGGGGGACTGGAAAGTTTGGGCAGTTCAGCTGAATCTGCTGCAAATGTTCAGGCAGTCCACTCTTATACCATAGTAAATGATAGTTAAGGCAAAGCACCTCAACCCTGAATGAAATTTGACTGAAATTTGACTGAAATGGTACGCCTTCCCTTATTGCAGACAGATAAAACAGTTACAACAGCTTAGCTAATTCACAGTCATGAGTGATAAATTCCCTCCCTTTTAAAATAGAGATATTTTGTGTCTGTCCATGGTTTCACACTGAATATTCCATAATCTGATGTACTGGAATTGAAGGACCTGATTATAAAATAAAAACATTTGCCAGAACAGTCCTTTCACCCTCATATACACAACTGCACTTTCAGTGTCTCTTAATGTGGGAGAAAATACAAATCCCGTACACTTTAGAATAATCAAAAATTAACGATTTTTTTAAAAATTAAAACTTTTTAACAAATAGAGAATTAGTGAATTTAGACTAAAGAATTGGCCATGTTGGACACTTTCAATACAGAAATTAAAAAACCTAAAATATCAGTTAAAATAGATAAATGAATGGCAATAGAAACACTTCCATCCACAATACTACCCAAACAGATTGTGTTTGGAATTATTTCTCCTGCAAAGCAAAACGAGGTTAAAGTTGACAACCACAAAAATATTAGTCAGCATTTTTAATTTTGGAATTGAATGGTGGACAAAAGTTAAAACCAAAAGCATACACTTCAAAATAGGATTTCAATTTTAAATTTCTTTGGTTTCTGTAATTTGATTTGCATTAACATAAAAAAAATGCATTGTCAATAGTACTGTCCATGGCACTTTGTGCTATTAAGAAAATGACAAACACACATCCTGCCCTAAATATTGTAAGAAAAATTCCCCTCCACCAAAAAAAAAAGGAAAAGAAAGAAAGAACCGCTAAAAATATTTTTCTGAGATTCCTACAATGGAAATAAGTGCAAGTTACTATTAGCACTAGCTTTGCAGAAGTAGCTAAATGACATGTATTTTTTTTTTATTCAGAACTCATATGCTATCTACTGCACCTAGTGCACCTCATTTAAAAAAGACATTGAAAAGAGAGAGGGAAACATCAAACGGACATCACTGGAAGGGCAGAGAACCTTGAGCAGTCATTCTCAGTCAGGTTTGCCTTGAGATCCTTTCAAGGGTTAGCACTGTTAGGTACGTAACAGGATACACAAAATAAACCCAGGGATTTCAAAAAGGAATCTAAAGCATTAAAAACATTCTGAGCTGTTGTAGTCAGAGCACTTTGATACAGAAGAATTGCTCTATTATTTTTCACTAGTCACAAATAAGTAAAAACTAAGAGGTGGCATTTTCCAAGGTGCTCTTTGAGACTAAAATAGTTGAGAACAACTGACCTAGGGTTAAGAATATATGATAAGCAGTAAGTTCAAGGCAGTGGTCAAGATGCAACTCTAATGATCAGAAGTTACTACCTGATGCAGTGATAGAGGGGAAGCCAATTGAGAGATTCAGAGGTAACAACAGAATCAAACCAACAAGTTAAGAAGATAGTTCTGAAGAGGAGATAGGAAAGTATCAAACTGACATGATCAGGAGAAAGAAGAGATCCAATAAGGGCAATTATAGTTATCAAAATATGCTTAAGAACTCTGTACAATTTAGTTTGTAAGATAAAATATGCAGATGATTGGGAATGCAGGTGGGTTCCTTTCCATCATTTCAGTCATCCAATGTATATATGCTGTGTCCTCAGAACAAAAAGGTTGGGCAATTAATTCTAATAATGATCTCAGACTGATCAAACTGGACACATTCCCTTTTATCCATATCTCTGCCTCATACTTTTAGCATGAACATTTCAGCTGATGCACAATGTAAATGCTGCCTCTTTGGATAAGTACAGCCAGGCAAAAAGCCCAAGGCTGAATCAATTCAATCTTCACAGGTTAGTCTCAACTGCATAGATTGAACTGATAAGCAAGTGAACTGACATGCACTTTGATTGCATAAATGTAGCCACATGCCTGCAATGGCCTAGGTCAGAAGCTGGGCTGAGAGTGGGGTGGGGGGTCCTAGAGCACACCTCCATGCTCTGCTAGAGCATACAGCTTGAGCCACAGCTAGTCTTGCACTTGGGGAGAGGGGAAGGTGCAAAGCATGCTGGGATGCTGGGGCACTGAGTTAACTTGAAACTGGAGGGGATTTGGGACAGAAGTTCAATAAACTGATTTGATTTAAATCAGTTAAATCTGATACTACATTCATCCAGGTTTATCTTAAACCAGTTTCCACTATTTTGAACATCCACTGTGTTACAGATTAGAACTGGTTTCCGATCATTTATGCTGTTTTATATGTAATTTCTGGTCCTAGCCTTTGTGAGCATCCCTCATTCATATATTTTAAGAATTTTAAAGTATATTATATTAATATAATATAAATTTTTTTTCTAGATAGTTTTTAATGATCCAGTTAAGAAAAAAATCACTCTGTAGAATAGAGTTACTTATGATATAAAACTGGTTGCACTTTACTTTTATTCCTTCTAATAATTAACAAAATTACTTATTTCTATGAATCTTCAATCAATAACAGTTAAGTATATCTACTTAATTCACTTAATTACAAAAAGCACATTTAAAATAGGATCTTCTGAAAAAATAGCTTTACTGTGTGATGGTATACACTACACAACTGATCATCCAATCGCAAAAGAAAACGGTCTTAAAAAAGAATCAAATTTTTCATGTTATATATTTCAAAGTGGCAGGCTGCTTCCATTCTTTATAAATCAATGCCAAGCTAGTTAGATGTAATTTTATTACATACAATGTTATAATAGCCTTTACTACCTCAAAAGATTGATGCCTTGAGTATGCTGGATTTTTACCTTAGTACAGTCTTCCCCCTCTAAACTTGGCCAACTTATTATGCCACAACTATAAAGGTTAATTAGGTACCTAATGAATGTACCACAAACCACTTAATCTTCTGCTGGTAAACTAGCATCAAGAACCATTTATAAAAATAAACCACTAAAATTGCTGGTTGTTTTATTTGTCAGATTTCCCACATCCCCTGTAGCTTTTCACCAAAAAGGTATCCTTTTTATATCAAGATACTTTCTTTTCCCCTTCAAGGAAGGGCCTAAAATATGATTATAAGATACTGATGGAGGTTTATTGAAACTTGTTCTACCTAACAGGTAACCTGTCATTCACATGGATGTTCAAAAAGCACAAGAACCAAATTGAATTAAAAATCAATCGACACCCAATTTAGAACTGTCCCTTGTCCTATTCTGAGCAATGTACATCCCATTTTCTATACCAGGGGTTTTCAAACTTTTTTAATAAGTGTGCCCCCAGTGGCCCCCTTTTGATTAAATGTACTCCCAGGGGAGAAAGGGTAGCAAGCAGCCAGACACAAAGCAGGGGTAAGAGGGCGAAGATGATGAGCGGCCCCCACTGACGCTGGCTCTGCACCTGTAGGCAGCAGAATGGGGTGGCTAGGCTTTGCTCTTGTCCACCCCCTCATACCTCCTGGGACCTTTCAAAGTATCCCTGGTTAACAACCCCTGTTCTATACCCAAGTTTAAAAAAATTGGCCCCCAATTAGAGCAGCAATTAAGTACAAGCTTAATTTGCTTGTACCAGCACTCTAAATTTCTGGCTGCCATAAATTTGAAGTCAAACAACAATTTTTGATAACAAAAGGTTAAATTCACAATTTTCACACATGAATCTTAATATAGTAATATATGCTTTGGGGCTACAGGAGACTAAGGATTTAGTCCATCAGCAAATGATTAGCTCTGGAGAAGCACAGCATTAGGGAGGGAAATATGCCTCAGAGGGTACTTTTATGGGCTGCTCCAGAAATGTTGAGTATCACCTTTTACATATGTTAAATATCACCTTTTACATAGGGTTTGGTTTGAAGATATAAACTAGACCTAAACATAACCCTTTGTGACATGACAATGAAGTGTGTGGGGTGGAGGAGGAAGGAGAGGGAAATGTATGATAGAAGTAACCAACTACAAAAGTGTTTGAAGGCTATATACACAAAGAAGAGTAATTTTGTGCCTCATGAAATTTCAAATAAACCAGAACTAAAGTAGTCAACATACAGTACTGGATACTTGCCATAAAAAGTATCCTAATGACAGTATCTATAGAACTGTAGAATGTCCCACCCAAAGGAAAAGATTGCACCATGAAATGCTCCTTCATCTATCATTAATCACGTCACAAGTCTTGTCTGCAGTGTTTATAAGTACTGAAGAAAAATAAAGCATGTGAACTTCCAACTGCTTCAGACATTCAACTATGAATAAAAACAAAACAAAACCAACCATTAAGATACCTTCTCTAATATATATATTCATCCCTAAGAAACGGGAGTAGAGGGAATATTCTTTTTTATATTTAGTTTAGTGGCTCAATAAATGCACAACACATAATGTAGGTGTTATAAATTCTGGGGGTAATCAATATTTACACTAATTGCCTATTTAAAATTCCAAGTGTAACTCATACAACAAATCTTTGATTCAAAATCATGAATAGCAATTTTCTATAATGGAAGTCCTCTGGCCACATTTGGGCTCAAAATGCTCATTGAACTGTTCTTTGCTTGCAGTTGAACTATGTGCAACCAAATGTCACCTATTTGTTAGTTAATTAGTTCTTTCAACAGAGGCAGGTTTTATGATGGGAGAATTCATTTGCTTTAAAATAATACAGCTAAATGGCTGCTAAGAGATGGAGTACTGATTAGGAGGCAACATCAGCTTTTATTGGCTTGTCAGTATTGCAGCTTGCTTTACACTAATATTCCAAGGAAGATGGTTCCTCATTTTCTAGTGCTAATGTCTTTGTAAATGTAGTGTTAATGTCTTTCTATTACCCCAATCATACAGCCTTTAAAGGGTCCAGTTGGAGTCTTTTTTCCTGGGAGCTGATGTAACCTCTACCAGACCCTCTGTTATGGCATTACAGGTTACAGACCACCTGATTTTTGCAAATGGAAAAATATATTTATATATATAATGATATATATAAATGTAATTAGAGAAATAAAGCAGCTACAGGTTAGGTTATGGCAGAAGGAAAGAATGGCAACTGCCCAGCAAGAAGTTGCATGACACTACTGAGGTATTCAAGAAAAAGAGGTGGTACAATTCAAGCAGGAAAGTGAATGATCAACTCAGAATCTAGAAGTGAGGGGAGGGCAGCCAAGCAACCTGCTAGTGCTTCCTGGTACAGTAGGTTGCTGTTCAGTAAGGGGCAAGTTCCAATTCTAGAATATCAGGAGAGACAAAAAGGAATGCGGCTGGAGATCCTAATGTCTGCAAAGACCTCAAAACTAGCTCCTCTGTTTCACCCTTTTCACCTCCATATGAGTATAAAGTGATGGCAACAGGTGCAAACAGAGGGATTGAGAGGATAGAGGCAGACATCCGCTAAGCAGAAAGGACTACAAAGGAAGAACAACCTGCACTAGATGATTTATCATTGGAGTTCTTATTTGAGTTATATTTATTATTCCCAGATGTGATTCCTAATAGAGCTGTGAACTAATGGAACTGCATGCTTGGTGTCTTGACTTTTTTGCGGCAGCATTCATGACACTGTAACATTCCACACCTGCAGTTTTTACTGAGATAAGAGAAGACACTGCAACATTGCCACAAACTGAGTAAATAAACCTGCACCTCATATGGTCTTCAAAACTTAATAGTCACTGTCCCAACAACTTTCTAGTATCTGGTACAGGTCAGACAACATTAGTTATTTTGAAAGGACTCTTAATTTTAAAGATGTAGATGACATGGCACTTCTTTGCACAACCAATTCCCCTGCATTGTTTTTCTTACTGGAATATAAATCCAGGTCCCAGTATGATCTATGAAACTTTTTATCTCATCTCTCTCTCCCCCTTATAGATCAAATATTTGCAGCCCTTGGACCAAGAAAGAAAGGCTAGTACTTGTCCTGGAAAAATTGCTGGAGAGTACCTATCATATTGTTGGTTCTATCACAAAACTCAAGTCAAGTCAGTCCCAAGGCCACCACAACTGTTGGGGCACCATAGATGTTGTAACAACCCTTCTCCACTCTGCACAAGGTTAGCTAAGTTGCTTTGCCTCATTGGTGATTCTTCAGGCAAAGTAACAGCGCTTATTTCCTCTCCAGGTATGGATGGCTGTTGGCTCACAGGGAGCTCATCTGCCCTTTGACAGGCCTTGTTTCTAGACCTGCTGGATGTCTACACACCCTCTTCACCCAAGCTAATGCAGGTGGGGGTGCCAGGTTAGTCACCAATCACCCAACCATGGAACAGGCTATACTGGTTTACATGGTACCAGATAGCAGGCCAAGAGAGGCCTGGCCTGACAAACTATCACAAAAACAATAAATTAATTTTGAATTAAGTTTGGTTCATACATTCAGAGCTACATTTGTATTAGCATACATCTTGCGTAGTGGAAAGAAACCATTTATCAATGATAAATCTGCCTAATATGGTTAGAAATCAAGCTGTAAGAAAAACGGTGCTGGAAAGTTTAAAACTGCATATTCTATGAGAATAGACTGTTCAATTACATAAGTTGAGAAGCACGTTTACTAAAAAATATGGAGGCTGCAGACATTTGTTATAGGACCCAATCCAAATATCATGTACAGGATCAGGTCCTTAGCAAATATCCAAAATGGAGTCAGACATTCCTACGTTCATAAGGCCATAATTCTACAAACATTGACACAGGTCCTTAACTATAAGCCTATGTATACATACATGTGTTGTTTAGAAGATCCTTCTCTTACCCCATCACTTTCACCCACTCATCCTCTCTTTGAATCACTCTAGTGTCCTGTGCCTTTCTTCACTTCAAATATTCTGTTTACCTCTACTTCTGAGGCACTGATGACTTATCCCCACCTTAATTATCACCTCGCTTGCAATGGAGAGATTGATTTGTTTCAAAATCACCTCCACTGTCAGCCTTTACCATTACATGTTAGCTTTTCAAAGACACACATATGTGTTCGTCCATATTCTTCCTCACATGACATGAGGAGTTGCCTTGGAACACCCACAAAATGACTTACATTTTGTTGATTAGGCATCATGGGAAATGGTAACAGCTAGACCACACAGAAATTATTGCCTATTAAGCCTGACCAATATTGTCTCATTGTCTCTTTTTGCCCTTAGGGCCAGAAACTCTTTTGTTGTTTGGGGCTTCTTCAGCAGTTGGTATAACAGACCATGACCAGAAGTCCTTGATAATATAAATAAAAGAGGAGTGCATCTTCACATGCGCTTTACTGTAGAGTAGATTAATTGCATCTGCAGTAAAGCATTACCATCTACACATGCACCAGTATTTGGGCACAGTAAATTAACCAACTCCCCAACAGTATTATTTACTGTGGAGGACTTAACTGCACTGAAACACATATGTAGATGGTGACAAGGGCAGGCAGTGGCAAGAGGGTGCTAAAGTATGGGGGCTGCCTGCCACCTAGTTCCACACATTAGTAACCTTGTGCCCTAGCCAGCCCCTCCAGCACCTGGCGCTATCACCTAGAGGCCAGGACTAATCCCCTGTGTGCCCTCTGCCAGCCCAGGGCTGCTACACCCCGGCTCAAAGTGCTGCTATCCCCAGTATTAATTGCATGTATAGATGCATCCAAGAAGAACTGAAGCCACAGCTCATTCCATGGTCTATACACTTCAGGAATATGGACCAAAACAGTTAAGATTGATTAATATATAATCCCACTTCAGAATTGTGTTGCTTCCTCCAATATATTAATTTTTACTTCTGCTGTCCAGTAGCAAAGCAATGGTGGAGGTGCTAGTTCATCTTTGGGTACAGACTTGCAAATGGCTTGTTTGGGGAAAAAGGGGATGGGACTGCATCATTTGTTAGCTGCTTCATGTTAATTACTCATGTGCATGTTCTTCTTCCATGATAACTGAAAGAGAAGAAGTACAGTTCAAGCTTGTGCAAGACTGAGAGAAAACTAGTGAGGCTTGTTTCTCAGAAGTTCTCCCAGGTTTACCAGAAAGGCAGTATACAAATGGTAATGCACTGCTTTGAATTTAAAATTAAAGGAAGAGGTGTCTAAGACACCTGAACTGCTTTTTAAAATTCTCATCTTGCAGTTCCTTTCCAGATTGCCATAAGCTTCCAGCATAGCAATACAAAATGCTGCAGATGCAAAACAGCTCGTTTGAATCCTATTTCCTCTTTCAGGCCTACTTTCTTCACAGTTCTGTTATAGCGACATCCTTGCCACCACTAGCTCAATATGGCTTCTCGCAGAACCAGTCACTGTCTCTCATGGATCATCTAAAGACCTCCCTGCCTCTTGTCCTATTGGAGAAAGCATCATCTTCTCCATTTGCCTGGAAGAAAAGGACCTAAAAAAGGGAAAGATTCACATTTCAAGACAAATCATTATCGGTATTTAATTCAAGGCAAGCCTCATTTGTCGCAAATAGAACGTTGTCTTCAGTATGAGCTCCTCAAAATAAAAGTACAGATACTAATAGTTATCTGACTGAAGAAAGTTCCCATTAAGTCAGCTCATATAGCAAGAGAGCATTAGTCCCATAGCACACAAAGCAACATTTCACATTTCAATAGTTTGAGCAGGAATTTAATTGGACAAGTGGCAAAACCAAGTGATTTTCCAGCTATTTAAACACAAAGCACAGCTGCAAGCTAATTACTGCTGTAATAAACAACCGAAATACGTTAAATTTAAACAAAAAAATGGAGGTGATTGAATTTTTTTAAAACCCTGTGAATTGTCAGTATGTTAAGTCATGCTCTATTATGCAGATTTCAACAAATTGCAACAAAATAGTCCACTGCATTTAAAAAAAAAAATTAATCAGCATCAGTTCTCAAAAACTAAGATCAAAAAAAAAAAAAGCTTTTTGGGTGGGGAGGGGATATGAATTTAGTTTTTCTATTATATACAGCCAGTTATTTTTTTAAATCCCAACACAAATATACCATATGAAAATGGGAATATACTATTGAGATTTGACCTTTACACAGGCATTTGATGGATGGAAAGCATGCAAGAACAAGAGTGGAGGGGGATAAGTACAGATCTGCATGTTTCTTGCCTCAGAGAAGATAAAAAAACCCCCACAATCTCCCCTCCCCCCACAAAAAAACCCCCGTCTCTCTCCAGCTCTATTATTCCCTACAATGGCAATAAGGGAGGAATTTATTCAGTATTTTTTTTAGCCAGTTTGGTATTTTTAAATAAATACATTTACTGCTCCCTCTTCATTCTGTTCTCCCTTTTTAAGAGCTGGCTTTTGCACAATTTTTGCAGCCAACCAATCTGCATGAATATCAGTGACATTTACCTCTTGCTGATAATGCCAGCAGATAGTATGAAGAGCTCTATTAATTATTTCCAAAAGGAAGGGAAGACAGAATTGCAGCCCTGGCATGGTTGTGGATTAATATTTGCCCTATCACCCTTTCAGCAATGATTCTTCTCTCTCTCCCTCCCACAATATAAATATTACACTTGTCTTCTAGCATTTGGATTCTACCTTGGAACCGAAGACATTGTTTCAATATGAAGTTTCTTCCCTCCCACTACACTAAAATTGTGGATCTATACCTGAAACCTGTTACTTATGCAACAGCCCCTTCATGCTCTCTCCCACTCTCTTTCCTACCCAAGAAAAAGCCTGAGAAAAACAAGTCTTCCTTTGCTGCACAGTCCTTTTCCCACTCCCTCAAGACTTTCCTCTGCTGTGATGCCAACGAGAAACACTCAATAATGGCTACATACTTCATGTGCTGGGATTTTTAGCTGCTGTCATACTGGATTTTTGTTTCTTGTTTTACCATTTTTGCTATTACCTTTTCCTCTTCCAGTCACTACATTAGTTTTCCTTTATCCGATCCTCTCATCATATGCTAATCCTCTCTTTGTCATATTTAAAAAAGACAAGTAGTGATACGGCACCTGTCCTCATTGGTATATTTAGCTGATACAACAACCTAAAAACAAAAACAAAACCTACACACGCATCCATGACGTTAGTGAGTCTACTCATGTGAGTAAGTATGAACAGGCTCATACTCAAACTCATAGGGTTGTTTGGGTTTCTTTAGGCTAGAATAGCAGTAAAGCATTGGGAAGTCTTCCTCCCCTTCACATAGAAGCACAGATGAATTAAATACAACTAAAGCCACTTGTTAGACCTAAAGGCCTTTATAGCATGTCTCTGTTCATGCTGAAGTGATATAATTTATCTTAGCCCTTCTCTCAAGCAGAATTGGGCTTCAGTTATGTTTCTGGAACATACCAGGTTTAATGTAAATCATTTTTTCTGTGTTCTAAACTAAGAAATGTTATCTACAGAAAAATGACACCAGGGACAAATGAACAGGCATCTTGGTGACAATACATTTTGCTGGAGGTGAGGGAGACCTAATTTAAAAGCAGCTTCATGATTCCGAACACCAGAGGATTAGGGAACAGTGTACATCCAGAGGCAATGGCCTATTATCATCACTTGCATTGCAGGAAGAAAGTAACAGCTTTTTTGCATTGCCCTGACTGAGCTGGTATCATAACCAGCCTTCATTATGAAACCTACTTTTCCTTCTGTTACAAGGAGTGGAATGTATACCAGTTTTCCTAAAGCAAGAGGTTTCCTGAAAGAAAAGAATAGCGTGCCCTCATTCTGAAGGAACCCAGATTACTTAAACATACCAGAGCCATCATTGATGCATCAGCAAGGACACTTGCTGCTGTAACAAACAATTGACTAGGGGTACCAATGGCTTGGTCTAGTTCAGTAGAGTAGTTCTTCATTGAAGTGTTAACATGTTAGTGTCAGAGCTAAATGGTTAAGAGATGCCTCGGCACAGCTGCATGTTAGCACATTGCAAGTCCCCAGTGCAGGGATTTTCCCTTGCGGCGGGAAGAGTCCTTGGTGCAAAATCAGCTCCCGCCAAAAGTTTGCAGCTGCACCATTAAGTGCACACTTTCGATTGGCTCGGTGTAAATTATTCGCATGTGGCGGCTAGCAATTGGCTCACTAGCCATATAAAAAGGCTTAGGACGTTTCTGCCCAAGTTGGAAGAGAGCTTGGATGTGTGTAGGGAGAGATCCCTATGTGTACCTCGGAGCCACGGAGGGGCTTGATCAACCACCAATGACTCCCCGTCACGATTACCACATACCCTGCGTGAGTGTGAACATCAGTGTGCTTGTTTACGGTTTTTGTTTTGTTGCTGTCTACAGAGTGTGCCGACACTGCATACCTCGCTGTATTAAAGCCTGTAAGTAAAGTTTTAAAGTTTTTCTGTTGCAACCACTATGCCTCCTGTACCTAATTCCACTCCATTGGCAGCCCCATTCTGCTGGCGTTTCTTGGCCCCCACAGTTAGGAAGGAAACAGCTCCAAAAAAAATCTAGGATGGTTACCGTGGTGGGAACAGAAAGGAAATGATTAGTAGTTCCAACAAGACTGTATACCAAGGGTGGCCAACCTGTGGGTCTGGAGCCACGTGTGGCTCTTCAAAAGTTAATATGACCATTTGGAAGCTGGTCGCCATGTGCTTCTGCAAAGATTCAAGGAGACACATATTAACTATTAACACATATTATTATATTAATAATCCTGTAAGTTTCCTCTTAACCAAGAGTAGAAAACTATTGTTAATCACATTCCTGAAGTCTCTTATTAGACGGAGAAAAGAGAATTTCCTATGGGACAGGTGACAGGGTGGGGAGCTTGCAGGCAGGGGCCATGTGAGCCACAGTTGCAATATGCTGTGCTCCTTACTTCAGCCTCTACCATCCTTCCCCTGCTGATTCCTCTTGCCACCGGTTGCTCCAGGAGAGAGGAATCAGCATAAATCAACAGCAGGGGGAAATGGGTAGCAGCAGGTTACATTTACAACCCATACTTATGGAAAATATATTAAGTTAGGCATGCATTGATACAAATGTAAAAACAGCAAGGAAATATATTGATGCAGTTAGGAACTTTACACTTGCATCTCTTTAATGCTGACCTTCTACTAGTTGGTCCAAGGAGGAAATTTTCTTGGAGCCATCAATGGTGTAGATTGTTCTCACTCCCTGGGGCAGATTCACATTATCAGACAGAGTTCGGGTCAGATCAGCCAGCAGGGCCTCGAAAGATCTAAACCGGTCAGGGGAAATGGCATATACAATCCCTTTGAAATACCGATCTCCATTGCGATAGAAACGAACTTTCTTGGCTTTCTTCTCAGAACTGAGGGTTTGTAGGGTGCGGGTTCTGTAAAAGCTACAGTGGGCACTGTGAGTAGGGCTGGGCAGGCCATTTACCCGAGACCCTCTGCCATACCGCTGTGCTTTGTCACGTTCATCAAAATGTTCCAGCTCCATGTCTCTCCCAAATGACATTTTGAAATTTAGCCTGCGAACAGCAAGGAAGAAAAAAAAAAAGTTAATGTTTTAAGGACTTGGTTATTAAAAACTCTAAATTAAGACAGCAGGTTACCAGTAACATACTACAGGAGATTGTTTGACATACATACTACAAGAGAAGGTTGAGGCTAATGAGTTAAACTATCAGATGCAGGAATAAGCTTTACAACTCTCTTGCCATGCTGTAAAATTTTGGTTGCCAGAAGTTTGTTACCAGCCTTTGTAATCTGACATAGTATTGATGCCAGCCAGAACACTGATCACCAGCAGTTCTCAGAGAAAATAATTAAGAACTGGCATGTCACACAGCTTTCATTCGTATGTAGCACAGAATTGATCACCTGGGAGGAAGCATAAGAACTAGTTTTCCGATTTTCTCTTAGACTTCTGCTCAACAAGGTTTCCAATCCTATTAAAGGTGACATAACCAATTCACTTATGCTCTCAATTCTGCTTACTCCAACTCTGAGCTCAGAAAAGTTGTCACTTTATTGGTTGGCAGGAAGTATAATCCCCTCAGCAACATCCCATTAAGAACATTTCAGAGGAAGCAGTCATGCATGGTGGCAAGAGAAATCAGAATTACTGAGTGCAAAAGAGTCAGCTGGGTAGGTCAGCTTCACAGTTGACAAAGTCTTGTTCCTTCTGGTCATAAGTTGCCTTCATGCCCTGCTTTATACTAAGCTGATGTTGGTCAACCCCACTCTCCAATCTTTAATACACACTGAAAATATGATGTTTACTTCTCTATTGAAATTGGGTGCTGTCATAATTTAAAAGAGGTCCTCAAACCACTATAATCCGCTAAGGAAACAACCTTATAGAATTTACAGAAAGGGTCTGCAAGACAATTCTGCGGGAATTGGCCGAGGTCATTGCGGGACCGGTGGCGCGGCTCTATGAGCGCTCGTGGTGCTCTGGTGAGGTGCCGGAGGATTGGAAGAGGGCCA
>JAGPOW010003316.1:155820466-155848818 GCA_030014935.1 Caiman crocodilus | reverse complement strand
CTCCGTTGGGACCGTGAAAATGCTCCTCCAAATCCTTCTGACCACCACAGTTTGCATCGCAAACCAGCAGCCGACGGGCCTCCTGCAGAACTCCGTGCTCAAAGCCATACTTGAGTGGGACAACGCCACAAGACCCCACCCGGAAGGCCTCACCGCCTGCTTCCCCGGGCCCAAAAATGCGGCAGATAATCCTCTGCACGTTAGCACTACCCCTATCCACACCCTTGTTCTCACCTTCCTCATCCTGCTTTACGTAGTATGCGGTGCCATCACCTGTGTCCAAAAGAAGATCGAACAACAGTTTGCCTTTGTATACCCCCAGCTCCCTGACCGCGATAACCCCGACAACCAAGTTGTCCTTCACAACAGTAATCCTGTTTAGGTGGTGCCATGGTCAAGGGGGCATGTGCAAGCCACATTGCAAGCAGTGACCCATGACACCACCTAACAAGTCAAACCCCCCGTAGTGTCCCTAGCCAGCTCTATGCCAAAAAAGGAATGGAACGGGAAATTAGATTCCATAGGTTAAAGCCAGCTATAAAACCCTGCCCGTGCTCCCCCTGGGCAGAACTCTCCCTCTCACGGCGCACGGACAGAGGCCATTTGCAGAGGCCGGACATGGAAACAGGTGTTTTGCTAGAAATCGCTCGCTAAGCCATAGTGAGAGGTCACAGCAACACCTGCCACCCCCGGAACCTTCCCCCTCCCTTCAGTGACTAACTATCTGCTGTAATGCGATCTCAATAAAAACAACCACTATCAGCAACAACTCGTAAGTACCTTCGTTCAAGAGATCTCGTGAAATCTAATTAATCTAGCAGCCAGATAAGGGGAAACCTGAAGCTAGCACGAGATAAGCTAGAGTCTAACCTAATTCACATCCAGGGCCTGCCAAAACAAGGCTCCTGGTGCGGCAGGCACCATGTCGTGTACTTTGCTCAGTATCTCCCCTTGGTGCACTCATTCTGAACCTTTGACCATCGTGCCGTGCCTCTTTTGTGCCAAAAAATTAGTTGCGACTTCCTCAGGCCTCCCTTTCTGAGGGAGGATTGTAGTTCTTGGTAGACCACCATAAGCAACACGTAGGGAGAGTACAGGGGTCATGTGCCCCCCTGAGAGTGCTGGTGCTCCTCCTGACAGTGAGTGCTCTGGCTAGTAGTGGGGCATGGAGAGTGTTAGTGCCTTTCCCTCCCCCCCGATATTGGTTATGCCAGCAGCAGAAGTGCTGGCCTTTCTACCACCACCATGCTATCAGCATACTCAGTGACTGGCTGCTTGGGGAAGCCCCTGTCCCCCACAAGTCATTGGCTGGCTGCTGAGGGACACCCCCTGCCCCCGTCATGCCCTGCTGATGCCCCCCCAACTCAGAAGGCATCACTCATGTGGACCACAATCCCTTGAAACAAAGAAATTGGCCTGTGTCAACACTGGCAGAAAGTGGATGCTGAAAGGAAGAATGAACTCAATATATGAGCAGGTTTTTTTCCACTGTTCCTCTCCTACATGCAGCCTCCAGCCTTTAATGTCTAAGAAATCAGACTTCAGAAGCTGTGCCCCTAACTCCCATGCTCAATAGTTACTGATGTCCCCTTCTGCCAAGAGTGTGTTCACTCCCTTTTTGAATCTGGTTACACTGTCAGCTTCCACAGCATCTGGTGGCAATGAGTTCCACACTTTAATTGCATGGTGTGTGAAAAAAAACTTCCATGGATTAGTTTTAAACTTGCTACATATTAATTTCATTTTGTGAACCCTAATTCTTATATTGTGAGAAATAGTAAATATAAATCCCTATTTACTTTCTCTTTGCCATTTAGTATTTTATATACCCTTATCATTTTTTTCCTTCAAGAGTCTCTTTTCTAAACTCAATAGGCCTCACTTCTTTAGTTTCCCCTCATATGGAACTCCCTCCATACCACTAATCATCCTTGCTGCCCTTTAAACATATCTATGATAACTAAAGGAATATGGCAGCTTAGTCCCCCTGAGGCTGAAGCCTGGGATGCATGATCATCCCAGGTATTAAGCACCCTTCATTTCCACTAAAATAGGCCCAGATCCAACAAGGATTTTAGGTACCTCAAGTGGGATGTAGGCAGAAGTTAGCCAAAGACTGTCCGTCAGAACCCCTAGAGCAGTGGAGGGCAAAATGCAGCCCAGGGGCCAGATGCAGCCTGCCAGGCCATTCTATCTGGCCCATGGGGCCCCTAAAACATTTAGAAAATTAATATTAATCTGCCCTGGGCTGCCTGTCATGCAGCCCTCGATGGCTTGCTGAAACTCAGTAAGAGGCCCTCTGCCCAAATTAATTGCCCACCCCTGCCCTAGGGACAGAAGTTACACATGTATCAGTTTAAGTGATCAGAAAGTGGTTTAAACCTGCAACAGAACAGAAACTTAGTGCACATAACCCAGTTTCAAAATGGCTGAAACTGGTTTAAAAGAAACCTGGTTGAATGTAGTATCAGACTTAACTAATTTGTGTCAAACTGATTTATGAAATTTCTGACTCAGACCCCTTCCTGGCTCAAGTTAAATCAGAGTCCTCCAGCAGCCCAGCATGCTTTCCAGCCCTGGGCTGGGCTAGGCTGTGTTGTATGCTCCAGAGAGCAGGGCTGGCCTCGCCTCTCTACTCTGTAGCTGGACTAGTGAGCACTGGCTGACAAAAGGGTGGGGAGCAAGCCTGGCAGGGGATGCAGCCCAGGCAAACCTTGGCTGTGGGCTGTGCCCAGGGAGGGGAGTTAAACACCCCTTCCCCTACTCAAACTTACTGCTGCCTGCAACTATGGACTACAAATCCCAGAGGCATCTGGAAGCAGGAAGAGGAAGTGATGAGCAACCCTGCAGAGTCCTGCTGCTGTGATTTTGGACTGCAAATCCCAGGGATCTTGGGGGGCAGCAGGAAGAGGAAGTGAACACACAGCCAGAGAGCCATGCTCTAGCACAGGGGTTGTCAACCGGGTGTATGTGTACCCCTGGGGGTACTTTGGAAAGCCCTAGGGGGTACATTGCAGCAGTGTGGAAAAATGGAGAATGGGGTGGCCAGCACTTTGTGCCACTTGTGCTGCTGCATGCCATGCACCACTGGCACTTTTGTTTTCCTTGCCCCCCGCAACTTCTCAACTGGCAACCGGGGGTACACCGACCAAAAAAGATTAAAAACCCCTGTTGTAGCACCCTCCGGGCTTCTGGCCTGAGCCACTGCAGGCATGTGGCTGCATTTCTTATATCAAAGGTAAATGTCTGTTCATCTCTGTTTCTGTTTTAGTTTAAACTGTGCAGCTTAGACTAACCTGCAAAAACTGAATCAATTCAGCCTTGGGCTTTTTGACTGTCTGTACCTAGCTCAACTCAGCTGCTCCCTAAGCGTAGAGGTGACTGCACGTCAGAGAGGCATCTAGTTTATTTTTAACTGGAGAAAAATATGTGTTGTTTTATTTGTGATTCTGCACCTAACCGTATGAACCCATCTTTTGAAAATGCTAGATCCACCCATGGGTGGTGGTCACCTTCTGTACAAAAGCTCGGCATTTGTCCTTGCACCAGATGAGAGAGACCAGGATTTCTCCTTTCCCTTCTTTGCCTGGAGAAAAACCTACTTCTCCTACCTCCAAGGCAAACTTCTTAATACCTTTAATACTATTGTGGGTGTTACAGGTACTTTTCACAACTTCCAGGGAAGATTTTCACTGTCCATTGAAAATAGTTACAAACTCATTGGATCAGAGAGAGGGAGTTTATGACTTAGTGATTAGGCCTGTCATCTGGGAAGAGGTTGG
The DNA here is from genome assembly GCA_030014935.1 of Caiman crocodilus. Lineage (NCBI taxonomy): Eukaryota > Metazoa > Chordata > Crocodylia > Alligatoridae > Caiman > Caiman crocodilus. The sequence continues at coordinate 155,845,036 of JAGPOW010003316.1, read as the reverse complement.
GTTGGAATCCAGTTTCTAGTACTTGCACCTAATACTATGTATTTTACATTGAACACTTGGAACAAGGACTAGGGTGCAAAACACTGCTTCACAAATGAGTACTCAAAGCAGGAAACAAGATTCAGTGTCACTGTTATTTACTCTCTTTGGCTCAATCATACTTTAATTCTTTATTAAAAGTTTACCAGGAGATCAATGAGAAAGATGAAACATATCTGACTACTGTAGGCATTACTCATAGATTCATAGATGCTAGGGTCAGAAGGGAACTCAACAGATCATCGAGTCTGACCCCCTGCCTACGCAGGAAAGAGTACTGGGGTCAGATGATCCCAGCCAGATGCCTATCCAGCTTTAAAGACCCCCAAGGTAGGGGAGAGGACTACCTCTCTTGGGAGTCCATTCCAAATTTTGGCCACCTTTACCATGAAGAAGTTTTTCCTGATGTCTAGCCTAAATGTGCTCTCTGTCAGTTTGTGACCATTGTTCCTTGTTTCCCCAAGAGGTGCCCTGGTGAACAGAGCAACTCCAAGCATCTCCAATTCCTTGCTGTGTCCCCCTAATGAATTTGTAGGTGGCCAGAAGATCGCCTCTCACCCTTCTCTTGCAGAGGCTGAAGAGGTCCGGGTCCCTCAATCTCTCCTCATAGGACTTGTCCTGTAAGCCCCTAACAATTCTCTGGACCCTTCAAGTCTATCAAAATCCTTCTTGAAGTATGGCGCCCAAAACTGGAATCAGTACTCTAACTGTGGTCTGACTCAGGCCGCATAGAGGGTAAGTAACACCTCCTTGGTTCTATTTGTGATGCATCTGCTGGTGCATGATAAAATGTGGTTAGCTTTGCTGATGATTTAGTCACACTAATGACTCGTGTTCATCTTGGAGTCCATTATGACTCTGAGATCCCTTTCCACTTCTGTGCTGCTGAGAGGGTCACTTCCCAGCCAGTACATGTGCTGGATATTTTAGCACCCTAAATACAGCACTCTGCACTTGTCCTTGTTGCACTGCATCATATTGTGTACTGCCCACTTTTCTAACCTGTCCAGGTCTCCCCTGCAATTTTTCCCTAACCTCCGGAGTGCACACTTCACCCCACAATTTAGTAAAATTTGGCTGCAAATTTGGACAGAGTGCACTTCACACCCACATCCAAGTCACTGATGAAAATATTGAAGAGTATAGATCCAAGGACCGAACCCTGCAGGACCCCACTACCCACATCCTTCCAGGTCAATACCGACCCATCTACTACCATCTCTGAGTGTGACTGCTAAGCCAGTTTGCCACCCACCAGACTGTGTAAACATGTCACAGCCTCTTAATTTATTTATGAGAATGGGATGAGATACTGTGTCAAAGGCCTTGCTAAAATCCAAGAAAAAGACATCCACCTCTGCTCCTGTGTCTAAGAATTTTGTGACCCTGTAATAAAACCAGATTGGTCAGGCATGATCTACCTGCGACAAATCCATGCTGGATTCCAGAATTTTATAGTTAGGACACATCTATGGAGGATGGGAGATTCCGTGAGGCAGATGAGAAAATTAATAGTATGTCTTCCACATGCTAGTTATTCAGGGGATTCTATTCTAGGGGTTCCCAAAATGTGGCTGCTACCTGGACCAAATGCAATCTATCGCCAAGGACTGCCATTTTGAAATATCCCTTCAGAAGGAAACTTCCTATTCAGTGAGCTATTGTATAAAGGCTTCTCATCTATCTGTGTTGCAAAGGAAAAGTGGGAGTCCTGTGCAGTTTTTGAAAGAAAAGACCTAGGTGCTTACCTTCAGTGCTGTCCTCAGTACTCCTTGTATGTCAACTCATTACTTCAATGTGTAGCATCTATTTCCCATTTTTTGTTGTGTTTTTTGTTCATTGGACTTTGAGCCATCTAATTCTCCATATGCATTGCATAGGGAATCTTGACACATTATTTTGAAATAGATTCCATTCCAGGGACCAAGTACCTAAAAGTCAGGCATTGTGATGCTTAGTATATGGACACTGAAGCCCCTTTTTGGGATAACAGCTTTTAAAATGTTTTGTTTCTTGGTGGTAAATTGCTAAATGTTGTTAAAAAACAGTAACTAAGTAAAGAATGAATATTACATTTTCAGCAAAAAATTATAAATTGAAATTTGTCAATTGGTTCTCTAAGTAGGTCAAAAATTGGATAATTTTTTGTGACAGTTGTAATTGGTTAGTGTTATGTAAGGAAGAATGGAGCCCTGTTTATGAAGTTCACAGAATTTTAAGACAAAAAAAGCCATTTAGTTACTGGGCCCATCCTCCTGGCAGAGCACAATTACCCTGTGCAACAGTCTCTCCAGTTCTACTTTGTCCAGTTCAGTTTAAATGAGATGGGGTTTTGCCCACTTCTCAAGAGACACTTTTCTTGGGAAGTTATATAGCTCCAACTGGACTCATTTACACAAGATGCTTACTGTGCAGTTCACTAATTAACTGCACAGTAAACATCCCTATCTACAGGTGAACCTCTATTGAGCAAGAATAACCTAATGTATTCTGCAGCAGGAATAAAAAACTCCATAGCAGCACACATGTAGACACTGATTGGGCTGGCTGGGGCATGAGGGTCCTGCCTGCTGGCTAGACTTGCACTGAAGCACCCTTGTGCTCCAGCCAGCCCCTCCACAACACTTTGAGCTGTGGGGAGCAGCCCCAGGCTGGCAGGGTGACGTCCTGGACTCTCCATCAGCCGGGGTTGCTCTGACCTGACTCAATGTTTTGTGCATGAATAAACTCTGGAGCATATTGCTCTAGAGTTTATTACTCTCAGGCACACATTCATACAACACGCCTGGGAGCAATAAACTCCACAGCAATACACTCCAGAGTTTATTCATATGCATTACTTGCACATGTCAACATGCCCACTGAGGAGTTTTTACTGATGTTCTGCTAAAAGAAAATATTGTTTACATTACTCTTAGCTATGGTGTCTTATATTGTGCTAGGCACCAGGCACCAGCAAGAGCCAGGTTCAAATTTTGGAGTACCCAATAAGTTTTTACTCCACCCAGATATCTAGGATCACTGAATTTGGCAGGGTGTCCCACATAAACAAAACCTCTATCTCACAAGCAGTGTAAACACAAAGAGCTGATTTATTACAGAAAATAAAGGCAAGGAAAACAGCAAATACCATTTAAAACACTATAAACTGCAAAGCATAGTCTATAGGTCACACCCTTTTAGGGAGGCTCCACCTATGCCCAGGCAGTCAGGACTTGGGGGCGTAAGGGGGGCTCACCCAAAGAATAGTTCTGGGGCCGGCAACCCTATAATCCTAGTCAGTTTGGATCTTCTTGCCACTAGACACATGTTTCTCCTCCACCAGGATCCATGCACTTGCCATTGCGCAATGGCCTTCTCATGTAAAACAAGTAACACACAGGCCTCTCCCACTGAAACCAAGGGAATGATCATTTTTAACTGTGAGGGATTGCTGATGCCAATGCTGCCATTGGTGTCTCATACCCACCTGCATAATTTCCCTTACCTACTAGTTTATATCTGTTTCTGATGTACATTATTTCCATGCCATAAAAATGTGCAAAGTGCTTTGCAGGGATGGAAAATATGTTTTAACCCTGAACAGCCTGCAATTTTAAAGACAACACAGATCAAACATCAAAGATTAAGAGAAAGGGATATAACATAAATCAATAGCAAAACAGAAACAGAACATAAACATCTAGTTCCATAATTTCCAATATTTGTTTTGCTTTTCTTATTTTTAAATTTTAAGTCTAACATGCAGACATATTCAAATATCTTTCCTCCTTGCACATCTCTTCTTTTCACAAGACTAAAAACACTAGGTGCATTTACATGAGACTCTTTACTGTGCAGTAGAGATAATTACCATACAGTGTTTGCGTCTACACGTGCAGACACTTACTGCACAGTAATTGGCTCTAATCACGAGTAAATTTGCTACCTGCAAAAGCAAGTAGCAAATTTACTCAAGTAGTAACTATGCAGTAGTGCACATGTAGATCCCTGACCAGGAGCATATATGCTCCTGGGCAGCTGGGGGACTGAAGATTGTTCCCAGCCCCTGGGAGCTGTCAGCTGCCAAGGCATGGGTAAAATATCCCCCAGTCCTCGCAGCACGGAGCTCCCAGCCCCACTCTGTGATCTCAGATTGGGTGCTGGGAGATCCTTATCTCCCTGCACGAGCTTTGGGGTCATGGGGCCAGCACTGAGAGATCCTTATCTCCCAGCCCAAGCCCCAGAGTCATGGGACCCAAACTGGGAGATCCTTATCTCCCAGTGCAAGCTCCAAAGTCCTGGTGTCAGCACTGGCAGATAAAGATCTCCCAGCACTGGCCCTGCAACCATGGATCTGGTGCTGGAAGAGAAGGATCTCGCAGCCCCTGCTCCCCAATCATGGAATGGGGGTTGGGAGCTCCCTGCTGGTAGGGGCTGGGGAGTCTATTCCCTGCCCAGCTCCATGATTGTAGAGCTAGGCAGGGAACAGGCTCTCCAGTATGTTCCCCACCCAGCTCCACAATTGTGGGTTGTGGAGTTGGGCAGGGAACAGGCTCTCCAGTCCCTGCCCTGTGATCACAGAACAGGGGCTAGGAACTGTCCTGGTCAGGGGTAGGTCCCAGCCCTATGCCCTAATCAGGCTATCGATGCATGGGTCTTGGAAAGAGCTGCAGGGGTGAGGCAGGTCAGCTGGTGGGGCAGCTAGCATCAAGTCCCTGGCTGGGAGGGGATTCCCTCCCCTGCAGCTCTTTCTAAGTCCCCTGCCCCTGACTGGGGAGTCAGACCAGGAGCTCCTTGATGCGAGGGTGAGGGGACATTTTCCCTGCCATGCCTCCCAGGGGCAGGGAGCAATGTCCCAGCCCCCACCAGAAGACAGCTGTCTCCTGGCCCCATGCTCCCTGCCAGCCCCTGGGCTAACACCCAGGATTAGTCTAGAGCTCCCCCTAGCTGCTGAAGGGGGCCAGTAAAGGGCCAGTGGGTCTGGGAGCAGATTGCTGCCATGAGTAGCAAATCTGCTCCTGAGTCTCTACACATGTATATGCCTGCCTGGGAGTGTTTACTCACAAGTAAACTGCTCCCAGGTCAAATGCACTGGGCATGTCTACATGTTCATTAATGTGCTGTAGTTACTGTGCATTACTTTTAGTACTTGGCAAGTACTAAATCAATGTGCAGTAATTTGCAGTACTGCATGGGTTTTTAGTGATGCTTACTGAGCAGTACCTTAATATTACTGCACAGTAGTGTATTAGCACATTTTTTGCCCAGCACACTACTGCACAGTGTTATTAGGCTACTACACAGTTACCATCTCATGTAGATGCACCCATTGTCTCTCATCTGCAGGGAGTCACTCACTTATCCAATATAACTATATATCTTGTGTGTTAACACTTAGAACATGAACCCATATTGAATTTAAGTATAAATTTATAGGCACAAGGTAAACCTGCATACACAATGTTGCACTTCATTAATTTAATCAGTTTACAATCACACTTTCCATTAAAGCACTGCAATTCTGTGTCTAGATCTGGAGTATGTGAATTATGCCAATGGCTAAACAACATCACTGTTCAGAAATTGTAGTTTTTCCTAATTTGGATAACTATCACTTTTTCTCACTTCAAATCTTGTTGTGTCTTTGTTCACTATATTAAAGAGACCTCTACTATCAGAAATCTTTCTGTTTTATAAATCATGACTCAATTACCTCAAAAACATTTTTTGGATGAACTGAATACATTGGGCTGCTCAAGGGTGCTGACAGACATTCAAGCCCCAGCTCTAACTCTAAAGGCGATGACAGACATTCAAGCTCCTGCTTTATGTAAAGTGCCATGAATTACAGCAGGGACTTGAACATCTGTCAGCACCCTTAAGCAGTCCAATGTATTTATTTACATAGGATGCCATGAGTAAGAATGCCCTCCCCCGCCAACCCAACAGACATTTGCCTGTTGCGTCTGGGGAGGGATTGAGCCTGTGGCAACCAGGAAGCAGAGGAACTACTCCTCCCCCGCACCCAAAGAGCCACCCCTCTCCCCAGCCCAAGGGATGGGGCTGTGCATCAGCCCAGCACCGATAGTATAAAAAATGAATCCTAGAGAACTCAAGTTCCCTAAGGTGCTCTAAAGCAAAGCGCCTTCATCTGACAGCGTACTGGCAAAGTTTGCAGAGGGTACCAAGTTATAGGAGAGTGCTGTCATGCCGGAAGTTACACTGAAGATACAGGCTGATGTGGGCAGGCTTGTAAAGTGGGCAGATCTAAACCTGATGATGTTTAATACCAAGAAATAAAAGTGCTCCATCTGTGTCAAAATAATCCACAACATGCTTACAGATTTGGTGGTGATACACTAGCCAGCAGCACAAGTGAAAGAGACCTGGGGGTCAGGATCAATTACAAAATGAACATGAGCCACCAATGGGATGCTACAGCTGGCAAAGCGAGCAACACTGCATGCATTAACCAATGCATCACAAGCAAAACTAAGGATGTCATCCTTCTGTTTTACTCAGCATTGGTGAGGCTGCAGCTGGAGTACCACGTTCAGTTCTAGGTGCCACTCTTCAAGAGGCATGTAGAGAACTGGAAACAGTCCAAAGGAGGGCCACTTGAAAGATTAGCGGTCTGGAGAACAGACCATACGAGGAGAGGCTGAAGAACATGCGACTGTTCAGCCTGAAAAAGAGAAGACTCAGGGGGGACTTGATGACAGACTTTAAGTATATAAGGAATGAAAATCGGGGGCTAGGAGAACATCTGTTCACCAAGGCACCCCAGGGGAAAACTAGGAATAATGGTCATATGCTGATAAAATATCAATTCAGATTACTCATAAGGAATATTATTTTTATGGTTCATGTGCCCAAAGTCTGGAACAGACTCCCCCATAGGTGGTACAGTCACCTATGGAGATCTTCAAAAGACAACTGGATGCACACCTCACTGGATAATTTGAGCTCATCAGTTATTCCTGCCTTAAAGCAGGGGGGCTGGACCTGATGATCTTGTGAGGTCCCTTCCAGCCCCTAACTTCTATGAATCTATGATACCTCATTTGAGTAGAGTTTGTTTTTTGCATGATCAGCCACTCTGCAGCCACACACGTGTGTCATGACATGGGTGTAGGGGACTTTCAAGGGTCTGTTTGCATGAAAAATGGAACTTCTCTCTGCACCTGAAAATCCCTCACTGTAAAGAAGGTTCTTCAGATCTCAGAGTGTTCCTATCATCCATTTCTGAACCTTTTCCAATATTTAAAATTTCTTTGTTTGAAACATGAACACCAGAACAGTATTCTAGAAAGGCTGTATATAGAAGTAATATCATTTCCTTTGCTCAGATATTTCTTCCCTTATGTAGCAAAGGTTCCCATTAACTATATCAGCTACTGCATTGCTTTGGGAACTTATATTTCGTTGATAATTTACTATGACCCCTAAATCCTTTTCAGTGTCACTGTTTCCCAGGATACAATCCTCAGTCCTGTAAATGTGACCTACATTCTTTTTTTGTAGACCTCATATTTGACTATGCTAAAATGCAGTCCAGCTTGCCAAGGGATCCAGATTGTTCTGCATAACTGACTTATCTTTATATTATTTACCATTCTACAAACTTTCTGTGTCATCTTTAATCTTCTACAGCAATGACATTATCTTTTGCATCAAATCATTGATAAATATATATATTGAATAACACAGAATAAAAAAACCCAGATCTCTGACTGTGCAATCCACCAGAAGCACCCTCAGGGGATGGTGATTTCCCATTTACAGTTACTTTTTGGTTTCTGCTAGTTAGCCTGTTTGTAATTCATTATCGAGTGTTACATTGATTGTGCATAATTCTAATTTTTAATTAGATTAACATACAACATTAAGTCAAATGCTCTTCAGAACTGTAAATACCTTGTAAATACTGATCCCTTTATCAACCAAACCTGGTAATTTCACTAAAGAAAACACCATAGAGTCTGGATTCTTTGCAGGTTTAGGTTCCTAACTCCTTTGTAGAAACAAGGTTTTGTAAATTAGCCGGGGTGGTATAAAAAACCCCACAGTAAACAGCAGTGCAGGACTGCAGAGTTGTACCAGTAATTATTGTTGTGACTTTTATTTAAAATGGCCCCACTTCTCTGAACAGGTACACAGGACTCAGGCTGTGCCTCAGTTGCAGACTAAGCAGCAGCACCCTGTAAAATAAAAGCTGTAGCAATCAGATGAGCAGTTTATCCTTAATACAGTAACTATGGACTAGGCAAATTGCAAACCATCCCCATAGAAAAAAACTCCAGATTCTACTGTATCAAACATGTTTGGCAAAAACTATACAACTATGATCACCACTAGTAATTGTGCATTTTATTCTATGTCAAGCTTTTATTAATTTTGGGACTGATATCAGACTAACCTGGCTTGGAATCACTCAAATTATTCTCTTGACTCATTCCAAATATTAGCACAACACTGGTTTCTTTCAAAGTCTTAGATATTCTCCAAATTTTTGTATCTTAATTGTCAATATCAGTGGTTCAGACAGCTCAATGGCAATTAAAAAAAATTGTTATTCATTTTTTTGTTAAAATGTCTTGGTCACACCAACTCAGAGACATGTGCTCAGCCACTTGATTGGCTGCTCAGCCACCACGAGAAAAGTCAAACCGCCGGCTTTAAAAAAGCCCTGGTTTGACTCGATGCCCAGAAGTTGGGTGCAGTAGGAGGGAGAGGAGGCTGACTGAGCACATGTGTGGGCTCTCAGCACACATGTGCCCCCTGCAACGTACCTGAGACAGCAGAGGCTGAGAAGCAACAGCAGGGGCAGCAGCAGCAGCTGACCCCCCGAAGGTAAGTGGGGCAGGAGCTGGTGCAGCTGCTAAGGATTCAGAGGGGAAGCCTCTGGATCCCTCTTTGCTGAGCCAGGCAGGGAGCTGTGCTCCTGAGCCGCATGCGAACACAGCACGCAAGCAGATATGCTCTTTAGAGGCATGCCTGTGTTTGCGCAAGGCGGGCGCACAAAGAATAAGAGACAAGAAGGCGCACTTAGCAAGGGTGATGATGACTCAAAGCTCAGAAGCTAAAGTAAGAGCAGCTAAGGTAAGAGCATGGGAGGCAGCTGCAGCTCAGATGGCACTGCCCATCTGCGGTTCCTTTGAGGTGTCCACTCAGACGCAGCCCTTCCCCCTGTCTGCAGGGGTGGCCTGGCAGTGATCCTGTCATCGGGGGTGAGGGGAGAGCCCCCTTGTCTGTTCCTCATGTGCCTACCTTCAGGCCTTGGAGAAGCAGGTGAGGGAACTCCAGGAGGCAGTGAGCAGGCTAAGGGGGATCAGGGATGATGAAGATGTGATTGACAAGTATTTCCATTCCTTACAGCTCCAGATGCCCATGGGTGAAACTCCACGTGAGGAGTCTCCAGCAGGGGACTGGAGGACAGTCATCTCTGGATCCAAGCGCGGGGCCTGGTGTCTGCTTCCCCATTGCATGTGGGGAACAGATACAGGGCCCTAACACCTATGAAGGAGACAGAGGAGGAGCATTTTCCTGCAGAGTTGGTGATCCCTGTAGCCCCTGGCTACTGGGCAGGCTGGGCGAATCACTGCCTAGGCAGAAGAAGAAACGCTGAGTGATTGTGGTGGGTGACTCAATCCTGAAAGGCACGGAGAGGCTGATCTGTCAACCAGATCCTGTGGTGAAAGATGTCTCCTACATGCCTGGAGCTAAGATCAGGGACATCACTGAGGTGATTCCTGCTCTCATTAAGCCCTCTGACTACTACGCCATGGTCCTTGTCCATGTGGGAACCAACGGTGTAGCTAGGACCAGCCCTGACCACATCATGAAGGACTTTCATGAACTGGGAGACAGCCTCAAGAAGACTGGAGCACAGGTTGTGTTTTTTTTCATCCTTCCGGTTGGCAGCAGCCAAAGACGCGAGGGTGCCCGCATCAAGGAAGTCAACAGGCAGCTCCAGAGTTGGTGTCTTAAGGACAGCTTTGGATTCTACACCCATGACCAGCACATCCAGGGAGGAGGCTTCCTGGGAAATGATAATCTTCATCTCTTTCCCAGATGTAAGTATCTGTTTGCCTGCAGGTTGGCTGATCTCCTCTGAAGAGCTTTAAACTAGGCTCGACGGGGGTCGGGAAACTGGTGGTCAAAGAGAACCCAGGGTTGATAAACCACAAACAAGATGCCAGATCGCACCAGGTAAGTATTAAGGGGTTGGTAAGCCATAAACAAAGCACCAGACCACACCAGATAAGTAATAAAGGGAACACACGCCACCAAGGCACGGGGACATCAAAAGCCCCCTTTGAGGGTCTAAAATGTCTTTATACAAACTCCAGGAGTATGGGGAACAAGCAGGAGGAGCTTGCACTTTTGCTTGCTAGCACCCAGTATGACCTAGTTAGACTAACTGAGACATGGTGGGATTCCACACATGACGGGGCAATAGGCATTGAGGGGTATAGGTTGTATAGGTATGACAGAGTAGGGAAAAAAGGTGGGGGGGGTAACACTTTATGTTAAGGAGCAGTATACATCTTCCACCATTAAGGCGGGAGTGGAGGAGGGGAACACCAAGGCATTGTGGGTCAGGATCCAGAGGGGGGCCAGGGGAAAAGGACTTGGTTGTGGGGGTCTACTACAGGCCTCCTCATCAGGATCAAGAGCTAGACAATGTATTCTCCGGGCAGCTAGTGGACGCCACACAGGCGAGGGAGGCGGTGGTCATGAGAGATCTGAACTACCCAGATATCTGCGGGGAGGAGCAGACAGCCAAAACAAGCCACTCATGGAGGTTCTTACATTGACAGGACCTCCACCTAACCCAGGTGATGTCTAGTCCCACCAGAGGTAGTACCTTAGTAACGGGATGATCTTAGTAACGGGATGATCTTGTGGGGAACATGCAAGTTCATGGTAGCCTGGGAGATAGTGACCATCACTTGGTCAAGTTCACTATCCAGCAAAGCGTGGGTAAAGTAACTAGTGGGGCTAAGGTGTTGGAATTCAGGAGGGCCAACTTTAGCAAGCTTAGAAGGCTATTTAGTGAGGGGATGCAACTCAAGAACATAGAGCATATGGGGGTCAAGGAGGGTTGAAGTTATCTCAAGGGCTCAAAAGGAATCTATCCCATTATGTATGAAGGGAGGTAAAGGGGCAAAAAATCCCCCTTGGCTAAACAAGGAACTCCAGGAGAGTCTGGGGGCAAAGAAAGAGATGTGTAGGCAATGGAAGCAGGGAGCAGCCACCAAGGAGGAATATATCTCCCTGGCATGCTATTGCAGGGAATCAGTTAGACAGGCCAAGGCGGGGCTTGAGCTCAGGCTGGCTTCAACAATCAAGGACAATACAAAGTCCTTCTTCAGGTATATAGCGAGCAAAAGGAAAGCTCAGAGCAACATAGGGCCCCTGTAGGACAAATCAGGACATTTGGTGGGTGACGCAGGGAAAAAAGCAGAGCTGTTCAATGAGTTCTTTGTGTCAGTATTTCTACGTACCAACCAAGCCAATTCCCCCACCTCGATCATTGACGGATGTCCACATGGCACCAGTCTGCCTACAGTTAGTTCTGAAATAGTTAAATAGCTCCTGAAGGAGCTGGGTGGGTACAAGTCAGCAGGCTTGGATGACCTCCATCCATGGCTGCTGAAAGAATTGGCCAGTGTCACAGCTAAGCCGCTGGCACAGCTGTTCGAGCACTTATGGTGCTCCGGCCAGGTCCCTGAGGACTGGAGAAGGGCCAATGTGGTGCTCATATTCAAGAAAGGGAGAAGGGATGAGCCGGGTAACTTTAGACCAGTCAGTCTTACCTCTATTCCTGAGAAAATGCTAGAGAAAATAATCAAAGAACACATTTGTACAGGCCCAGCAGGGGAAATGATGCTGAGGGGAAACCAGCACAGGTTTGTCACAGGTAGATCCTGCCTGACAAACCTTGCAGCCTTCTATGACCAGGTCACACACTGCCTGGACATGGGAGCCAAGGCTGATGTCATCTTCCTGGACTTTAGGAAGGCTTTCGACACAGTTTCGCACCCTATCCTCATTGGGAAGCTAGCAGACTGTGGAGTGGACACCTATATGGTTAGGTGGGTGGCCAACTGGTTTAGGGACAGCACCCAGAGAGTGGTGGTGGATGGGTCATTTTCGGTCTGGAGGGAGGTGGGCAGTTGGGTCCCGCAGAATTCGGTCCTTGGACCAATATTGTTCAATAGCTTCATCAGTGATTTGGACTAGGGCATGGAGAGCACCATCTCCAAGTTTGCTGATGATACCAAGTTATGGGGCAAATTTAGTACATCAGAGGGCAGGGAGCAGATTCAGGCTGACCTGGACAGGTTGGATCAATGGGCAGACAGAAATAGGATGCAATTTAATAAAGATAAATGTAAGGTACTCCACCTGGGAAGGAGGAACCCCCAGCACACCTACAGGTTGGGGAGTGTCCTTCTCAACAGCTCAGAGGCAGAGAGGGACCTTGGAGTCATAACTGACTCCAAGATGAACATGAGCTGGCAGTGTAATGAGGCCATCAACAAGGCCAATCGCACCTTGTTATCCATTAGCAGATGCATGACTAATAGAACAAAGGAGGTGATGCTCCCCCTCCATGCGACACTGGTCAGGCCGCAGTTGGAGTACTGTGTCCAGTTTTGGGCGCCGCACTTCAAGAGGGACACAGGGAATCTCGAGAGGGTCCAGAGGAGGGCCACTCACATGATTGATTAGTGGACTTCATGATAGACCCTATAGTGGGGAGGTTGAGAGAGCTGAATCTCTTTAGCCTTCGCAAAAGACAGCTGAGGGGAGATCTTGTGGCCACCAATACATTCAGTAGAGGAGGTCAGCGGGGAATAGGAGAAGCACTGTTTACTAAGGCGTCCCAGGGAGTGACTAGGAATAATGGGTGTAAACTAGTTGAGAGTGGATTTAGGTTAGATATTAGGAAAAAATTTTTCACAGTAAGGGTGGGCAGGATCTGGAATGGGCTTCCAAGAGAGGTGGTGCTCTCACCTAGCTTGGAGGTCTTCAAGAGGAGGCTAGATAGTCACCTGGGTGGGGTCATCTGACCTCAGTCCTCTTTCCTGCCAGGGGCAGGGGGTCGGACATGATGATCACTTGTGGTCCCTTCCGACTCTACAATCTATGTATCTATGAATCTATGTAAATGCATTATTTAAAAAGTTAATTTCCTACAGCTTGATTCCTTATGCTAGAGTAGCTGAAAAAGACATCTAAAAAAATCCTTTCTACTCCAGAAAGAAGAATTGTTACATTGTATGATTAGAGACTTTCAACAGGTCAATGTTGTAAAAATGCTTCTAGTTTGCAGGGCAGTCAGTATCGCAGTTCCAGGGCTAGCTGCACATGTAAGTCCTTTTGGTTTCCTTTAGCCTACTGTAACACGTTAGGCCTCATGCTTTTCCCTATCCCATATGGAAGTTTCCAGTTTTTCCACTCCTAGACTAGACCCTGGGTTACAATACCCCATTTATCAACCAGATTTACCTGGTATGTTTGACTGAGTTTGGACACCTGGAGCATGTCCAGACGAGCACAGCCATGTGGTATGTGTCATCGCAAACCCATCAGCAGTGTCACATACTACACGTGTAGGCCTTCCTTGTGCTGCTACTTTGCAGCATAGAGAGGGGAGAGGAGGGAGGGCTTGACCACAGGAGATCCCAGGATCAAAAAATCCCATGCCAAAGCAAAAAAACAGGGTGGCAGCACATGCCTCCCAAGCCTGTCAGCCAGGCTTCCTGCTGCAGGAATACCATGGCTGCAGCTCCCGTAGGACCCCAGGTAAGGTTGCTGGGGCCAGCAGAGTTCCTGGTGCCAGCCTCCCCTGCCCCACTAGTGATAACTTGCCACGCACTAGAGCATGCATGGCACAGGCATTCCCCAGGGACAAGTAACAGTGGCACAAGGTGTGCCACTGCTGCTTGTCCCCAGGGAAACACACATTCCTGTTCATCTGGATGCACCCACGCATTTCTATTTGGAAATCTATAAGCAATTGTATACAGTGATTAAATTGCCATTTTACAATTAAAGTACTATTTAGTTTGCAGCAGAAAGAGAGTTTTTAGAGAAAATAATTCTAACACTAACACACTCTGTAACTCCAACTAACTTGGGACGATGTTTTAGGTAGACAAACCAATAAGTTGTCATGACTTGTTCCCACAAAGTACTCTTCTCTTTCTTGGAGGGCCCCTTTTACTCTGCTTTAATTCTTTTGTTCTTCTGTGTTCTTATGCTTTGGTCCTTCTAGTTAAAACCAGCCTTGCTGGCTCATCAAGAGTCCTTGTGGCCAGTGGTTTTGGCATTGATCCCTATCAATTCTCAAGCATTTTCCTGAGGTAGCCATATAGACATATTTTTCCCCTGCCTGTTTCCTTAGACAGCCCTCTGTTGAGTTAACCACAGTACAGTAAACATCCCAATAACCATGCCAATATGTATTGCTCATAAATTCTAAGAGAGCAGCTCCAAATCTGTCATAGTCAATATAACACAGTTATTATAAAACAATATTAAGGAATCAAGTTGCAGGCTAGACTGTGACTTGTAAACATCTTGCCTTTACCACTCTACAGATCAAAAAATAGAACACAGATGCCCCTAACCATCACAAAATTAGGGTTGCAAGTGACCTCAGGAGATCATCTAGTCTAACCTCCTGCTCAAAGCAGAACCATCCCCAACTAAATCTTTCCAGCTAGGGCTTTGTCAAGCCAGATCTTAAAGACCTCCAAGAATGGAGATTCCATCACCTCTCTAGGTAACCCATTCCAGTGCTTCACCACCCTCCTAGTGAGAGAGGTTTTTTCCTAATATCCAACCTAAACTTCCCTTACTGCAACTTGAAACCACTGCTCCTTGTTCTATCATCTACCGCTGACGAGAAGAGTCTAGCTCCATCTTCTTTGGAGCCACCCTTCAGATTGTTAATGGTTGCTCTCAAATACCCATCCTGCCAATCCCCCGCACCCCCGCATCAGCCCTGATTACTCTGTGGAATGAATAAGCCAAGTTTTTTCAGCCTTTCCTCAGAAATCACGTGTCCCCCTAACCATTTTCCTTTCCCTCTTCTGGAGTATCCCCAACTTGTCCACATCCCTTCTCTAGTGGCAGGGAGCAAAACTGGACACAGTACTCCGGGCATGGCTTCAACAGTGCAAAATAGAGAGGAATAATTCCTTCCCCCAATCTGGTGGCAACGCTTCTACTAATGCAGTCCAGTATACTGTTAACCTTCTTGGCAACAAAGGCACACTGCTGACTTGTATCCAGCTTATTGTCCACTTTATCACCAAGTCCTTTTCTGAAGAGTTGCTGCTTAACCATTGGGTCCCATGATCAGTTAGTCATGATCTGGCACAGTTACATAGTCATAGACATGGACTCTTGTGTTAAAGATTTGTGAGAAATGGGAAAATAAGTTTGAAAACTCACAATATAAAGTTGAAACCTATTCTTACTCTGCATGGTGCAATATCAACAAGAGTTAAATTACATTAAACTTAAGATCTAGTCTCAAACCTCTTCAAAACCTGGTAACTCTCTATGATGTAATGGATGGAATTTCAACTGTTTCTTTCTTTTGCTTGATAAATATGATTTAACCCATTTTTCTGGTTTTATAAGAGATACAGCTAAGCAAATGTTTAATTATATCCATGCAGATGGCTTATTATATAAGAGATAATTGCTTGGCCCACTTTAAAAGTACTGTACCAGCAGAAAACATAAGCGTCAATCAATTTAAGATGTTAAGGAACTTAATGTGAAGTTACTGTTACTTATTTCACAGCAATACAAAATCATGCATGCTCAATATTTTAAGCATGTGTATCAGATTCAGATGCTTTTATTATGATGCCTCTGGCTTAATATATGAACATTTTTTTGTCTTCATGTTTTAAGTCATAGCTCTCTACCCTTGTTTTGCATAAAACATTCCTAGCCCGTTTTAGAGGTTAAATTGGAAACAATAAAGCAATGTGAAAATTGAAAACTGATC
This sequence comes from Caiman crocodilus, assembly GCA_030014935.1. NCBI lineage: Eukaryota > Metazoa > Chordata > Crocodylia > Alligatoridae > Caiman > Caiman crocodilus. The sequence continues at coordinate 155,828,973 of JAGPOW010003316.1, read as the reverse complement.
TTTACAAAGAAAAGTTTTCTTTGTTCAGAATCACTTGAATCAGCACAGGAGCTTTTTTGAGTTTTTATTTTGCAATTTTAAATATTCTACCTCTGTTTTTAGCATAGTCTCTAGTTGCTGCATCTTGATTTCTGGCTAACATAAGCTAGTACAAAACACAAGCTGACAGGCAGCAGCGGTTAAAGAATTCTAGCATTCTTACCTCAGTTTCTGATGGCAGTTGAAATGCACATGTTATTGTCTGGACATGACTTCAGGAACAAAAGGGATAGAGAAAAAAAATCCTCCAAACTGAAAGTTCATCTATTCCCTCAGCAAAGAAACCAAGTTTAATTTTTAGACCAAACATTTTTTCAGGTCAGGAAAATGAAAAAATGGTTGGATAGAGATGCTTAGCATTTATTTCAATGTTTGTTTTGTAATTGTATTGCTGAGTTGTAAAAATTTGAAAAATGTCAATAAGTTTTAAATTATTAAATGCAACAGCTTAGAAATTTTAAAGATTTAATATACAACTCCTATGTATATGATGCTGTGGGAAAGTTATGGAAGAATTATGGCGTATACAGTCAAGTGTATGCATCACACTGATTATATCAATTCTATCCATCTATCACATCAGACCAGGCTAGGACAATGGAACAAATTACACATAGTTCAGGAGTGCATGAAAGAAACTGCTCAGCCTCAGATATGACTGATGGGAGGAGTAGGAAGAACTTGCATGAGTTATATAGACACTGTTGGAAAAGGAAAATGGTAGGCCCCAGGTCATACGCATTAGAGGAGGCTAAATAAGAAGCACAAACAGTAGAAGAAGATCCCTCTTGTCCAGGGTTATAAAATTCAAGGAGCAAAAAGTTGCTAGACTTTCCCCAATCAGTTAGTTATGTGAAGTCCACAAGGATATTTTCTTAATATTTTAATGAATTTAATTCCTTTTTATTGTGATTACTTAACATTTTAAAGCACAAAATATTTGTCCAGATATGTAATAAGATGTTCTGGTGTCTTGGAAAGTGTCTAAGATATTATTGATTTAGGGTCATCATCAGTTCAGAAAAGGTTGCTGTTAGAAGTAGCATGTGACAATTGTAAAGAATCATCATTTTCTTTTTACACAAAACATAATTTTATTAGCCTTAGGGAAATAATATTGTTCTTACAACTGCTCTTTTTCTCTTTTTGTAGCATTGCAGTGATTCATTCTAGAATATTTCCCAGCACATCGTCCACAGAGGTAAAGAAGCACAAAAGATAAGAAGGACATCCTCACAAGCTGATAATTTGAAATATAAATAGTTATATTGCCCAGAGATAATGTAGCATTTGAGATAAATTAAGGAAACTGCATACATTCAGTTAAGTATATGATCTTTCTAGCCTAAAACATATAACTTTAATTAATTTAACAGTATCATAAAAATTATGATATAATTATATGAAGCAAATATACCTGTATCTACACTTACATGACGAGTTTTATATTAATACATGCCATTGAACACAGTTTGAAATTCTAATGCAAACAGGAAACAAATACTTGTTTCTAGTCCTTTTAAAAAAATATTACTAGACTACACTAGACTATATTACTAAATATGACTAGAAACAAATATTTGTATATTTCTTTGAAATTTGCAGTTAAACAGTGTGTTAAAGCAAATTGAAAATGTAATGTAGAGACATATCCAATGAATGCAGGTTGGTCGCCTATTTTTGATGCATTTACACATAACCTTCCTTTTGGGCACGTCTACACAATATATGTTACTATGCATTAGCACAGTGTACAGCACAGTAAACACATGGGTCTACAAGTGTGTGTACTTATTGCACAGTAAAAACCCTTAATCCCACTTACAAGTAGCATATTTAAGTGGGATTAATTACTGCTCAGTAATGCACATGTAGCTATGACTCAGGAGCAAGTTTGTTCTTGGGTCTGCCCAGTCACTGGGGAACCAGCCTCAGGCCAACCCCAGTGCTCCAGGCTGGAACCCCATTCTGCCCTAGGACTGGGCTGCCTCTATGGTACACCCACCAGGGAGCCTGAGGACACTGTGTATCTCCCTGGGCAGGACACAGGCTACCTGTGCTTGCCTTCCCGCAACACTGTACTGCTGCTGAGCCCTCCCTATCCCTGCTCAGACCCCTCCCCCTGCCCATATGTACTCCTCTGGCTCAGGGTTCCTCCCTGCCCCCCCCGCCCCCCCCGCCCCCCCCACACAGCATGCGGAGAGAGGTGAGGCACAGTGCAGAACTTTATTGTGTATCCCATGCCCCCACAGCTAGGCAGTCCCAGATCTCTGATATACCAAGGAACACGTTGATGCCAGTGGTGATGTCCTCCTCAGCAGTGGGGAGCAGGGACATGTAGCACAGACACAGATAGCCATCCAGGTGGTGACAGAGGTTGTGCAGTGGCCCAGGCTTGCCCCCCACACTGTCATAGTTCCTGGTCCCATACCAGGTGCACAGGTGCTCCTGGCCACCATGAGGATCAGCAGCAGTGGGGCATAGTGGATCAGGCACCTGTTGGCCTGTGCAAACAGCTCATCACACACCACCCATGATACTTACAGCAGGAGCATACTTGGGACCCAGCAGCAGCATGGCAGGGGGCTGGGCCCAAGGCACCTCCCTGGAAAGGCCCCCTGTAGGGAGGGCAGGGGCATGTGCCACTCCTCATCCCAGTTGTCTGGTAGCCCTGCACCACCCCCCTAGGCACCACGGGCTGGGCAGTAGCACAGCAGAGTGGTTGGCCTGTAGAAGAAGGGAAACAGTGGGGTCTGGAGCTGTGGCAGCAGGTGCTGTCAGGAGCCTGGTCTGCCCCACCCTAGGAATAGGGGCAGGGGATGCAGGCTACCTATGGCCAGCACCCAGAGGCTTGCTGGCCCCAGGGGAACACATGCAGATAGGGGACTCAGCCAGCAGCCACCTGGGCCTGGGCCTGGGCTTGGCCACCCAATTTGCCATGGTCCCTGGGCATCTGTTTATGGCCAACCCTCAATATGAGGCTGGATGGCACACAGCCCCTGGTGCAGAGCATCTTATCTCTGAAATGTTGCAAACTCTTACAAAAGCTTCTGTCTCATGGCTCTGCAGCTCCTGCACCTAGACACGGGGGAGAAGCCACACATGGTAGCAGGGATGCCATCTTAGGGTCACCACTGCCCACTGCCAGGGCCCTGCAGATACATTGGCTCCACCAGAGGCTCATGATGGACCACATCCCCCTCCTCCAGCGGAAGTAGCAGTTTCAGAGGAGTGTGCACAGGACGCACAAGCCTGGCAGGCAGAAGACATCATCCATAAGGATGTGCAGGACCAGCCGGCAAAGGAAAAGGACTGGTACGAGGAGGAGAGAGACTCATTGGACCAGCAAGTGCAGTCTGAGTGCAAGCAGCTCCAGTGGCCTCAGGTGCTGCAGGAGCAGAATACCATCTTAGGCCAGGCAGTGCAGGCCATGGATAATGACTTTCAGGTGCTGGACACTGTCCTGGATCTGGCAGTCATGTCACTGCCCCCAGCCCCCACACCTAGGCCCCAGCCTATCACTTGCCCTGGCTCCACACAGGTGCAGAGCTAGAGCTGCCAGCAGCAGGGCTGGGACCACATGCTGGCCATGGAAAGTTCCTGCCAGAGGAGGAGCCATCTGAGCAGGAGGAGCACTGGCTGCCTTTGCCTCTGGGTAAGCCCCTGACCCGCTACACTCACCTTAGTGTTCACACCCACAGGGGAACAGCCAGGGGCCAGGGTGCTGGCTACCTGCCCCTGAGCTCTGGCCCCTAGGTGCCCCCAACCCCACAGACCCCCACCCTGGAACACCACAAAATTCACTTTGTACATAGTTTGTACAGGGAAAAAGGTTTTTTATTGTTGGTGGGTGGGTTGGGTGGTGAAGGGACTCTTTTGTTGGGAAGGTAGGGAAGAGGTGTGGCTCTTTTGTGAGGAGGGTGGTGTAGTCTGTATGTTGGGGAGGGAAGGAGAGGTCTGTTTGATGTGAGGGAAATAAATATTTTTTCTTCTGAAATGTGTCTTCAGTGACCATGGTGCAGGGGATGGACAGCTGGGGTTGGGGGTTAATGGACAGTATTGCAAGTGAGCTAGAGTGGGAAGTGCTGGAGCAGGTGGTCATCCAGGGCTTTCTGCACCCGGTGTCCTGGACCTGTGTATGCTGGTGGGTGCATGGCTGTCCTGGTGCCTGGGCAGGGGGGAACCTGCTGGGGCCAGCAAGGCCAGCACCATGGCCATCAGGAGCATGGGGCACTGGTCATCACTACCAGGGACAGAGGCCAGAGCAGCCATGGCATGGGGAGGCAGAGTGGGCCAGGAGAAAGCTGTTGCATGTTGCCCCTGTGGTGGGCATACTGCTCCTGGGCAGAGAAGTGGTTGGTCAGAAAGCAGAGAGTGGGGCTGGCTTTTAAAAATGACTGCCAAGTGCTGGCAGTTGCAGCCAGAGCCTGGAGCAACCCCTGGTGGCATCAGGGGCCCATTGCAGGGCTGCAGAAACATAGGATAAATCTACTCCCTAATATCTGCATGTGTAGACACCTTCCCAAAAAAGCTTACGCCAGAGTAAACTTAAGCCAGAGTAAATGCATCTGCAGGTGCACCTTTTGGCTTGTCCTTCTCCTCCCATTTTTCTTCTTTTGGTTAGAACTGTAGTGGTTTAGACTTCAGCTCAGCCTCTGCCTCTACAATTTCAACTTTCTTGTGCTACAATGCATTTATTAAAAATGAAGGATCAAATTCTGTTGTTACTAATATCTATGGAACACCAATGCAGTAGGAGGACAAGGCAAAATCTGATTTACTTTAAATCATATGACATGAAATATGAAAGAATCTTAGCATTTTTCTCTTTTATTGCTTCCTAGATCTGTGATTCTTCTCTTTCATTTTCTTTCAATGTCAGGTTATAGCCAAAACTTGTTGTATTTACTACCAAAAACACCAAAAAACCCACCATTATTTAAAAAAAATCTCCCTTAAAGCAAATCAAATTAATGCTATAGATTATTGATGCTTATTGATGCTGAAATTTTCAGGCTCACAGGCCTCATTCTAGGTTACTGTTAGAACAAAAATACTAAGTAAGCATTTACATTTTATGGTGGAAAAACTGGAATTTTTTTCGTTTTTCTATTTGTTGTGAAAAAGTCAGTTTTCCAATTCTCTGAATAAGTATCAGTTTTCAGTTCCTTGTCTTTTGACCTTTACTCCTCCTTTCTACAATGGTGAAATATAAACTGAAGAAAGAGAGAGAAAGCAGATGGGGAGAGATGGATTAAAACATAGTAAAATTAAAATTGAATAGAAATTCAATCTGTAAAAATAATTTTTCAGTTCTGAACCCAAGTAACAATTTCAGATTTCTAAGAAAAATAAGAAAAAATTAAAAACCAAATTTTCTGAATTTGGGGCTAAAGAGCCCTTTTTATTATAAAACAAGTGTTAGATGAAAAATGCACTTATAAAGTATTAATCAATTAATATATTATGCACGTAAGACAGAATTTTGGAAAAGTGATTAATGAGCAGGGATCCTGGTTTTCTGTGACTAAAAAAAAAATCCAATTTTTTGGTTAAAAAAAGTAACTCAAAATCCACATTTTTCTGCGATTAAAATGAAACACCACTAATACATCTATCTATCTATCTACTAGCAAGTTGTCTACCAGTGCTTCGGGCTGGGACTGTGGAAGCTCCCTGCCTCTGCCCCACCACTTCGGGTTAGGTCTGAGTCCACTCCCTTCCTCCCCCCCACTGCTTCAGGCTGGGGTCAGAACCAGGGCCCAGGGTCACTGGGGCCAGAACCATAGCAGTGGTTATGGTGGGACACACCCACAGGTCAGTCCCCCAACTCTTCCCTGTTGCCTCTCCCTCCCCACCAGCCATTGTTGCGTGCGTGGGGATGCTCTGGCCCCTGGCTCCAAGAAGCAGGGAGATGGGGGGGGCTATGCCAGCGCTGCTGGCCTTGTTCCCCAGCTCCATCCTCTCCATCATGATGGTGCTCTGGTCCCCATCATCCTCTCTGCCTCCAACAAGCAGACCAGGGGGGCAGGGCCAACAGAGCTCTGGTCCCTCAGCCCCCACTGTCATGTGTCTGTCTGTACAGAGCACTCTGATTGGCTGCCGAGGCAACCAGTCAGAGTGTGAATAAATCGTTATGGACAGACAGACAAAGGCTTTTATAATATTAGAATATAGTGGTGTTTTGTTTTGATCATGGAAAAATGTGGATTTGGGGTTACTTTTTTTAACCCCAAAATTGCGGACTTTTTTAAACCAGAGAAAACCAGGATCCCTGCTAATGATTATGGAGCTTATGTCCCATTTTCAGTCAAGTCAGTGTCAACTAGTAGCCCAAATCTCACTGGAAGTCAATGGGAGTTAGATCCCTAGGCATGAAAATTGCTTTTGAAAACAGGATTTAGACATTTTTTAGAGTTTTATTTATAGTTAACAAATAAGAACACCTACCTATTATTTTACACATACACAATATGAGGGAAATATGTGCTTTCTAACATATATAAAAAGCAAAAATGCTGGCTATTTGTTAGACAAGCCTCTTTGGGTAGATGTGATATTTTTTATTAGCCCAACTAAATAATTGGAAAAATTGTTCTAAGCTTACAGGTACAATCACCCTTCTTCAGGCATAAAGAGTCATTTGTCAGAAATTAATAGTCAGAGTTTGCTAGAAGACTGAGATGCTCCTTAATGCCAACACCTTGTTCAAGAGACAAATATTGGATTGAGGATGGGGAGTGAGGGGCAGAACAAGAAATGTGATGTTTGTACTTCTTTCTCTTTCCCAATAATCTGCCTTTGCCTAGTTGCTACTTCCTTTTCCGCTGCTGCCACATGCCCCTGATAGTACAAAGTTTTTGGAACTGCCTTAGATTCAGAGCTTAGTTCACAACAACCCTGAGGGTCTCTCTCTGAGGAAGCTCTGAGAACCACAGGAGACAATATCCTGTAACAGAGATTTCCCTGGATTCCCTGTAGGGTTTATGCTATTTATACCATTTTATACCAAAGCTTAGCAGAGAGAGAAAAGGTGGTGAAAAAAAGATTAAAGAAAGACAAAAAGAAAAAAAAGAGGAAATGACAGGAAGATGGATATTAAAAATATATATATAACTTAAAATTATGATCTGATTTTATTTTCCTGCTATGTTGACCAACATTATCTTTCAAATGACAATACAGACATTTAAAATAGACTTTTGCTGTTATCAACTTGGGAACCTGGTATTTATCATATGTACTTGTAGTTAAGTAAAAAATCAACTTATAGTGATACTTGTTTTTTATAACAGGTTTTATAGTGTTCTAATTACTGTCTTTTCTCTCAGTACTAGTTATACCATATCATTCACTAGCTAATATCAGTGAACAACCTCTACCAGATTATAAACATGGCAAGTTTCAGTGACAAAGACCTAGATAAATACTGGCAATTTAGATGCCAAATTTCTATCTTTTAACAAGACACCATACAATTCTACTTAATTACCCATCACTTTCCCCAAACCACATGGAAAGTCACAGCACCACTTCTCCTGGGCAGAGGCAATTTCTCTAGGTCAGAAGCTGCAGCAAAGCCAATACAGCCTATGCTCTGAGAACTCCTGGGCTAAGTACAGACAGTCAAAAAGCCAGAGGATGAATCGATTCAATCTTCACAGGTTAGTTTAAACTTCATAAATTGAACTGATAAACAAGTGAACAGACATTCATTTTTTATTCTGGAAGTGCAGCCACATGCCTGCAGTGGCAAAGGCCAGAAAATTGGGGGTGCTAGAACACACCTCCCTGCTTGGCTGGATCAAACAGCTTGGGCCAGGGCTAGCCTTGTCCCCTCATGAGAGAGGAGGGAGGGGATTTCAGGAGTTCAATAAACTGATTTAACCTAAATCAGCCAAGACCAGGTTTATCTTATCCAGGATTATCTTAAACCAGTTTTGGCCATTTTGAAAGCAATTTATGTGCACTGAACTTCTGTTGTATTACAGCTTTAAACTAGTTTTCAATCACTTATACCAGTTTATGTATAATTTCTGTTCCTAGTCTTGGACTAGAGGGGAGCAATCCAGGGTCTTAGCTACAACTATAAATGTATCTGGATTCCTGGACCTAACTGTTAGTAGATGACATATACATAGTAGAGGTGATATGCTATATGTATATATATGTGTGTGTGTGTGTATATATGTGTGTGTGTATGTATACATGTGTGTATATATATATATATATATATATATTTATATGTATATGTGTGTGTGTATATATATGTATACACACATGTGTGTACGTGTGTGTATATACGTGTATCATAGTATCTAGGGTCAGAAGGGGCCTAGAGCAGGCCATCTAGTCTGACCGCCAATGGCAGGAACGAGTGCCAGGGTCACAGGACCCCAGCCAAGTACCTATCTAATCTACTCTGAAAGATGCCCAAGGTAGGAGCAAGAACAACTTCCCTAGGAAGC
>JAGPOW010003316.1:155808186-155820366 GCA_030014935.1 Caiman crocodilus | reverse complement strand
CTCCCCTTCTTAAAGATGGGAACCACATTGGCCACCTTCCAGTCCTCCAGCACTTGTCCAGAGCTCCAAGAGCACTCGTATAACCGAGCCAAGGGCTCAACAATCACCCCCGCCAGCTGCCTCAACACCTTTGCGTGCAGGTCATCTGGACCCACCGACTTAAAGACATCCAGCCCTTCCAGAAGCCCTTCCACCAGGTCTACCCTCAATCTTGGCCTAGCAGTGATTCCCGAGGGGGAATACAGGCTTCCAGCAGGAGGGAAGTCCCAGTTCCCCCTCAGGAAGACTAAGGCAAAGAACCCATTGAAGATCTCAGCCTTACCATTGGCTGCGAGCACCAAGTTGCCCGACGAGTCCCTCAGGGGCCTGACATTGCCTGGGGCTCTCTTTTTGCTCCCCACATATTTGAAAAAGGACTTCCTGTTGTCCTTGATCCTAGTCACCAGGCGAAGCTCTACTCCCACCTTGGCCTTCCTAATAGCCCTCCTACACTCCCGAGCAGAAGAGGAGTACTCCTCCTTGGAGACTGCTTCTTTCTTCCAAAGGTTGTATGCCTCCCGCTTAGCCCTCAGGGTCCCCCAAATATCCCTCTTAAGCCATGGGACCTTATAAGCACTTTTGCCCATCTTGCATCGGGCAGGAACGATCATCTCTTGGGCTCAGAGGATCGTCTCCTTAAGGAACATCCACCCTTCATGGATGCCCATGTCCTTAACCCTACAGTCCCGCAGCGTCTTCTCAACCAGCCTCCTGAGCTTCCTGAAATTGGCCCTTTTGAAATCTGGGACCCTAGTCCTAGTGTGGGCCCTATCTACACTGCACCGGACAGCAAATTCTATCAGGCGATGATAGCTATCTCCCAGGGAGACCTCTAACCAGATCGTCCCCCCGAGGCCAGGACCAGATCCAACAGCGCATCCCCCCTGGTGGGGCCATGAACTTCCTGGACCAAGTGGAGGTCCTGCAGCTCCGCCAGGAACCTCCAGGACCTCTCGGACTTGGCCGACTGCTCCTCCCAGCAGATGTCAGGGTAATTGAAATCATCCATGGCAATGACATCCTTCATCCTAGCCACCTCCTTGAGCTGGCCAGCAATTTGGAGGTCCAGCTCCTCCCTCTGTTTGGGTGGTCTGTAGCAGACACCCACCATTAACTCCCTTTCCCCTCATTACATCGCTTTCTTAATGAAAGGGTGTGTGTGTGTGTGTGTGTGTGTGTGTGTGTGTACATATGGTATCAGAACTCATGGTAGAGGTGATATCTTTTATTAGACCAACTAGATATTTGCAAAAAAAATAATTCTTTATTTGCAAGCTTTCTGGCACACTCACTTCTCTTCTTCAGGCATAGGACAATGCAAAGATTGTAAAATTGCTCCTTAGTGGAAATGAAAATTCATATTTCACAGTACCTGTAGTGTAATGTAATGAAATATAATATAATATACCCCCTGCCACTGCAGCAGGGAGTGGGGGAGCAGACCAGGACCCCAAGCAGCAGGACAGAGGTGGGGAGTGGGCCTGGGCAGGGTAGGCATGGGACTCCATCTCCACCTGCTCCCCACCATCATTCTTGACGGAAAATTGGCTAATACATATTCATATATATACACACACAGACACTGTCGCAGGGCACTAAGGGGTGCCTGCTCCTTTGAGAGCAGAAACTCCCTAGCTAGGGAGCCCAGCAGAGCTCAACAGGTGCAAGTTGCTATAAAGCAGGCTAATGAAGAACCAGTCAGCTGACTGGAAGGAGGCAGAGCCCAGGGCACATATAAACTCCAGAGCTGGGACTGGCAGGTATTAGTTCTCTGGCAGCAGCCATGGGAAGGAGTTTCTGCAGGGAAAAAACCCAGAGGTGCTGTGACTGGCTCACATGTTACTTATATGGCTAATGAGGGTTCCAGATGCCCATAAGATACCCCGGGCTGGGTGGCCAGGGGAGAAGCTTGATTCTTAAAGGGATAGAATATGGCTCCAGGGCCACTGTTATTGTTACTATTATGTTGTAGCCCGGCGCTTTTATTTAGGTTGTTATTTCAACCGGTGGACTGCTATGAAGCTATTGGGGAGGAGGAGGCCTCATTGGGGCACACTATAGTGTAGAGCCCCAGTGCCAGTAAGGCATAGCGACAGGGGTGTGGAGAGCCCAGCACCAGTAAGGTGCAGCAACAGGGATGTGAAGAGCCCAGCACTGGTGAGGCATGGTAACAGGGTGCTAGGGGCCCAATGATAACAGAAGGCCAAGTTAGGCATGACCTCATTGTACGGGCAACGTTGGTATAAGATCTGCGAGGCACGGTGCATGGTAAAGGGATGGTGTTGGAGCCATGCATGTAGCCCATAAGTCTCAGGGTGCCCCATGAGTCACCTACTAAGAGGCCCATCAAGGGGTCCAATAAACTGCAGGGTTTAGCAGGATCTATCAGGATCGTGACTGATCTGTAACTTGAGGGCAGCCTCCCTATTTATTATTAATACCAGCAAGACGTGGCAGAAAAGATAGAAGGCACCCTCAGTGTGGAGCTAGCATGGTCACAGAGCCCTAGGGACATCACAGCCATCCCTGGGGACACAACATTGTGACGTATTATATATGAATATTTATTTCAACTGAAATGAAAATGGTGGGGTCCAGAGGCACCAGACCTACAGGCGAAATGTCAGAACAGTGAAACAGTTTTAATGAAATAAAATGGAACAGCAGTTTCAAAACTAAATGAAACTCAAAATGAAATACTGTTCCATCTAGCATCGAAACAGAAGTCAAAACAGAACATTACTGTTTCACACAGCTCTAGTAGATAGATACGCACATCCACACATACACATATAATATCACTTCTATACAATAGACTTAACTGCCCCAAAATATTTATATATCTATACCTCCTATCTGGTGCAATCTCTTTCCACCTTGTTGCATCTTTGCCTATCCCTCCTAGATCAGTTTTTATGCTATCTTCCCAGCCTTGCCTTGGTCTGCCTCAAAGCCTAGTACCTTCCACTTCAGCTTTCAAAATCTGCCTCATGTGCCTTCTCTCAATAGTTCTTGAGATATGCCCTGCCCATTTCATTTTCTGTGCTCTTATGTTGCTCAAATGACATCAGGTCATTTGTAAAGGTCCACAAACTTTTGATTATGTCTTCTCTTCAATACTCTTTTTTCTTGTACTGCACTATATATTTTCCTTAGCATTTTGTTTTTAAACATTTGCAGCCTTTTTTATTTGCCTTTGTCAGCATCCAGGATTCATATCCATATAAAAGAACAGATTGAACAATAGTACTATAAAAATGGATTTTAAGATTTCTTGAGATTGTCCTTGTCATTATTTTATCCATGCTCAACAGGCATACATTAGCATTGTAAATTCTTGCCTTGTTTTCTGCAGGTATTTGATTCCCTTCAGTGATTATTGTTCCTATGTATTTAAGTATCCCTACCTTTTCCACACTGTCATTCCCTATCCTTATCTTCCTGTGATCTTGAGATTTATTTCTGTATATGATTATATATATTCTTGGTAATATTGATAGCAACCCCATCTTCTTTGGCATTTGACTATGAACTTTTTATGTTTTTGTACTACTTCCATTTCCTCTCTTACTAGATTTTTTTTCAGATCTATCCAAATAAATCACAAGGGTGCTCTTTTATCCTTTCCTAATTAGTTTTGAAGGAGAGCAAAAATGTAATTTCACTGGGCCTTTGTTTGTCCAAGTACAGTAGCAGAAGTTATCATTGGGCTAAAAGCACTAAAAGCACAGTAATTATGAAAAATCTGAGGGAAGTTGCTAGACTTGAAGAATCTTTATCATTGAATAAGGAATGTACAGTTTATTTTCTGTCCTTATCTAGTAAAAGGAGAACTGATCAGGTGGGAAATACAGGCATTGACGCTACATTAGAAACAAGTTTGTGCGGAAGCAAAAATTTAAAATCAAATAAGTGATGGTATTGGCAGCTAGTGAGCAAACATCACTGAGGTGAGATGCAAAGAGCATACCAAAAAGGGAACAAGTCTGGTGAAAGCCAAATGAGTAAATTATGCAGAGTATATAATTTCAACAAACCAATCCGAGAACTTTATTCTTTTGGACCACAATTCAGGGAAACCTGGAAGCATCTGGTTAATGTAAGCCCTTTCGTACGTCCCATTAAAGCCAATGAGATTTAAATGCATGTAAGAATGGCTTGGGAAGCAGACCTGGAAGTTTTAAGAAAAGAGATATTGAATGAAGGAATCAATGTTATTACACAGGAAACAGATTAAGTCTTCTGCTCAAGATTCTAATAAAAGGTCTTATGAACAAACAGCCTCAGTAACAGCTAAATTTGCTGAGCTGAAAATCCCTTTTCACTGCTGTTTTTTGCTTTATATATTTATATGAAAGACATATATATTATACTATCAGGTCAGTAAATCATTAGCATCCTTGAACAAATTCCTAGTTATTTCAATGGGAGCAATTGCAAGTTTTTTGAACGTAAATGAAAGGTGAGGATATATGACAAATCATAGAGACTGCAGTAAATTCTAGTATATATACCAATTTCCTGAATCACCACAGCAAGCTCAAATCACCCCTCTGAAGAAAATCCTCTCTGGCACCTTATCCAATGCCCCTTGAAGTCAAATGAAACTGCAACAGGCTCCAATGATGGTCCTTGATGGAGAGAACCTGTATACAACTGTACACATTTAAGCCAGGTCTGTCCAATGAGTGTCCTGTAGGCCACAAGCAGCCCTTAAAGGGTTAGTATGTGGCATGCAAACTCCTACCTGTTTGCCAGCCTCTCCCTCCCAGTGGCATGGGGGACCTGGCAGCCTGTGCTATGGTGCTGTCCATATGCCACACATGGCAGAGAAGTCTCTGGGCAGTCTGGCTTCTCCAGCTATGAGTTCTGTGCATGCAGGAACCCCCACGCCCAGCTACACATGCCAGGCTACTTGTGCTGGTGGCGCTGCCTGTGTGCCTGGGAGACAGAGGGAGATGGGTGGTGTGCACAGCTCAAGAGGTGCCACTGGACATCATGTGTGGCACATGCAGCTGGGGGGGGAAGGGTGGAGCCAGACTACTCGTGCTGTGTGTGTAGGGGTGGGGGAGGGCACCAGGTGGCCTGTACAGTGGGAAGGAATCTGAGAGGTGCTGATATTGCTTGTGGCCACCAGATCTGTGTCCCGTGTGACATGCCACCCCTGGATGCCCAGAGGTTGGACAGCCCTGATTTAAGCCTTGGTATAAAGATACAGGACTTGATCCCACAAACTCTGCACTAGTGATTTTCAACCAGGGTGTAACAAGATCCTGTTAAGGATGTTTTGGGGTGTCATGCAATATTAGCATTCTTACATGCGCAAGCACCTAAATGTGACTCGCAGGAAAAAAAGCCCAAAGATTTCAAATAGCAATCTATAGCGTCAAAAAAACATTTTGACTTCCTGTGGTTTTCCTGATTTCTTCGCAACAGAAGCATTGCTCTATTATATTTTTGTAGTAAAAAATGAGTGAAAGCTAAGAGCTGGTACTTTCCAAAAGGTACCTGGAGTCTGTAAAGGATGCAGCCACTGCTTTACACAAATGTTTCCACCCATTTCACCTAATTAGATACTCAGTAAAGTCCTAACATCAACATGTGTGGCTCTATTAGGCTGTAGGAAATTAATTCCACCACAGGTTGCCATAAGATAAAACTGGTATTTACAAGTACCAGTATTACTGATATTTACAAGTACATGTTGATGTTAAGACTTTATTGAGTATCTAATTAGGTGAAATGAGTGGAAACATTTGTGTAAAGCAGTGGCTGCATCCTTTACAGACTCCAGGTACCTTTTGGAAAGTACCAGCTCTTAGCTTTCATTCATTTTTTACTACAAAAATATAATAGAGCAATGCTTCTGTTGCGAAGAAATCAGGAAGACCACAGCAAGTCAAAATGTTTTTTTTGACGCTATAGATTGCTATTTGAAATCTTTGGGCTTTTTTCCTGCGAGTCACATTTAGGTACTTGCGCATGTAAGAATGCTAATATTGCATGACACCCCAAAACATCCTTAACAGGATCTTGTTACACCCTGGTTGAAAATCATACTGGTTAATACTTGTAAATCATACTTGTAAATACCATTAAAATCATACTTGTAAATATCAGTATTATCTTATGGCAGAGTTCTTTAGTGCACAAGAATATATGTGTAGACACTGACAGGGCTGGCTGGGGCACTAGGGTACATCAGTGCAGGGGCTGCTTGCTAGGTAGCTCTGTACTGGAGCACCCTTGTGCCCCAGCTACCCTGTCACCAGCACATGGAGCTGAGTCAGAGCAGCCCCAGGCTAGCAGACTGACTCCCTGGGCTCCCTGCCAGCTCCGGCTGCTCCAACCTGGCTCAACATGCTGTGATCCCAGGAACATACTCAAATGCAGCACCTGGGAGCAATAACTCCAGCGTGAATACCAGAGTTTATTGCTCCATCTATAGATGCACCCACAGGTACATTAAGTAGGATTGGGACCTTGATTGAGCTAGGCAGCTTCCCTGGCACTTAGGTGACTGGATACCACAGTGGTGGGTGATGTAAAAGGAACCTAAATAAAGTAGGTAAAAACAAAGTAGGTGATATATTACCCTGTGGCTGCATCTACATGAGTGGCAGAGTGCACAGTTGTTATTGCGCACTCATTTAGTATTTGCATAGTAGTGATGCAGATACTAAATAACTGCACTATAACCAGTGTTACTGCTCATTACTACTGCACATTAGTGTTGCATCATGGTTAGTGCCTGGCAGTGTTACTAAACAGGAGCAATGAGCTATGACACAGTGTAGATGCGCCCACTTTGTTGTTGGGAGTTCATGACACTAATGCAGTTGTGCATTTTGCCACTTGCTAACTGCTGTGTGCTTAGGTTCTTCAATTGATTATATTTTCATAATCTGTTCTATTATTAAAATTCAGTTTAATAAATCATTGAATCATTTAAGCAAGTCATGTGAATAATGGGAATGGTAATCTGCTAACCCTTTCTCAATGAGGTCAGCTATTGCCATGCAACATTCCTTTTCTCTTGAGCTCTGTCTGTATTATTTTAAATACCATTTTCCATCTCTTTATCACAAATGAATGTTGACATTTAAAAGAATCAATATCAATAGTTCACACACTATTCACTTCTGGCCCCTACATTATTCTTTTACCTAAAGCAATCATTTTGTTTAAAATAAAAACATAATTCTTAACAATAATAAGCAAGGTTCCAGGTTTTATTTTTTTTCCATTGGGAAATTTTATGAAGGATAAGACTTCACCTCTTAGAATCATGGAGTCAGACAATCACCTAGCTCAGCCACTTGTATGAACACTGGGGGTGCATCTACATGAGCAATTAATTCAACCAAGGGCAAGACCTAGACCGGGAATTCTTAAGTCAGCTCATGGAGGTAGTTAGGTCAAAGGATGTGGTCATCATGGGTGACCTGAACTTTCCAGACATTTGCTAGGAAGAGCAGTCAGCCAGGTCTGACTGCTCACGTACGTTCCTAGCCGAGAGCTGGAATTCACCATCCAGCACAAGGTGGCAAAGGCCTGCAGCAAGGCAGCAGCCCTGGACTTCAGGAGGGTGGACTTCAATGAGGTAAGGAGAATAGTTGGGGAGGCAGTGAAGTCCCGGAGGAGAGAGGGGGTCCAAGAAGAGTGGTCGTTCCTTAAGAAGACGATCCTCCAAGCCCAAAGAGAGGTAATCCCAACACGGATCAAAGGGGGCAAGAGGGTGCAAAAACCCCTATGGCCCACCAAAAGCATATGGGAATATCTCCTAGCTAAAAGGGAGGCATATACCCAATGGAAGGGAGGGGCCATCACCAGGGAGGACTATACCTCAGTTGCTTGGGGATGCAGAGGGGTGGTCAGAAAGGCTAAGGTGGAAATGGAACTGGGACTAACTACCCAGAACAAGGACAACAAGAACTCTTTTTTTAATACATACGGGGTAAAAAGAAGGTATTGGGTAATGTGGGGCCTCTGCAAGACACACTAGGAAATCTGGTCGTAACACCAGATGACAAGGCTAACCTATTTAACAATTTCTTTGCCTTCATTTTCCTGAGCAGGGACCGGGCTGCCCCCCAGTCCCTCGCACTGGGACCTCTGTAGGCCCCAGGGGAGGTGCACGCAGACCTAGGGTCAGCGAGGATCTAGTCAGGGAACTTCTGGAGGGACTGGACATATTTAAATCAGCTGATCCTGATGATCTCCACCTCAGAGCACTGAGGAAATTAGCAGAGGTCACTGTGGGACCCCTGGCACAGCTTTACGAGTACTCATGGTGCTCTGGTGTGGTACCAGAGGATTGGAAAAGGGCCAGTGTGGTTCCCATTTTCAAAAAAGGGAGGAAAGAGGACCAGGAAACTATAGGCCAGTTAGTTTTCCCTCAATAATGGGTAAGCTTTTTGAGAGAATTATCATAGTGCATGTTCATGAGAGACCAGCAGGGGAGATTATGCTTAGGGGCAACCAACATAAGTTCATTAGAGGCACGTCCTCTCAGATCAATCTGGTGGCCTTCTATGACCAGGTCACAAAATCTTTGGACACAGGTGTAGCAATGGACGTAGTCTTTCTGGACTTTAGGAAGACTTTCGACACTGTCTCTCACCCCATTCTCATTAAAAAAAGTAGGGGACTGTGGCATCGACCCCTACACAGTAAAATGGGTCACTAACTGGCTGGAGGGCTGCACCCAGAGAGTGGTGGTGGGTAGGTCATTTTTGATGTGGGCAGTAGGGTTCCACAGGGCTCGGTCCTCGGGCCTGCACTGTTCAACATCTTCATCAGTGACTTGGATGACACTAAGATGTGGGGGGATGTGGGCATGCTACAAGGGAGGAATAGGCTGCAATCAGACCTAGACAGGTTACAGGGATGGGTGGATGAGAACAGGATGGGTTTCAACACTGACAAGTGCAGGGTGCTCCACCTGGGGACGAAGAACCAGCAGCATACCTACAGGCCGGGGAACCCCTTCTTGTCAACACAGGGGCAGAAAAGGATCTTGGAGTCATTATTGATACCAAAATGAACACGGGCCGACAGTGTGGGGATGCAGTCAGGAAGGCCAACCACACCTTCTCATGCATCCACAGATGCATCTCAAACAGGTCCAAGGAGGTGATCCTCCCCCTCTATGTGACACTGGTCAGGCCGCAGTTGGAGTACTGCATCCGGTTCTGGGCACCGCAATTCAGGAGGGATGTGGACAACATGGAGAGGGTCCAGAGGAGGGCCACTCACATGATCGGGGGCTGCAGGGCAGGCCTTATGAGGAAAGGCTAAGGGACCTGAACTTGTTCAGCCTCCACAAGAGAAGGCTGAGGGGGGATCTGGTGGCTGTCTATAAACTGGCCAAGGAAGACCAGCAGGCAATGGCAGAGTCCCTGTTCCCCCGAGCACTCCCAGAAATGATAAGAAATAATGGTCACAAGCTGGCAGAGGGTAGATTTAGACATCAGGAGTCGCTACTTCACTGTCAGGGTAGCTAGGATCTGGAACCAACTTCCAAGGGAAGTGGTGCTGGCTCCTACCCTGGGGGTCTTTAAGAGGAGGCTAGACGAACACCTTGCTGGGGTCATTTGACCCCAGTACTTTTTCCTGCCATGGCAGGGGGTCAGACTTGATGATCTGTCAAGGTCCCTTCCAACCCTACAACTGTGAAACTATGAAACTATGAACTCAGAGCAATAACCTGAGGTGCAGCTCACGCTGGAGAAAACTGCACCTGGGCACAGCATTTACATGTGCACCCACTACCACAGCAATTTGAGCCAAGGCAAAGTAGCCCTGGGCTAGTAGGTGACCTGGGGAGTTGGAGCCGCCCAGGGTAGGGGAGAGCACCACCTCCTTTGGGAGCCCATTCCAGACCTTGGCCACTCTAACTGTAAAGAAGTTCTTCCTAATGTCTAGTCTAACTCTGCTCTCTGCTAGCTTGTGGCCATTATTCATAGTAACCCCCAGGGGCACCTTGATGAATAAAACCTCACCAATTCCCTTCTGTGCCCCCGTGATGAACTTATAGATAGCCACAAGGTTGCCTCTCAACCTTCTCTTGCGGAGGCTGAAAAGGTTCAGGTTCTAGTGTCATCATAAGGCTTAGCCTACAAGCTCTAAGCCCACTTAATACGAGTGGGCTTTCACTAGACCCTCTCCGGGTTATCCACATCCCTCTTGAAGTGCGGCGCCCAGAATTGCATGCAGTATTCCAACTGCAGTCTGACAAGTGCCTGATAGAGGGGAAGTATCACCTCTTTGGATCTATTCGTCATGCATGTGCTGATACACGATAAAGTACCATTGGCTCTTCTGATGGCTTTGTCACACTGCCAACTCATGTTCATCTTGGAGTCCACTAGGACTCCAAGATCCCTTTCCACTTCCGTGTCACCCAGCAGGTTATTTCCTAGGCAGTAGGTGTGCTGGACATTTTTCCTCCCTATGTGCAGCACTTTGCATTTCTCCTTGTTGAATTGCATTCTATTGTTTTCTGCCCATATGTCCAACCTGTCCAGGTCTGCTTGCAGCTGTTCCCTGCTGTCATCGAGCACCCTGGTGCCCTGTGCCTGTGATTAGGCAGCACAGCTGCAGGTTACCAGGGCAACCCATGAAGTCAGCTGACCCTAGGAGGCAGGGCCTGGCTCTTATAAAGCCCAGAGCCAGGGCCAGGCTGGTGGTTCTCTGCCAGCAGTTGGAGAGGTAGGGGCTTTCTAAGCTAAGAGAGAGGAAGCTTGTCTGTGGGGACAGCTTATGGCAGCTCACAAGAGCCCCAGGAGCCTGGAGGTGTATGTAGTTATGGCCAGGTGCCTGATGTTTATGTTATAGCCAGAGGCTCATGTTTGTGTTCTGTTGTTATTATGACCGGTGGTTTGGGTGAGGCTATATGGGGTTGGAGGAGGCCTCAGGGGAGCCCCTCACAGCAGTGTGGTGGTGCCCTGGGGGGTATAGCATTCTTGTAGGCACCAGAGAAGGTGCAGTGGAGTGCCAGTGAGGGTGCAGTGGCATGGGGTGTGGAGACCCCAGCCCCAGAGAGGGGGCATTTGGTAGGAAGCCCAGTGGGGCACAGCAGGCCCAGGAAGGGTGCAGCACTGAGAAGCCCAAGGAGGGTACACTGAGGGGCCCAGGAGGGGCGATCTAGAGCCAGAGGGTGCAGCAACCTGGGGTGCGGGGACCTCAGGCCCGTGAGGTATGGCAGAATTGAGAAGGCCTGAGAAGCCCAAAGGGGGCACTGTTTGAGGAGCCCAAGAGGGGCCACACTGAGAAACCCCAGGAGGGGCAGCATTGAGGAACCCAAGGTGGGTGCTGCAAACCCCAACAGGGGCTTGCATTTACTAGAGAGCCCAAGTTGGGCACAGTAAGCCCCAGAAAGGTGGCCCTCTTATAGAGAGGCCCAAATGGGGCGCAGGGACTGAGTAGACATCTGCGAGACTTGGGCTGTGGTATTGGAGAGGAAGGAGCCGCAGATAGCGCACCCAGGCATTGGGCGAGAGTGGGCAGCCTCCTGCTAATTAACATCAATTAATTAATTACCATCAAAGGTGTGGCAGGAGAGATGAGGCGGACAGTTGCCCGAGGACAGGTGCATGGGCCACATGCAGGGCAGGCCCAAGTGCCAACCTGTCCCACCTGCCCTCCGGTGTGTCCACTTCTCCCCATAGCTTTGTGTGTCATCCACAAACTTGGACAGAGTACACTTCTCTCCCTTGTCCAAGTCACTGATGAAGACATTAAAGGGTATTGGTCCAAGAACTGAGCCCTGTGGGACCCCACTGCCCACACCCTTCCAGGTCAATACTGACCTATCTACTATGACTCTCTGGGTGCAACCATCTAGCCAATTCACCACCCACTGGACTGTGTAGTCATCCAAGTCACAGCCTCTTAACTTGTTCTCCAGTATGGGGTGGGATACCATATTGAAGGCCTTCCTGAAGTCTAAGTATACGATATCTACCCCTACTCCTGTGTTCAGGCATTTCGTAATCTGGTCATAAAAAGAGACTAGATTAGTCAGGCACAATCTGTCTGCTATGAACCCATGCTGGTTTCCCCTCAGCATAATTTGTCCTGCTGGGCTCTCGCAGATGTGAGCCTTGATAATTTTTTCAAAGACTTTGCCAAGGATGG
>JAGPOW010003316.1:155797512-155808086 GCA_030014935.1 Caiman crocodilus | reverse complement strand
AGACTTTGCCAAGGATGGAGGTGAGACTGACTGGCCTATAGTTGCCTGGGTCCTCCTTTCTCCCCTTCTTGAAAATGGGGACCACATTGGCCCTTTTCCTGTCCTCCAGGACTTGGCCTGCGTGCCACAAGAGTTCAAATATTCCCTCCAGTGGCTGTGCAATGACGTCGGCCAGTGCCTTTGGCACCCTCAGATGGAGCTCATCCAGGCCTGCCGACTTAAAGGCATCCAGTTTCACCAAGATGCACCCACTTTGTACTATTCCTAAACCATCTTATCATCAGGGATGCTAACCAGGCTAAGCAGCCTGGGTCCTGGGCTGTCAGGACTCTGAGCAGACAGACCAGCCTGAACCAAGTAGCACCTGCAGCAAGCCCCAGCTAATGAACTCTGCCCCAGTTTAGGAGCACTCTAATTGGCTGCTGGGAGTAGCACCTATCCATTTTGGCCTTAAGTCTGCAGGCCAGTTCATAGTTCTGTTGTAGCAACAGTTCTGTCCTGGCTCTCACACTCTAGTTCTTCATCTTGGTTTTTCAGCTTACTATTGGACTTTGTCTTCGTATTTTCCTGAAGTACTGTTCTCTGGCTTCTGATCCTGAGTTAGTTCTGTTTTAGACTTCGCCCTGTGGATTGCCCCCTGGAGCTGGACCCTGGACTGTGTTGTGGGTTTTGTTTGTGGATCTCCCTCTGGTTTGCTATATGGCTCCTGCCCTTTGACCCAGGCCCTGGCTCTACTTTCCCTTGGAGGCCTAACCATTAGGCCAGACTGCCTATGCCCCAGTCCCTTACACAGAAAAATGCTTATCCAGCATCCCATTGAAAGCCCTCATTGAAGGAGATTCCATAATTGCCCTGGACAATTTGTTTTATTGTTCTACTTTCTTACAGTTAGGAACATTTTCCTGAGATTTGATCTAAATCTGCTTTGTTGTTGCTTAAACATATTGTCCCCTATCCTGGTCTCTGTGACAAAGAAGAAAAATGTTTCACTGTTTTCCTTATGGAAACCTTTCAGGTATTTGATAAATACTATTATGAACTCCACCTCTCATCTCCTTTTCCCCAAAATAAACAGACTAGTTATTTCAGTTTGTTTCCCTATGCCTTGCTTTCCAAACTCTTTACTCTCTATGAACACTTGAACATGTGATGATGTCATGATGTACATGTGACAAAAATTTCCCTTTGTGAGGGTTAATGGCATCCCACATTACACATCCCTGAGTCTTGGGGTTTTTAAATGAGTTTGCATTGTTGCAAACTAAACTACATCCCAATAAAGTTTAGTTTGCAATGTTGCAATTTGGAACATTGCAGCCATTAGCCAGCTCACCTGCCAGCTGCAGGAGAGGTGGGCAGGCTCCATGGAAAAAAAGGATTGGTCTCCACACCACTTCTATCTTCAGCAGGCTCTTGGGGCCACCCAGGAACAAGATGGCTTGTCCCTGGCACAGTTCAGGGAGGCATCAAGAGGGTGGCTGGGTGTGCTGGCAGCTGGAGAAGGCAGCAGGGATGGTACATGAGGTGCAAGGTTGCCTGGGTGGGCTGGTAGCTGGCCGGGTGCTGTCCCAGCTCAGAGGTGCCTGATCCAGTGCTTCCCTGAGCCTGCCTGGGCTTCCAATGCCCAGTGTACCATTCCCACTGCCTTTTCTTGACTTCCATCAAACACAGCTTCCCTCTTACTGCTTTCCTGTACTACTGGAGGGGCAAGCCTGCCTGTTCCTGGGTGGCCCCAGGTGTCCTGTTGGCTGCAGGAGGCTGCTGAATGCAGAAGTGGCTAAGGGCCCGATCCTTTCTTTTTTTTTTGATGGATCCTACCAACCTCTCCCATGGCCAGGGGGTGAGCTGACAGATTACTGGCACAGATTACTGGCTCTCTGGTCATGAAAGGAGCAGGCAGGGTCCACTGAATGAAAAAAGGATTGGGCCCTTTGCCCCTTCTGCCTTCAGAAGGTGCATGCAGCTGAAAGTACATTCACATATATACAGTGATGGAAACATAAAATCCTAGGTTTCTATTAAAAACTCACCATTTCAATTTAGGGGTATAGAATATAACCTGAAGGACTAAACCCTCATTATGTGTACAAGTACCCTATATCACTTACCTCTGTAATAGGGCTCTGCAAAACAGCACTGTTCCATTTTTACTTCAGTTTTGAGGTTTGGATGGAAGAGTGTTTTGTTTTGAATTTCAATTTGAGTCAAAACAGCCTAATTGTTTTGCTTTGTCAAAAGAGTGAGGCTGTTTTGATGCTGTTTCGACATTTCACCTGACCATTGGGCTAGGGAAAGGAACTCAGCCCAGCTGGGTTGAGTTCCTAACCCCAACCCCACAATTGGGCTGGGGAAAGGTGGGCTGACTTCCCATGCCCATCCCAATCTAGTGCAGGGGATGGGAACTCAGCCCAAGGGGGCTGACTTCCTTTCTTTAGTTTGATCATAGGGCTGGGGAGAGGAACTGAGCCCCTGCTCTGTGATCGGCTTCCCACAGCCCCACAATGGGAGACAGGGAAAGCCAGGACTGCGCTTCCGGCTGCTGCTGGGAGCACAGACCCAGTTCTCCACTATCTCCCACCACCTTGCTGCTGGCTGCTTTGAAATGTTTTGACTAGCCTCATTTTATTTTGAGGCTGTTTTGAAGCCCTTTATTTTGATTTGATTTTGCTGTTTCGAGCTTGAAATGAGTTAGAACAGTGTTGAATTGAACCAGCCAGTGAAATTTCGCACAGCCCTACTCTCTAGTTTCTTTACATACTTCTTAAAATATTGTGCCCCAAAGAGGATACAGTGCTTCAACACCAGTTGAGTGTTTCTATCAGCTGTTGTGTCTTGCACACAATGTTTCTGCAATGCAATGCAACCCAAAACTGCATTTGCTTCTTCCCCCATAGCAGCATCACATTACTGACTCATGCTGATTTTTGGTATCTACTATAACCCTGGGACCCTTCTTGGCAGTGATACTGTCAAGTCAGTTTTTCTCCAATTTGTATTTGTACATTTGGCTTTACTTCCCCATGTATAGCACTTTATATTTGTCTTCCTTTAATTTATTTTGTTCTCTACAGCCCAGTTCTCCATTTTATTCTCCAAAGTACTTGTAACCACTACCAGTTCTGCTTCACTTGCAGATCTGATTAGTCTGTTCTATCCCTTCCTCCCAGTCAATAATAAAAATGTTACCCAGCACTGGACCCAGAACAGACCCTTGTGAAACTGCACTTGAGACCTTGTGCCATTCTGAGATAGATCAATTTATAGTTAGTCTTTGCTTGTAGGTATTTAACCAATTATGCATCTGTCTATCAGGAATTCGATGTAGGCCACATTTCTCCAGTTTATGTATGAGAATGTTTCTCATACATAAACTGGATAGTTTATGCATCTGGAACTTTTCCAAAAACCTCACCAAAGGTCAAACTTGCTATGGAAACCTGGCAGTTTCCATATCCACTAAATCAGTTACCCTGTCAAAGAAAGAAATCAAGTTAGATTGACTTGATTTGTTCTTATCAAATCCACATTAGCTGCTAGTAATAAATAACGCATGCACACTCCAGATACTAACAAACTGATTGTTTTATAATTGTTTTATAATTTCCTCTAGTAACTTGCCAGGTATTGAAGTCAAGCTAATCTATCAATAATTCTTTGGGTCATCCTTTTTCCCCTTTTAAATAATGGCCCAATCTTAGCCCTTCTGCAGTCATTGCCTTTCATCCAAGTGTTTGCAAATATTATTGTCAGTGCCTCTGAGATTTCTTCATCTAGTTCCTTCACCACCCTGAAGTGTATGCCACCAAGTCCTGCTGCCTTAAATGCATTCCAAGTATTCAAAATTTCTCTGATACACTCTTTGCTTGGAATGATCTTCATTCCTTCCTATTCTTTATTTATATTAATTAATGTTTACATTAACACATTTTATCTAATAATATATTATGTATATACCTTAATTATGGTTTATAATGATTAATAATTGCCTGTGTTTGAGGACCTGAAGAACTAGTTCAATTACTAAGCACAAATGATTGTGAGAGGATTGTTGTTAAATGGAGGGTTCACCACTGCCTTTTTTATTCAAAGTCATAGTAACATGGCCCTCTGATGATTGAGGAATAGATCCAATCAAAGACTGAGAGCCTCGCTTTTAGGCAGACAATCCCCAGGGTTGGGGTACCCTTGGGTTGGGCATGGAGAATCTTCATATGGTGCAAGAGGAATGTAAGGCTCCTTGGAAGGAGATTCAGACCAGCCACCATGTAGAGTGTCTAAGCTAGGCACCAGGGAATGCGGAGCACAGGGTTGTCTGAAATTCACCCTTCCCTGGGGATGGGGTTCCTCACTTGGACCACTTAACATAATGTGGGATCCACTTAGGATCCACATCCTGGAATCTTCTCCCAAGGGTCAGTGCTATAATCTATAACCGCTATTTCAGAGGTGAGAGCAGAGCCTAAACTTTTCTTTGAAAACAGGGGTAGAGGTGGTGCTGATACATTTTATATAATAAGCTACTGGTTACAGCAGTTACCCAGACAGTAGGAAACCCAGAGCTAATTCTCTCTACTTGAAATATTTAAACATACATCTCCCACTTCCCAGATGAGTGCTCATTTCAGTAAAGTGCATGAATGGACGTTAGAGCAGGGACCAGAAGCCAGGTCTCCTCACTCTCAGGTAAGTGCCCTCACTACTGTACTATAGCCTTGTTCATTCTTTCTTGCCTAATGAATCTTGAATAAAGCTTCAAACCCCTATAGCCTTCAGTCTGGTGGTTAGGCCATTCTGCTAGGACAGTAGGGCCAACGTTTTGGGAAGATTTGCCACAAATTAGGCCTGTGCCCTCTGAGTGCCATTCTGATAACCTTTCTAGCCCTATCTGCTGCTTAGCTTCTGATTTCTACTATATCTGCCACTATGCTACCTGTTGCCTCCCCAGTCTGCTGCATGCCACACAGAGAAGTCACCCATGCTGCAGGCTTGCCAGCCCTATGCTAGGATACGAGAGATGTGCTTTCAAACATTCTCCGGTGAGGAGGGAACTGAACCTGGGTCTTCCATATTTTCTAACCACTAGCTTGTTGTGTAGATAATGCCCCTTCTTTGCTAGCTGTGTGAGAGTGGCAGCTGTCACTGCAATTTGTTCAATTCTGTAGTTGTATGTTAGGTGTACTCTAAAAAAATTCTTACTGGATTGAGTCCCTCAGGGTACTTTGGCAAAGAAATGACTAATTGTTGATTTCCAATCAGGCTTAGGACTGAAATATGTGATGAGCTGCTCAGCACTGTCAAGACCAAGGTGCTTCTTAGGAACTTTAAGAGCAAAAAGTGAGGTGACAATGGAATTTAGGACTAAGTATAGGCAATCAAAAAGCCAAAGGCTGAATCAATTCAATCTTCATAGGTTAGTCTAAATTGCACAGACTGAACCAATAAGCAATCGAACAGACATTCACTTTAGATTCCAGAATTGCAGCCACATGTCTTCAGTGGCACAGGCCAAAATATAGGGGACACTAAAGCATGTTTCCCTGCTCAGCTGAAGCAGACAGCTAGGGCCAAAGCTAGCCTTGAGAGGGGGTTTGCAGGGGAGGTGCAAAGCATCCTGGGACTCTGGGGGACTGTGAGTTAACTTGAAACTGGATCAGATCTGGGAAAGAAGTTCAATAAACGGATTTAACCTAAATCAATTAAGTCTGATACTACATCCATCCAGGTTTATCTTAAATCAGTTTTGGCCATTTTGAAAGCAGTGTGTGTGCACTGAACTTTTGTTGTGTTTCCGATCACTTATACCACTTTATGTGTAATTTCTGTCCCTGGCCTAGGTGACTGTTATGTGGCAGCTAAGCAGAGATTTTCAGTATCACAGTTTTGCACTGATGACTCTAAATTCCATTAGAAGCACACTTAAATCATCTAAGTGCTTGCTTTGTATCCGGATCCTAAAACTACAAATGTACCCACCAGAGATTTATGTACACCTACTTTATTTTAGTAGTACATTCCTTAGCTCAGGTTTGGGCAGTTTAAACCAGTGATTCACAACTGAGTTGTTGTAGCAAGTTAGGGTGCCATGACATCCTTTTAAGGGTGCCATAGTATTTTGTATGCAAATTCCTATACCTGATTCACAAGATTAACCCAGAGATTTCAAGTAGAAATGCTTTTGGTAAAAAATATATTGATGTGTTGCAGTCTTTATGGGTGCATCCACACATGCAGGCACGTGCACTTACAGCAGCTCAAACAGGAGTGGCACAAATATGAGCCCGGTATTTTTGCTTTAGTGCACATGCCCAGACAAGCACTTTGGTGTGAGGGAAGTTGCGCCACTTGGGGCAAAATAACCTTGCCTGGCTCCTCCCAGATCTACAGCCAAGGGGAGTGAGAGCCTGAGAACTCCTGGTCTTGTGTGAAGGTACACTAGCGGGCTGGACTGGGTAGGGCTGGGTCAGGTCCTGTTGTGCACTTTGTGAAAGGGCTCGAGTGGGGGCCACCACACATCTGCCTCCCTACCCAACCCCTGCAGTGCCAGCAGCAGCAGCCAACACAGTTGTGGCCTGGCTGCAGGCACAGCCAGCAGTGACAAGGCACTGTCTGACCCAGGCTCTGTACATGCTGAACGGACTTGGCCCAGCCCGCTAGCACACAGATTTCCTGGTCCTGTCCATAGTTTCATAGTAGCTAGGGTCAGGAGGGACCTGAACAGATCATCTAGCCTGAACCCCTGCCACAGTCAGGAATGAATGCTGGGTTCTCAGACAGGTGATTGTCCTACCTCCTCTTGAATTTGCCCAAGGTAGGGGCAACTTCCCTGGGAAGTTGGTTCCAGATTTTGGCCACCCTAACTGTAAAATATGGACCTTCTGATCTCCAACCTAAACCTGTTCTCCATCAGCTTATGACCATTGTTCCTCATCACCCCAGGTGGTGCTGGGGAAAAAAGAGCTCTGCCTATTTGCTGTTGATGAGCTTGTAGGCAGCCACCAGGTCCCTCCCTCAGCCTCCTCTTACTAAGGCTGAACAGGTTCGGGTCCTTCAGTCTCTCCTCATAGGCCTGTCTTGCTGCCCCCTCACCAAGTGGGTGGCCCTCCTCTGAACCCTCTCCAGACTGGCCACATCCCTTTTGAAGTGCGGTGCCCAGTACTGGACAACTGCGGTCTGACCAAAGTCACATGGAGGGGGAGTATCATCTCTCTGGACTGGCTTGAGATGCACCTTTGGATGCATGATAAGGTATGGCTGGCCTTGCTGGCTGCGGTCTGGCATTGGTGGCTCATGTTCATCTTGGAGTCAAAAATGACTCCGAGATCTCTTTCCACCTCTGTGCTTTCAATAAGGGAACTCCCCAGCCTGTATGTATGCTGTAGATTTCTTCTCCTAAGGGGCAGCACCCTGCATTTGTCTATGTTGAACCCCATTCCTATTCTCATCTGCCCACTTCTGTAGTCTGTCCAAAGCCATGTGCTAGTGGGCTGTGCTGGGCTGGGCTGGGCTGGGTCTGCTTCTCATGTATGGAAACCCGGTCACACAGTATCGCATTGTGGCCAGCTGGCTGATGCCACTGGTGCTACGAGGGGTAGTGGGGCATGTGTGTGGCAGCCCCCACTCGAGCTCCTCCAAAAATCTACCTGTGGCAGGGCACTGTTGGTGCCTGCTGCTTTAAGACCAGAGCCAAGCAGCCAGCAGATGCTTGATTGCAGTGGCTATTTTAGATCTCTGGCCCCCCATATAAACAGATCAGTTTCCTGCTGGCAGGGCAGGCAGTAACATCATCTGGCTGCAAGGCTCCATAACATTGTAGAGGCAGGGGAAGAGGTGTAGGGGATGGATTGGAGGCTCCTGGTCCTGGACATGACCAAAAACTGCATGCTGCTGGGAGTGGATGGCCTGGTGGGGCTCTCAGTGGTGCAGGAGCCCCCGGGAAATGCCAGGCCAGTTACTACCCCAGTGAAAGGAGAGTAGGGGTGCCTTAACGTCACACCGGAGACAGTTGGGGCCAAGCACAGCTGCAGCCACCTGAGCCCTGTGGGGGTGCAAGACCCTGAGAGGGAAGGTTGGAGGCCAGGCACAGTGTTGGCCACCTGAGCCCTGTGGGGTGTGAAATCCTGAGGAGGGAGAGTGGGAGGCCAGGCATGGCTGTGACCACCTGAGCCCTATCTGGGTGCAAGCCCTGAAGAGGGAGTGGGTGGCTAGGCACAGCTGCGGTCACCTGAGCCCTATCTGGATGCAAGCCCTGAGAGGAAATGCTGGGGACAGGCATGGCTATGGCCACCTGAGCCCACCAGGGAGTAAAGCCCCATGGCCCCGAGTGAAGGGGGAATAGATGAGCAGCCCCAAGTGAGGGCATGGAGTGGAGCCCTAAGTGAAGGGGGCAGAGACAAGTAGCCCCAAGTGAGGGGTGGTGTGGAGCCCCAAGTGAAGGGGGAAGAGATGTGTAGCCCCAGGTGAAGGGAGTAGGCCAAGGTAGGTCTTCAGATGCCTGAGGCTGTTTGGGCCAGACGCCGAATAAAAGGGGCTCAGCCCAAGAGAGAGAGGTGTGTCCAGACCCTGGTAAGTCCTCCACTGGTGGGAGGCTGAGTGTGGGTCAAAACTAAGACCTTAAGTAGCACCATGATCTGCTGCTCCGGGGGGGAGTGAAAGTCCCCTGTGAGACCCTGGAGCACCAGTTGTGGTGTGAGGTATCCCAACTCCCACATCCAGGAAGGTGGATCCGGAAGAGAGAGTGGGGCTAGTGAGAGAGGCTGGAGGTAGAGTACCCCCTTGATTGGTCAATGCTGGAGCCAGTACCAGGAAGGTCAAAAGGGTCAGGGTCCTACCATGAGGCATGCCCAGAGCTGAGGGCCCGGGGTCCTGCCTGGTCTTGGAGGTGAAGCCGGGGCCTGTGTCGCCGAAGGTCCCGGGGTGACCATGCCCGAGAGGGGAGACAGCTATAGGGAGCTCGGCAGCCTAAATGATGGCAGAGTAGGCCACCTGAGCAGAGGAATCAAAGCGGGGTCCTGATAGGAGGATTCTGGAGTCCAATGTGGGCCTGGTGTGACTAACAGCTGGATGCCATTTGTAAAGCATGGGCTGAGGTGTAGGGGAAGTTTGGAGCAGCAGATAGCACCCCCTGGCGTCAGGGCATAAAAAGGGCAGCATCCTGCTTAATTAATAGGAACAAGGTGTGCCCGGAAAGTCAGGTGGGAGGTGTGCCCAAAGGTAAATGGGGAACCTAGCACAGTGGCTAGATGGGGAACCCCACTTTGCCACACTACCCACAGACTGCACATCCCTCCCGCGACTCCTTACACCCACCCACACCCATAATGCCCCTCACCACCCAGCCCCACATCCCTACTTACCCATGACAGCACTCAGACCCTGATCTTTGCCATGCTTCTGCTTGCCCCAGCACACTAAGGGCTTGTGCCCCATGTGCTGGGGCACCAGAAGCCATCTCTCTGAAGGACTGGCTCCTAGGTTCTCAGGGCACAGTCAGAGACCGTGTCCTTCTCCACATTTTTTCCCCCTGTGTTTTATTTTGAGACCTGGATATCCAGGTATCAAATTTTGAGTCCATGCTGCAAATATGCAGCGTGGGGAATATTTCTTTTCCCAACGTGCCTCTTGCCACGTCTCAAACTGACTGCTTTGAGGTGTGGCAAGAGGCACACGCAGGCTCATCTGTACATACCCTATGAGTGCTTTGCAATAGAAAAATTATGAATTTTCTGTAGTGAAAAAAAAACCTGCATGAAAGCTAAGAGCTGGGTGGGTGTCCTGAGTCTAAGGAGGAGTGTCTGGAGCCTAAAAGGCTGAGAATCACTTGTCTAAACAAAGATGAATATTGCTTTAAGGAAAATCATTAAGATCTTTAAGGAAAGAAACACAGTGATCAGCAGTTTTACAAGAGAGGAAGTTCAGGTTACATAAAAGGATGTTGGTATTCTTGTTACTGAACAAAATCCCTGAACAAAATGTAGGTTAAAGCACAGACCATATTGCATCCCATCTCAGGGCAGCTTTTTAAACAATGCATCTTGAAACAAAGCTTACTTACAAGTAACTGGTGTTCTTTGAGATATGTCGTCCTCATATGCATTTGATTGACTTCTGCAATGCATTCTTTGTGAAGCTGCCCTCAAAGTCCAAGAAGCTGCAGCTGATGCAGCATGCCTTCTGATGGAAGTGGGTTGCCAGGAAAACATAACCCTAGTGCTTCAGAGTCTACACAGACAACGAATAGCTTTCTGGGCATAATTCAAAGTGTTGGTTTTGACCTAAACAGTCTAAGCCTTGCATGCCTAAGGGACCACCTTCTCCTTCATGCTCCACTGCAATCACTAAAATCATCTGAGGGCAACATCCTGAGGGCAACATCAAGAGGGATGTGGACAACATTAAGAGGGTCCAGAGGAGAGCCACCTGCATGATCCAGGGACAGCAGGGCAGACCCTACAATGACAGGCTACGGGACCTGAACTTGTTCAGCCTTCACAAGAGAAGGCTGAGGGGGGACCTGGTGACTGTCTATAAACTCACTAGGGGGACCAGAAGGGTTTGGGGGAGACCTTGTTTCCCCT
>JAGPOW010003316.1:155777871-155791967 GCA_030014935.1 Caiman crocodilus | reverse complement strand
GAACCAGCTTCCTAGGGAAGTTGTTCTTGCTCCTACCTTGGGCATCTTTCAGAGTAGATTAGATAGGTACTTGGCTGGGGTCCTGTGACCCTGGCACTCATTTCCTGCCATTGGCGGGGGGGGGTCAGACTAGATGGCCTGCTCTAGGCCCCTTCTGACCCTAGATACTATGATACTATGATAATCAGCCAACTTACCTGGGAGTAGTACCAGGAGCATGCTGTTGCCAGCAAGTCCATATGGGAATAACCCTGGAAGTGCAAGTGGGCACATGGCTGCAGGCAGCCATGTCCCTAGGGAAGCTGCATTTCATTGGCTCCTGGGAGTTCCAGAGGGCCCAAAGAAGAGAGAGCTGAGTCACTGAACCCCTGGAGAGGGGAGAGCACGGTCTCCTGGAGGAGAGTAGTGCAATTCTGTGTGGAGGCACAGAGAAAAGCTATGGAACAATGAATCTAGATCCTGGTCTACAGATGAGCCTCAGGCAGCTGGAAAAGAAGCCAGTGAAGAATAACCAGTGAAAACAAGGGGGCCACTCAATCCATTAGTCTTGCAACTAGGATATGGGTAAGCCACTTGTGAGGGGAGCAGTCACTGAGCCCCTGTAGGAAACCTATGGCTCTGATGGGCTGGCAATGGTGGGGCCAATGAAAGAGTACTTTCAAGGAAAGCTAAAGGAATCAATAAGTATGAGGATGGTGAACATGCTAATTGATGAGGCATAAATGAAAATTAATTGATAGAGAAAACATCTGTTTATTCAGAAAGTAGAAAGACTAAGTAATTGATACTGGACTCTCAGGATGAGTAGCCATATGCAAGGACCCTCTTTAGTAGGGGCAAGTAAGCAAACTAATATGGCAGAAATGGGAAAAAATTTAGCCCTGAAAAACTCATAGACTGGAAAGGTATAAATAAGTGTGGAGTGATAAGGTGAGCTGCTGGTCAAAAGACTCAGATGTATTTGTAAAACTATAAGTACAGTCTGGCAGCTGTGGTGAGGACAGGATGTAGGGAAGGTGGAGTCCAGTGAAAAGAATGAACTCCCTGTTGATCTGTTACCCTTTTGCAACATTTAGCTTTTCCTCGATTTGTTTGATATCAAGGCATGGCAGCAAAGCACAAAGGAAGCAGGTAACAGCCCACAAGAAATGTTACATGAAACTTCACAGCCAATGACATTGATCTTGAATACTGAAACAATAATAGACTAAAAACACTCAGGCTTAGGTTTGAACCTAGTGTGGAGCTAGTTTCCATTATATGGAGGGGGCTTATCTTTTAGGTTAGAGTTTATACTGGTGTTTTGTGGATAGGTGTGAGGGGTGATCTGAACTTGGCTGGGAGCAGACTTAAAGCAGAGTGAGTGACTAGCAAGCCCAGAGCAGGGGAGCGTGTGGGGGCCAGAGGCCTAATAAGAGCCAAAGCAGGTTTTGGGCATGTATACATGAGCCTGAAGCCTGCTTCAATGCATTCAAATTAATCAAGTTCTCTGGAGTATTCTAATTATAACTCTAGTTAGACACCAGCAGCCTTGGCATCTCATGTACTTAGCATCCTATGCTTCAAAATGATGATTGAGGCACGTTAATTATAGCTTGTAGAACAAGTTTTAGTTAACGCATCCCTGCTACCATTTAGAAGCATGGGATTTTGCATACATGAGATGCTGGACATGTTTTAATTAGAGAGGCTCCTGAGAGCGACTCTAAATAAAAGGCCACCCCCCGCCCCCCTCCCCAGAGCATGTGTAAAGACTACCTTAGTGCACAACAAGGGCTGGGACCCAGAAGCCAGGCCTGGTGCAGTGGGCCTACGCTACAGGAACCAGCCAAGACAAAATGGGGGCTGAGAGGTACAAAGACTTGAGGTGGGCTGATGTCAAGTTAGATTCATAGTTGTTAGGGTAGGAAGGGACCTCAATAGATCACCAAGTCTGACCCCCTGCATAGGCAGGAAAGAGTGCTGGGTCTAGATGACCCCAGCTAGATGCATATCCAACCTCCTTTTGAAGACCCCCAGGGTAGGGGAGTGTCTGCTAGCTTGTGGCCATTATTTCTTATAAACCCTGAATAAAACCTCACCAATTCCCTTCTGTGCCCCTGTGATGAACTTATAGGCAGCCACAAGGTCGCCTCTCAACCTTCTCTTGTGGAGGCTGAAAAGGTTCAGGTTCTTTAGTCTCTCCTCATAAGGCTTAGCCTGCAAGCCCTTAACCATATGAATGGGCTTTCACTCGACCCTCTTCAGTTAAATTGGTTGGTTAAATTTGATGCTTTACACATCCCTCTTGAAGTGCAGCACCCAGAATTGCACGCAGTACTCCAACTGTGGTCTGCCAAGCGCCCGATAGAGGGGAAGTATCACCTCTTTGGATCTATTTGTCATGCATGTGCTGATGCACAATAAAGTACCATTAGCTTTTCTGATGGCTTCATCACACTGCCGACTCATGTTCATCTTGGAGTCCACTAGGACTCCAAGATCCCTGTCCACTTCTGTGATACCCAGCAGATCGTTTCCTACGCTGTAGGTGTGCTGGATATTTTTCCTTCCTAGGTGCAGCACTTTGCATTTCTCCTTGTTGAACTGCATTCTGTTGTTTTCCACCCACTTGTCCAACCTATCCAGGTCTGCTTGTAGCTGTTTCCTGCCCTCCGGCTTGTCTATTTCTCCCCACAATTTTGTGTAATCCACAAACGTGGACAGAGTACGCTTCCCTCCCTCATCCAAGTCGCTGATGAAGACATTAGAAAGTATCAGTCCAAAGACCGAGCCCTGCAGGACCCCACTGCCCACACCCTTCCAGGTAGAAACTGACCCATCCACCACGACTCTCTGGGTGCAACCCTTCAGCCAATTCACCACCCACCGGACCGTGTAGTCATCCAAGTCATAGCCTCTTAACTTGTTCTCCAGTATGGGGTGGGATACCGTATCGAAGGCCTTCCTGAAGTCTAAGTATACGACATCAACCCCTACTCCTGTGTTCAGGTGTTTCGTAACCTGGTCATAAAAAGAGACTAGTTTAGCCAGGCATGATCTGCCTGCTATGAACCCGTGATGGTTTCCCCTCAGCATAATTTGTTCTGCCGGGCTCTCGCAAATGTGAGCCTTGATAATTTTTTCAAAGATTTTGCTAAGGATGGAGGTGAGACTGACTGGCCTATAGTTGCCTGGGTCCTTCTTCCTCCCCTTCTTGAAAATGGGGACTACATTAGCCCTTTTCCAGTCCTCCAGGACTTGGCCCGTGCGCCACGAGCGTCCCTCCAGTGGCTGTGCAATGATGTCGGCCAGTGCCTTCGGTACCCTCAGATGGAGCTCATCTGGGCCTGCCAACTTAAAGGCATCCAGTTCCTCCAAGTGACTCTGCACCATCTCAGGGTCTATGCATGGTAGTCTGGCATCTTGCTGCTGCCTCTCTACAATCCCAGTGACAGCCTTGTCTTGCCCCTCTCTTAGGAACACTGAGGCAAAGAACTCATTGAGGAGCTCAGCCTTGTCCCCCCTGTCCATCACCAATTCCTTCTGCCCATTTAGTAGGGGTCCTATTCCTCCCTGGGCCTTCCTTTTACTCTCTATATATCTGAAAACCAATTTCTTGTTATCCTTTACTTGGGATGCCATCCTCAGCTCCATGGTAGCTTTGGCCCATCTAACTGCCTCCCTACAAGCATGAGCAGAGGGGGTATACTCCTCTTTGGTGATCTTTCCCTGTTTCCACTTTTTATGTGCCCCTCTTTTGGCCTGTAGGCTGCCCTGGATTTCTCTGGTCAGCCAAGGAAGCCTCCTGGCCCCTTTCCCTCTTTTTCCTCGCATTGGGATCGTCTCCCTTTGTGCCCAAAGGATCATTTCCTTAAGGCACAGCCACCAGTCTTGGGCTCCCATCACTTCAAAACTCCTACTCTGCAGTGCATCCTTGACTAATCACCTGTGTTCATTGAGATCAGCTTTCCTAAAGTCTAGCACTTTCACTGTACTAGTTACCTTACCCACTCAACGTCTTATGAAGAATTCTATTATTAGGTGATCACTGTCCCCAAGATGGCCACCGATCTGTAGGTCTCCTACCATATCATCCCTGGTTGCCAATACCAGATCCAGTACCTCCTGTGTCAGGTGGAGGTCCTGTACTCAGGATAGGAACCTGCGTGAACTGTGGGACTTTGCTGTTTGCATCTCCCAGCACATCTCTGGGTAGTTTAGGTCCCCCATGACTACAGTCTCCTTAGCTTTATGGTCTCCAAGAGCTGCCTCAGGAGCCCCCAGTGTAGTTCTTCCCCTTGGTGTGGGGGTCAATAGCATACCCCTACCACCAAATCCCTTTCTCCTTCCCCGACCATGTAATCTAACCCATAATCCTTCTACTTTCTCATTCTTCGATTCTGTCTTGATGAGGGCCAATGTATATTACTCATTGACATAGAGCGCAACCCCTCCCCCTTTCTTCCCCTGTCCTTTCTGTACAGCCTGTAACCCTCAATATGTACCGTCCAGTCGTGGGACGAATCCCACCAGGTTTCTGTTAGCTCTACTAAGTCATAGGTGTTTTCTGCAAGCAGGAGTGCTATCTGCAAGCCAAGTGCCCCAAGACACAATTACCCACAGGAGCCAGAGAAAGAGACCAGGCTTGGGAAGTCCTGGGGCAGCCTCCCTTTCTTTAAAGAACTATAACAATAAGGTGTAGCAGACAAGCAAAGGGGATATTTCCCCATTAGGGAAGGCTGAATAAGGGATGAGCAACTACCAGGGAAATCGTGGCCACTCCCTGGGAGGAGTACTTTGTTGTTGATACCTTGGATATTGCAAAAAAAAAAAAATGCCTTTAACTTTTTGAACCTAAGTATTTAATTTGGATTATATGGAATCTGATTACTATTTAGTGTTCATTGAAAATTGTTGTGTACTTTATTTGCTTTACAATGTATGTTTTGTAAGTCAACAAGCTTTAGCTCCTTTTGATTCTATTTACTCCTGGTTTGATTTTATACTTGAGCCTCATAGATTGTTTTGGATCAGGAAGCCACTCAACAGGCACATCTACACAAGATGTTTACTGCACAGTTGCCTAATTAACAGTACAGTAAACATCTTGGTGTCTACATGTGCACCCCTATTAGGGTGTGCGCAACTAATAAATTCTGAAGCAGGATCAGACTTGTATTTATTTTCATTTGCAGTTGTGCACATGTAGACACTGACCAGGTGGCTGGGTTATAAGCAGAGGTCCTGGTTTTCTCTAATTTAAAAAAAATCCCCAATTTTCAGTTAAAAAAGAAAAAGTAAGCCCAAATCCATATTTTTCCATGATTAAAATAAAGCACTGCTCTCTGTCTATAATATCTATATAGCTATATAGATATTATAGCTATATCTATATAGCTATATAGATATTATTGACAATAAATATATATTTATATATATATATTTTCTCACTGTCACAAGGAGGGCTGGAACTCAGAAGCCAGTTCTGGTGCAGTGGGCTTAGACTACAGTAAGGCTGAGTCCCAACAGTGGTATAAAGAAGGGGGTTCCAAAGGGGATGGAACTAGGCTGCTCTCAGTGATGGCAGATGACAGAACAAGAAGCAAGTTGCAGGAAGGAAAGTTTAGGTTTGATATTAGGAAAAACTCTCACTTAGCAAGATAGTAAAGCACTGGAACAGGCTACCCAAAGAGGTTGTGGAATCTCCATTCTTGGAGGTTTTTAAAACTTGGGTAGATAAAGCCTTGGCTCAAATGATGTAATTGGGGATGGTAGTGCTTTGAGCAAGGGTTTGGTCCCTTCCAACCTATTTTCTATGATTCTATGATACCCTGTCAATTAAACAAATAAAGGGTGGTGAATTCTGTGATCTCCCTAGGCATATTCTGATGGATTTACAGATAGGGTATCTGTTCAACAGATGCTCTATATAGATTGAAATCGAATAGTTAACTTTAAATACAGTGCAATCTTATAGTAACAATACAAACATTTAATGTTTTATTATCCTATTAAAATTGACTATAGAGAGGGAGAAAGCATTAAAAACACAAGGAAGCAAGTAGTTCATCTTTATTGTAAAGTTTGGTAATTCAACTAGGCTGTTCACTTGGTTAAATTTGATGTTACTTCCTTCTAGATAGGAGTTATAGAAATAAAACTATTTGAATTGTTTGAACTTGAATTTTAGTAATACATATTGATGGCTTACTGTATACAAGCAGGTACTTGTATACAGTACTAAACAAAAACATATTAGATAAAGACCTGACATCAATGCCCATTTACCTCAATGGAACTTTTTCTCCCATTAAGTGGGCTATGGGTCAGGGCTTTAGATCCTAATTCAGCAAGATAAATAGTTCAAATGCCTTTAGTTACTTAAAAGCACATCTCTTATTAGTTTATGTACTTACGTTTGGTACATGCTTAAATACTTTAATGAATTGAAGTCATGCTGAAGAATGATATGGAAAAGCCAACATTTTTTGTTCCAAATTCCCAATAATTTTAATTCAACAGTGTAACAGGGGGCCTGCTCGGGGCCGTTCTCAGAGTGGCCCACCCACCTGTCCTTGGGCCAACTGCAGCATTCTCAACTGCCATGCCTTGTTGTTAATTAGTTAATTTATATGTTAATTAAGTGGGAGGCTGCCCATTTCCTGCCCCGATGCCAGGGGGTGCTATCTGTGGCTCCTTTCCTCCCCTGCACTGCAACCCAAGCCTCACAGATGGCATCACGA
Source organism: Caiman crocodilus (assembly GCA_030014935.1). NCBI lineage: Eukaryota > Metazoa > Chordata > Crocodylia > Alligatoridae > Caiman > Caiman crocodilus. The sequence continues at coordinate 155,785,242 of JAGPOW010003316.1, read as the reverse complement.
TGTTTGCACTATCACTGGCCCCACTCTGGGCCTCAGAATCCCACTAATTGAACCCTGTCTGGATTCCTTCCCTCAGGCAGTCTCTTCTGCCATCATACCGGGCAGCATAGCTCCCTGAAGTGATTCCCCTTCGGGTATGATCCCCTCACCAGGACCTTCAGCTCTCTTGCCCTGGTCCACCTCCAGGCCAGTCAGGACCCCAGGCTCTCAGCTCTTAGGCGTTCTTCACAGTGGGTCCCTGGCCCTTCGACCCTTCCGGTCCTGGCCCCAGCATAGGCCAGTCAGAGGAAATTCAGACAGGCATGAGTCTATGGCCCTTATTTTTCTTGCCAAGGGTCCACCCTCCAAACAAGGGGTAACCCACCCAGTTGTGGAGGCTAGGGGTTAAGGCACCCTAACCCGCCTTTCACTGGGGTGGTAACTGGCTTGGCATTTCCTGGGGACTCCCGTGCCACTGAGAGTCCCACCAGGCCACCCACTCCCAGCAGAGTGCACTTTTGAGCCATACCCAGGACCAGGAGCCTCCTTACCATCCCCTACAGCTCCCCCCTTACCTCCAGATGATACCCACAGCTTTGTGGCCATGCGGTGCTGTTGCCTGGCCTCCAGCAGCAGAACTGCCCCATTTATATGGGCACCCCCAGATCCAAAATGGCTGCCCTCATCAGGCACCTGCCAGCTGCTGTCTTCTGGCCCTTAAAGTGGCAGGCACCAACAGCACCCTACCACAAACAGCAATTAGCATGTTACAGTTCCATTCTCAATGAAGCTACAGCTGCAAAAATTGTATTTTTAAGCCAACAGATTTAGATTCCAGGGTCCATACCTTCATATTTCTTAAGTGGTTCAAAAGAAACAGTAACGCTTTTACTAAATTAAAACATTTTTCATTTGATTTTCAATTTGCAGAGTAGTGGCTAAGCTGGTATGGTGTTATACCTGAAATACAGTCTCATTTCCATTGTCCTATTAAATTGACTATACAGATGAGACAATAGTGGCTTAACTGAATAAATCAAATTATAACATGTTAAAATCTTAAATGTTTTTGGAACCCAACTGAAAGATACATTTTCATAATAAAAATCAGAATTTTCTCCATGTTTTTTAATTTAAGCATTAGGAATTAAGTAACCTTTTTATTTGTTGTGGAGGCAGCTAAGGACTTCTACAAACTAAAGTTAAGTGCTGAATCATCATAATTTAATGAATATAATCCTGTCCTCGTCCAAATGCATTCTCTGCAGTATCTAGGATAAAGTCCTATAATAGAGATTTCAAAGAAAATAAATATATTGAACATTAAAAATATGAGGAATTAAGACTGATATCAATCTTTATTCACCTAAAAAATGTTTAAAACTTTTCCCCAATGCACATTTATAACTGCATTCATTTATATATAAAGAACAGAAACCATTCCAATTAATTCCCCTTGGATCTGATGTAATTTCAGGGTGTAAAACAATAATTGTTTTAAGGTATTTTATGAAAATAAGAGCAGTGAAAACTCATTTTATTCTGATATTGCATCATTGTAACTTTTTAGCCTTTTTTAGTTTATCAGAAACATTAAATGCCTGTCAAAGTGGGAAAGAGACACTATGAAATGACTCAAGGCACGTAGCAGTATAGACTGATGCCCTGAAACATTGCAAATATATTTGTCCTCGTCTGTTTAAGAAACACAAAAATGTATCTATATACACTTTGATCAGGGTCTGTTGGAGAACAGTTATAGTGTTTCTTTCAAGACTAAAAGATTATTAAAGGCTTTTACTCCTCGTTTTCTCTAATTACTTTCCTTTTTGTGACTTTAGTTTGTTAGACAGATTTTGACATGTGACAATTTCCCTGAAGAGCTTCTTCATGGTAAGCTCTCTTAAATTTCACTGAGCTGCAAGTTAATGTGTGACCCAACTTGTTGGAGTAAGTGATAGATAAATCTCATAGTGAAAAGAAAACTCTAGCTTGGTTCCTTAAAAGCACACAAATTATATATATGCAGCTGTCAAAACTGCTTATGAAGTTCCATTTTAGAAATACCTCAAGAACAATTAGTAGGATGCCAGGGGATTACACCAAAGGAGCATCTGTGATGGATCTGCATACACATGGTGCCTCCCTAATTGCATGTTTATTCAGAGGAGCAATGACCCAAGCTAGTACAAAACTAAGAGAGCCTACTTATAATAAAGGAGTGCTTATGTAGAGGGGAAATTCCCTTCTTGGGCCCGTTATATATAGCCAGGCAGTGAAGCTCTAACACAAAGATAAATGATTGAGTTGTAGGTGCTAAAGAAACTGCATCACTCAAGCATAGCCTGATGACATGATAGAATTTAGAAGTGATAGATGTCTAGGCATCAGCTATGTTTTACAGAGCTCTTTTGTTGCCTTGAAGTATATCTCAGCAAGCCAAATATAAAAATGATCCCTCATGTAACACAGAAAGACAAGCTATATGATAGTGTTATACAAAACAGTGCACAAAGCAGAGCATGTGAGAAGTTACAGTCTGAAGTATCTCATCTTGAATACACCTCCTATAATCAACTGTTGCCTCAAGAACAAATGCAGCAACATTCTTCCTCCTCTTCATATATGGCTTTGTTCACAGCAATGCCTAGTTCTTCTCCAGTTAATTGGGGGGAGAGGGGAAAACAAAAATTCTCTCACCATGAAATTGAATAGTGTCATATTATTCCCTTTGAATAAAACCCCCCAGACATTAACCTTTGTTTTCATTGTCAGATTTGGGGAGTTGTACACTATAGATCTCACTCCACAGGCAGTGGCATTTTTCAAGACTTTATAAACAAGCACATACTTTTAGGGAAAGGGTCATAACAAAGTAGATTCTATCTTAAAATTATGTATATAAAAACCCCTTAGTCTGTCTGTCTGTCTGTCATGCTTTATATGCACTCTGATTGGTTGTCTCGGCAGCCAATCAGTGCTCCAAGAGCATTCAGGACAGGAAGTGGTGGTGAGGTGGCGGAACGCCACCATGACAGTGGGGGAGAGCAAGGCCAGCACCACTAGCTTTGTCCCCCTTCATGGCCTTGCTCTCTGGAGGTGGTAGCAACATGGGGTGCTATCCAAGGTGGATGGAGGGGATGGTGGCGCAAGCTTCCCCTCCCCCGCTCCTTGGAGTTGGCGGTGGCACAAAAGGGGGAACAGGGTCAGACCCCACTGGGAGGGACGCAGGGTCAGGCCACTGTGGCGGGGGGGAAAGGGAATGGGGTTGGGGCCATGGTGGCATAGGGTCAGGCCTGCCACACTGGGAGTTTGGGCCACCATAGCGGAGGGGGAATGTGGTCAGGCCCATGGCAGTGGGGGGAGGGAACAGGGTTGGGTCCACCACACTGAGGGATGCATGGCTGCAGGCTGGGCTCTGTCATGGGATGGGCTCCTCAAGGACGGCCATGTTATCCCTAGGACCCCTCAACTATGCCAATATGGCACCCTCTATTTCGCCCACCATATCTTGCTGTAATTGTAATAAGTAGGGAGGCCACCTTTAAACTGACTTGAACACAGTGCTAATGGACTTCCCTGAACCCCATGGGTCCCAGACACTTTGTGGGTCCCATTTCAAAATAGATGTCCTGGGACACCCCACCCTTATGGGCTATATGCATAGCTCCAACTGCTCCTTTACCATGCCCCAAGCCTTGCAGATGGCATGGACGTCGTCCAGCCTAGGCCTTGCTGTGATTTGGCCCTCTTGTCTTCTCTGGGCTCTCCGCAGTCCCTGTCTCTGTGCCCCTCATACCACGCCTTCACTAGCGCCCAGGTCTGCGTGCCCCAAATGCTGCACCCTCTCTGGCACCTGGTCCCCCATGCTGCAGTGGGCCCCCAATGAGGCTTTCTCCTTCCCCAAATAGCCTCACCCAAACCACTGGTGGTATACAACAGCAAACAAAACATAAGCCCCTGGGGCTATAACATAATACAAAAGATCAGGGTGTTCTCTGACCCTTTAAGAGAATCAGATTTTGTCCCTGGCACTAAGTGTCTAGTAGGCAAGGGTACCTGTGGAGCTCATGTAGCCCCCTTAGCCCTAGGTGTAGCATATCAGGCAGTTGCAACATCACTAGGCACTTCCTCCTTGGAGGCTCCTTCCCTTCTGCCTGCTGGCAGGGAATTGCCCTCCTGGCCACAGTCCTGGGGTTTATAGATGAGCCAGGCTCTGCCCCTTCTGGTCAACTGACTGCTGGCAGGTGTGGGCCAACTAAATATTTCTGGCTGCCCTGGTAAGCAGCAGCTGGGGCTCCCAATTGACTGCTAGGGCTCTCTCTCTCTCTAAGAGTTTCAACCCTTAAAGGAACAGGGCACCTAAGTGCTCTGTGACAGGCTCCATCTCCATCCTCCGCCCCGTCCCCGGTCATTCTTGATAGACAATTTGCTAGGTTTTACATAAAGTAGAGGATAACCTGTTGATATCAGGGCTGGATTAATGCATAGGCACACTAGGCACATGCCTAGGGCCTTAAGTGAAGAAGGGGCCCAGTTGTGCTTATTTTACATACTATAATTGCTGAGTGAAAAAAGTGATATAAATATACAGTATTAAGCAGGGGCCCACATGGTTTTTTGCCTAGGGCCCACTAAAGGATTAATCTGGCCCTTACTGACTTAAGTAATGCAAAGACATTTTTACATTTCTTGCAGCTTCTTTTAAGCAGGGAGCATGAAAAACCACTCTTAGTTGCACATATAATTACACACAATACTCCAGTGCTTAACAGTGAAAGGTACACTTAACCAGGAAGTGCTGTATAAACAGGAAGTTAGGTAGCTAACTGTGTTTCATTAAGTTCAATACACTGCATTAATTCAGAATCTGGTAGTCCTTGCTTCTGTTTCCCTGGAGAAATAAGATATTGGATCGATTTCTCATTAATTTAAAGCAAGAAGTTTACAATGTCTTTTCCTGATAGCAGCAGCACTAAGTAAATGCTGCTCATGTGTTCTGGTCTGTTCTCTTCCTTTTCTAGGGGAAGACATCCTAGCCCCTCACCCAGTTTCTGACAGGTCAATGGGGTGTCCTTGTGAAGTTAAGAGGGCATGAGTCTTAGCAGAGACACTCCAAGATTACCTGGGGTGCAGACAGACAAGCCTACAATGTGCCTCTTGTTGCATTTCAAAGCAGTTTGGGAAGAGGCACACTGGGAAAAAAAAAAACCGTTCTCTGCACTGTATAATTGCATAGGGGGGCTCAAAATTCGATACCTGGATATCCAGGTATCAAAAAAAAAAAAATTAACCACAGAAAAAAAGGGCAGGGCACAGTCCAGGATTATGCCCTGAGGCACCTGGAGGCTTGAGTCCTCCAAAGTGACATTGGTAGCCAGCTAGAGCATTTCTAGCTGCATGGACCTCAGCTCCACCAGAGGTAAGTAAGGTACTGGGGGTGGGGAAGACTGGAGCAGGGGGCTCTGGGTGTGTGGGAGGCTGTGGGTGCTTGGGGACTGCTTTCGAGGGTTGGGTCCCCAGCCTGCTCCCGCATGGCCAACAGCCTCCCTCCCCCACAGCAGCAGACCATTAGGGTGCTCGGGGCCTTCCTGGCAAAGCCCCCTTGCAGGCAATGTGACTCCCCTGCCACCTAGCACCCAGCACTGCTTGTGGTAAATCTCATAGGCCTAGTCCAGTTCAGCGTGGTGCCATGCACCTTCAGGAAGCTCTGAGCCACTCAGGCTGTCACCTGGGGCCCTGCACCACTCACAGGGACCGCCTGCCACGCCAAACTGGGTTTTGCATGCACAGACCCTGCCTAGACTGGTTCTGTGTATGCAGGACCGGGGCCAGCACAACACACAGTTCCCGTGAGTGGCATGGGGTGCCAGGTGACAGCCCAAGTGTCCCAGAGCTGCTTGAAGATGCATGGTGCTGCACCAAGCCAGGCAGGGTCCATGCAATATGACACAGGTAGTCACAAGGCTCCGCTGAAGTCTGCGGGCCTCATCGCAGAGTCAGAAATAAAGCATGTTCTTAAGGTCTAGATCCAGTAAAAGTATTCTGGTGGGCTTTAGACATTGACATCAAAAGATGCGATCTATAAAAACTCCAGTTTGCAGCCACCTCACTGCAGAATAATGCAAAACTCATTGGGCCAGAAAGAACAAAAGACAGTGCCTAATTTGGTAGTCTAGTGATTAAGGTACTCCCTGGTGGGGAATGGGAGTGGACTTGAGTTCTGGTCCCTCCTTCAATAACTGCTTCCGCATTTTACGTTCAACAGTCATTAGATAAAAGACTGCAATAATCCTGGGAGCAGGGAGGCAGGGTTTACTCAACACACATTTTTTATATAAGCGTTCTTATATTAATGGATGGAGAAATAAATAACAGAAAATAGAGGATGAAATCTAGAGCAAGCTGAGAGAAAAGCAAATCCAGTGCTACAAGAACATTTGCTTTTTACCAGATGCTGGCAACTGTTAGGGTGCTTCAGTTGTCACGCACCTTTGATATAATACATATAGAAAATCTATCTCAGCAGTGCTGAGGATTTTTGCTAGAGATTAGGAAGAAAAGATGAGAGAAAGGCAAACAAAAGTAAGGAAAGGCGTTTCATGAGGTATCGATTCCTTTCATCTCATCTCCTTTTGAAATCATACCTGCTTGCACAGATTTGTACTGACAGCTTTACAGATATTAAAGCATAGATCTTCTGTAAATGGGAACCTTTTTGGTTTGAGCTCCTTTTTGCGGCAATTTGGAGCTATATCTTCTTGCTCTAATAGCAAAAAAAAAAGAAAAGGAAAAAAAAAAGAAATGGGGTTTTTGCACTGTTTTTTTTCTGAAATTATCCCTGTGAAACCCACATGAATAGAATCCAGCTTGCTTTCCCTGAGATCTCAACTTGAATCATCAATTATAATGAGGCAACAAGGTTATATTAGTGTCTACAGGAGAGCAAAATTTGGCCCAGAGAATCTTTATTAGTGACAATTTGCAAAATGACTCGCTTGGTACAAGTTGAGTTTGCAACCTCGCATTAAGTGGGTGAGTGTGTACTTGAGAAATGAAGCAAACATTCACCGTATATCTTTTATATTAAAGCAACATAAAAAAAACTCTCACTTTTCAGAGCTGATCCATGCTTAAAGCCAACTCAAGGAAACAGGACATTTGTATTGGACATATTATACAATGTACATTAGGCAGACAAGGTTCTTTGGGTGAATCTGATATCTTTTATTAGACCAACTTAAATAGTTGGGGAAAACAATTTTTTTGGCAGGCTTTCAAGTTTAAAAACCCTTTGTCAGGCTGAGGAAGTCCCTGCAGTTGGTGTGAGCTCACATACCAATTGCAGAGACTTCTTCAGCCTGATGAGGGGTTTTTAAATTTGAAAGCCTG
>JAGPOW010003316.1:155759597-155777771 GCA_030014935.1 Caiman crocodilus | reverse complement strand
GATTGCTTAATAATTTTTCCCCCAACTATTTAAGTTGGTCTAATAAAAGATATCAGATTCACCCAAAGAACCTTGTCTGCCTATGTCCTTAGACCAACAGAGCTGCAACCTACACTCCTATAACAATATACATTATACATTTAAAAAAATTCCCTCACTGCTCAAAACATCAAAAGTGCAAGATTTAAACTTAGGATCCATTTCTTTAAAACATTTATTTATCCATTTTTACAAAATGAAATCTTCATATTTTCCCAAGCAAGGAGCAACTGTGACCACCTGAAACCTGAGATCCTGCTCCTGTCTTTGTTTCAAGGTAATTTGCATCATCACAGATCCTCACAGGAGGTGAGAGGCTTCATATCAGCTATAAACTGCCTGCCTGGAGGAGTTTTCCATCTATTGACTCCTCTGTGAAATCCTATAAAATATGAACTTTCATTTCTACCCAGGAGAACTTTTACCATCTTTTTTCCAATGCCCAATGAAGGGTGTTTGTGCTCAAAAGCTTGCAATTAAAGAATTTGTTTTGGAAAAATCTTGTTGGTCTAATAAAAGATATCATCTCTACTACAAGTCCTGATTGCCTTTTTATTTATCCAAGGAACTTGTGCAGGACTGAACACCCAGACTAAATTACAATGTCTATGTATGAAAATCCTTCTCCTCCCGCCTGCGTAACATTGTAAATTACTGTATTTACTCAAATACAAGATGACCTGAATGTAAGTCCCCTGCAATATCGGATACTACAAACAGAAAATGTATACATGTTTCATAATTTTCCATGTATGTAATCTAATTATTGGAGGATCATCTTAAATTCATCCCCCTGAATTCAGCCCACTGCTGCAGATGGAGGGGTAATGGTGATGATGGTGGCAGTAATGGGGCAGGCAGTAGAGGGCAGATAGTAGGGGAAGCAGTAAGGGGGGGAAAATGGTAGGGCAGGTGTGGGGGGAAGGCAGTATGGAAGCAGTGAGAGAGGTAGGCAGCTTGCTCCCTGCTGCCTTTTTCGCCTGTGCCACGACCATGGGCTGGGCTGGATCCATGCTCTGTGCCCAAGGCTGTAGCAGGGATGGGGCCAGCTAGTGTAGAGCAAAGATGAGGAGTATGGTGCAGGGGAGAGGAGGGAGTAGCATCATGCGGGGCAGACTGGACGCTGCCGGGGAGGAGTGGCAGGTGTGGCTTTGGCTCCAGCCAGGGCAGATTAACCCTTTAATGGGCCCTAGGCAAACAAATTGTAGGTTCCTACTTAATACTGTATATTTATATTAGTTTATTTCCGCTCAATAATTTTAATATGCAAAATAAACTTAACGGGGCCCCTTCTTCACTTAGGGCCCTAGGCATGTGTCAAGTTTGCCTATGCATTAATTCAGCCCTGGATCCAGCTTTACCCCAAGCTCAGGTTGGGGCCAGAGCCACAGCAGATGCCTGCTCCCCTTCCTTGTCCTCCCCTCCCCCCGCACTTACCGCATGCTCAATTGCAAGGCGAGGGGTTCTCCCTTCATGTTAAATGAGGGAGGGGGGAAGCTGATGACACACACCTCATCTTCTAATCTAGTAAATATGGTAGTTTCTGAAACTAGTTTTCTGAAAGCGTGTGCCAAGAAGTAAAAATAAATAAATAAATAAATAAATAGATCAAAAGACACAATCGAAATGAACATAAAGTTCAACTTGTGTTAAATACAATTTTTAAGTCTAGGGGTTTTAATTTTTTTTAACTTCCTTTTATGTTGTTGGTTAGTTTTGCTTTCTGGTTCTCATACACTAAAACAGACTGAAAAAATAATTATATCTTGTCTCCTGGAAGGCTTTTTTTCTGGTATCTATCATTGTTGCAAATAAAACTTATGAAGAGTACCAGAACTAGGAGAGATTAATCAGAAAGCAGAGCCTGGTGGCACTTTAGAGATGAACTTACTTAGGGAGGCATACGTTTTTGTAGGTGACAGACAACTTTGTCAAATGTAGAGAATATACAACAGCTTCAGTTTGCTTACAATGTGCATTTGACAGTATTTTGAATATAACCATTCTCATCTGCATGGTTTGTTTCCCCTTTCATTTGTTTAGTTTCCTCAGAATAACAAAGGAAAAGAATATTTACAGAGAGAAAAAGAGAAAGAGAGAAGAGCATCCAATAACAAAATCTTGTAGGGGGATTGTGTCAGATTTGTCCCCAAATAGTTTTTATTAATTTAAAAATAAAAGTACCTTTAAAATAGCAACTGTGTCAAAAGATGACTCTGCAGAAACATTTCCTGTTGTTTGGATACAAGAAGTGATCAAGAATATGACAGGTCCACATACTGCGGGCACCAGCTGGAAGCCCACCTGCAGACATTTGAGTGCTAGGAAAACAAAAGCACTTTCCTAATTCTTTTGCTTAAAAAAATATGTCAGACACATGACCTAAACACAGGCCAGGTACGGATATTATACTTTTACCAGTATAAGTGATGGGAAATCAGTCTATACCATTAAAAGAACATAAGATTTGGCACACAAAACTGGTCTATATATGTAAAAACAGAATTCTGGTACACATAGACTGGTTAAAAAATAGAGGAACCCAGACTAAGATTTGCCCTACCGCCACCAAAGGGGGCATGTGTAAACTACGCTGCTTACAGAAAACTGCATAGCTTAGATCGAGTTCACCTTTGGCTTTTTGAATGGCTGTACCTAGCCACAGCTATTTCTCTTCCAAATTGAACTTTCATTTAGTCTGAGGGAGAGATTTTCCAGCAATTGTCTATAATATGTCGTTTATCTGTTGTAAGTTGTTCAGTTATAATAATGTCAGCTCTATATCCTGGAACACGTTCTAAGAAAAAGGCATTTGCTTAAATACTAATCTTGTTATTTCCAGATAATGGGATACTAACCTTTCTATAAAAAGGGAACCTATTTTCAAAATTCTTCAGAATTGTAACAAAGAACAAATCATTTCTCTTTTTGATGAATCTGGAAAAGTTATTTTATCCTGGAAAAAGGCAACTGTTTTCACAAGAATTAAATGGTTCTCAAGAATTAAATGGCCAAGCTAAAGAGTTTGCAATGAAATAGGATGTGTGATTATAGCTCTACTGCTTTTTTGTGGTGCATTAAAGCAGCATAGGAATCTTTTTTCTTCTTCTTTAAGGTTGTTTTCAGCTTTATTTTTTTCTTCCACCTGTTTCTGTGGCATTTGAGAGAAATAGGTGTTAATGAGAACCAAAAAAGAGAGTGGGGTTGTCTATGTGAATGCCACAGCACTCCCAGGAGAACTCCCTAAACACATACACCGAACCCTACTCCATGAACCCAGAAATGAGAGTGGTGCTCCCAAGCATACCCTCTCAAGAGCAGAGGCGGAAAGCGGCCACAGTGTGGCTTCTTGGCCTCACTTCCAGGTTTGGCACATTCAGGAAGTGATGTGGAACATCATGGAGAGAGAGGATGGTGAATTTTGAACTGACTGAATACAAGTCACATGTTAAGTTTCACTTGCTTAGTATTGGCATGGTTTCAGTACTATCATTTCTCCAGCTGTCCTGAAGTCCTCTAAGGATGGGTAGGCAAGGAGAAAAAAATAGCAGATTTTTTGGAAGAAGTGGAAAAGCCCATCTGTCTGCTGTTTATTCAAAAACCAGCAACAAGACCTCCTGCTACTTACAGTCACCTTTAAGAAAAGATTAATTGATGATTAAACCATACTCTTCTGTAACAGTCATACACTGCTCTGAACATGCTCTTCCATAGCATCTGATGAAGTTTGCTCAGGCTCCTGAAAATCTTACACTACGCTGCTTATTTAGTTGATCTATAAGGTACAAATGTACCCTGCATTCTTTTTTAACAAGCCAGTATATATGTAAACACAATCTAACACTGAATGTATTTTTTTATTTAAAGTATTATTCACAAGCATTTGATTAGTAACAGACAATGTTGGAGCTAGCTTTGTATGAGGCTTTTTTTTAGGTGCTCATTTTAAATATAATTTTAAATTATAGATTTTAAATCTAAGTTAAAGCTTATGACAAGACAAACTTCTCATGATAATCTTTCAAAATGATGTGACAAGCAAAATAGCTAGCCCTTGTTAACTCTGGCAACACTGGGTTGTTAATTTCTCGTTGTGCGACTCATATTTTTGTATAGCAATTTATCTTTGATCATATTCTCTCAGTGAGTGTTGTTGCTACTTGACCTTTAAATGTCAAAATCCATTGGATGGGCCCTGCTGTGATCTACAATCAACAACACAATATATGCATAGCTAATGTGTGTGAGAATCAAGTGACATTTAATGATGCACTGCTAAGCTTATGAATGTGTTTTATTATTCACATTTTTCCCCACTGAAAAAGAAGCCATCCTAGAGAGAACCAATTTCTCATATTCAATTAACAGCCAGTTTAAAGGAGAAAGTAGCAAGAAACTACAGGGCTTCCAGGGGCTATCCAGCTGTAAGTAGCAAGTTAAATATTTTTTCTGGCAAAAGGTCTGCTTCTACAAATCATTCACTGGTGGATAAAGCCTCCTCCCCATACAGAGATGCTTATAGGACCCTGACCTAAGTAATTCTGGCCTAATCCTTAAATTGCACATTTTACTTGAAAGAATGCCACTCTACGTCTCACTAACAGTTACGTTTACTTGACAGTTATTAATAGCTTTTTTCCCATTTCCTTTCTCTCCTCTTCAACAAATTAGAGAGCTACCCTGAAGTATCTTTCAGTCTGTCTTCCACCCATCCAAAACCTGTTTTGACAAAGTGGAATTCGTTACAACAAGATGTTCTGGAGTTTGGTATTTTCCAGTTCAAGAGCAGCCTGGACCAACTCATGGAGGAAAGGTCTATCAGTAGAAACTGCATATGGTTGTAAGGATGCAGACTTGGAATCAGTGGCTCTCAACTTCCTATCCAGTGGTTCTCAGTTTTTTTAGGCTTGGAAAATGCTAGCTTCTAGCTTTCACTTGCTTTTTGATTATGGAAAACTAACAGAGGAAATCTGCTGATGCAAAGAAGTCAGAAAGACCACAACAGGTCAGAATGCTGTTGACACTATGGAATAGAATTTAAAATGCCTGAGTTTATCTTGTGAATCATGTATAGGTGTTTGCACATCTAGCAGTGGTAATATTGTGTAGCACCTCATGGCACTGGGGATCTCATAGCAGTCCAGTATGCCAAAATACCTTAGTTGAGAATCACTGTGCTATACCTCTGCATGCAGGAATATCTTTGCAGTGGCAGAGGATCAGAGGATGAAAAATTCTTGGCGTGTCCTGTTTACCAACCTCTTCAGCACCTACTCTTTGCCACTATAAGAGACCAGATACTGAGCTAGATGGACCTATGGTCTGACCCAGGAAAATGGTAGTGCTTATGTTCTTACATACCTGAAGTCTTTATCAAAACTAAAACTTCTGTGCACAACAAAACTGCATATTTTTATCAGCTCTAATATTAAATATGAGAAAGTGAAAGTATAAAATCCAAAAATTCAACTAGTGCCACTAGGGATCCTAGGAAGACAACCCAGGGAGGCAGAATTTCCCTCTCTGCTTGTTTTTCCTGACTCTGAGGTGTAAGTGGACATACTTAACCCAGCTGAAAGCCTAGTGTCAGCCTCCAAGCAGGAGGAGTTTAAAACACTCATTAATCCACCAGCCACTCTCTCCATTATGATCTGGTCCATTTGATCTGGACTATTATTAGAAATACTCCTTTTACCTGGCCCAAATCAGGATCAGGGTCCAAATGTACCCTGAAGAGCTTGCAATCAATTAGCTCTAAAGAAACATTATTAAAATTTTAACTGCTATATTCAGCTGGGGAGTGAACCAACAAACTCAATTAAGTCCAGCTGAAGGTATGCACAGAATAAAAGTGTACGCAGTTTTCACTATCCATTCTGCTTCCTAATTCTTTCCTTTTTGGCAGCCTCTCTCTCTCTTGGTTTTGTTTGTGATGCTCATTGCTATCGGATCCAAGTGCTCGTAGAACGTTAAGAAATTAATCTTTGCAGCACCTTCATGAAGTGTGGACTTATCATCCCCATTTAACAGAGGAGAAACTGAGCCACCATAATGTTCTCAGCTCCTGAAATCCCACCCCAATGGGACTCTAACTGTAACCCCATTCTTTATAAAAAAAATTGTTGTAAACAAAAGCTACAAGAGGCACAAATACAATCATTAGTGTTTCTACACTGTGTACTTGTATAGACAAGACAGACTGACCACATTTGAATTCATAGATTTCATAGATTTTAGGGTTGGAAGGGACCTATTTGATCATTGAGTCCAATCCCCTGCCCTAAGCAGGAAAGAGTGCTGGGGTCAGATGACCCCAGGCAGGTGTTTGTCCAATCTCCTCTTAAATACCAGCAAGGAAGGGGCCAGTACCACCTCCTTTGGAAGCGTATTCCATATTTTGGCAACCCTCACTGTAAAGAATTTTTTCCTGATGTCCAATCTGAATTTGCTCTTCTTCAAGTTGTGGCCATTGCTTCTAGTTACCCCGATGTGTGCCCGGGTAAACATTGTATCCCCTATATCCTGCTGCCTGCCTTGATGAGTTTGTAGACTCATCGGGGAGGGGACAGCAGGATGAGTTATGACTATCTAGGTTGCATGATGGTCTGTTATGGTAGTAGCAATGAAGAAGTTCATTTCACCAAGACAAGGTGTATTCAATATTAACTTAATGAAAGACTTAACCTAAAAAGAAACAGAACATTATCACTGTGTAGTAACTTTCAGTTCTTCTCTTAGCAGACCAGGTGCTGTTGAAGTCACCTGTGTATGTCAGGTATGTTCGTGAAACAATGTTACACTGGAAAGGGAAATTCATTGGACAAGTGAAGGGGGTAGTTTGATTATTCAAATACCCTGGAAAGAGATGAGTTTAAGAGTGGAAACAGATATCACCTTTGTGCTGCCCTATATTTATTTATGGCCAAGCAAAGGCTAAGGAAACAGACCTCCATACCTCTTGTAGTGCCACAAATATCCAAAATTTGTGGGCACAACAAAGGTGGTAACAGTTTCTGCTGCCTTATTGTGGCAGATGTCTGTTAGTTTTATGGCATGACAGCATGGGCACCCTGGAGCTGCCCATGCTCTTCAGCCAGCCTGGACAGGTGCTTCTGGGGCTTGATAGGCCTGGTACTGCATGTCCCAGGAACTGCCATGCAGAATTGGGTCCTTCTAGTCCTGACAGCGCCTGCTTAGTTTTCCCTTCCTGCAGAGGTACACCCTGGGCAATCTCAGCTTTCTCTGGCTAGAGACACATCTCAAAGATTGCCCAGGGTACAGCTCTATCAGAGGGGAAGCCAGGGTTTCCTGCTTGCAGATACACCCTGGGGAGTCTCTGAGGTGTGTCTATGTAAGTGGGGAACAGGTTACATGTTATGCCACAGGTTTGGGTCCCTGCCTGATCTGAGACAATGGACAACTTGTGTTTTGTCCCATGAAATGGATCAACTGTGGCAAGTTACATCCTGCCACAGCTGTCGAGTTTCATTTAGCAACCTCTGTTTATACCCTAAGACTAAGAATCACAAGTTTTCAGCTGAAACCTCACTTTACTTTTTTTAATAATTTTTTTTCCAGAATACCTGTTCAAAAGAATTTAATGCAAAATGAATGAAGGTATAAGATATACACAAAGCAAGCCAAAATGTATCCAATTTTATATGTAGTAGCCTGAACAGAGTGCTTAATATTAAAGGGCAAAAATAAACATTTAAAAAACCCTTTCAGTTTGTTAAAATTGTATACTAAGCCTTTAGAATAAAATGTCAAGAATCTGAGAATGCTTTGCATTTCTTTTATTAGCTGACAGCATGTTGGTGAAGATGGTGAAGAAATCATTTTTAGAGAGACCATATTGAATGTATATTCATTCAAGCATGCTGCCACGTTGTAAGCATCACTAATCTTGATGGCAACATAGGTTTATGGAAACAATTCCAGCATAATCTTTCCAATACTCTCAGGATCATCCTCCCCCCTAAGTAACAAGATGGCTGTTTTTGATTGGAAATTCAAGGACAAAACAATTAAACTGCAGTTATGGTAATGGCAAAAAGTTACTACAATAGTTAGTCAAGAAGAAACTTTATGGATCTATGGCATAGAGTCTTACTTTTTAAAAGGATTCTGTAAGCTAAATATTTTTGTTAAATGAGATATTTCATTTCAACTCCAAATAAAATAGCATTTAGCTTGGCTAAATGCTTGCTTGTTGCATTTCCTATACTTCATAGCAGTCTCTCTGACTTGACTTTGTGGAAGCTAAAATTTTGTGTGTGGCAAGCTTCCTTTAGATTAATTCAGATGTTATAGGACTAGGAAAAGCACACTGCACTAGGGTAAAATCTTTACTCTGTATTTGTGTTTCTGCTACTCAATTAAGAGATACATGCCAGCAGTAACTTTACTATCTGGGCATTGCATTGAAACCAGGATCCTTACATTAGTTCTAGTCTATAAATCCTTGATAGAATCTGTAGAAAAGGGAAAGGCATTGCATTTAAGGGAAAAAGTAGTTATATTTTTGTACATAGTGAGGTTTATGGAACAAGAACCTTCATGAGTCACCTACTTTGCTAATTGATTCAAATGCAGAATTTCTGGTTCCCAAAATTGCACCAGAATAGCTACCGCAGGTTCTTTAAAATGCTTTGTATTACAAGCTAGTTAAAGAAAGAGACATAGTTTATTCAAAATCAGGTTTTAAAATTCTATAATTATATAAAAAGGAGTTTTTTGGTTGGACTCAACTCTCTCTCTCTCTCTCTCTCTCTCTCTCTCTTCTTTTTCATCTTTATAATAATTTCCTTTCCATTTTCTAGCTGTCTCCTCTGTGGTAATTTCAAGGCATGCTCTACCCAAAGCCTTAAGGTGCTATTAAAGGTTGCCTTTAACACATTTTAAATCTGTGGAATGTAAGGCCATCATAACCTGTGACTGCTTTTAACTTTTAAAACTTTTTAAGGCATAATGCCATCTCAGACCTGCACAACTGTTATTTGTCACTAGTGGCAAGCTGCGTACGATTGTGGACAAGAGTCAAGACTCTACCTCTCTTGGGGTACAAGAGGAAGGGGGAGGGTGGCATGTAGTAGAGATGAAAAACCACTATAGGGGATTCCCTCGCTCTGCAGCCAGCAGGAGCCACTTGGAGCTGCAGATGAGAGGGGAGAACTGTTTCCTTCCCACAGTTTTTGAAAGAAACTGTTTGAAGTGAATAGGGAGGGGGCACTACTACCTATCTTCATGCTGAGAATGAGCTTTGGCCTAGCATGGCCTGCATACAGCAAACCTGCTAGGACTCAGCCTTGCCCCAGTGTCGTATGCATGTGATGAGCCTGCTGGGTCTCAGCTTTGCCGTGGTGTGAGTACTTACCCAATTCCTCCTGACCCAATCCCAATCCCAACCCCAATTCAGTGACGTGTAAGATTTTGGTCCTTTATTTTTATTCTTTTCATTCTCTTCCCTTTACTCCTCCAGCACCCCACGCCTTTCACAATCAGTTTTTCTTTCAATATTTTCCCCATCCACAGCTCCAACTGGCTCTTGCTGACTGCAGAGTGAAGGGAGGCACAGCCCCTACAGTGGTTTTTCAGTCTCTCCTACATGCTACCTTTCCCTCTCCTCTCCCACCCCAACAGAGGGATGGAGTCCTGGCTCTTGCCCACATTCCTGCTCAACTTGCCACTAGTAACAAGTTACCATTGTGCAGCCCATGGGGGCCCATGAGGGGCGAGAACCAGGGTCAGGGACCCACAGCCTGTGAGAGGCAAGAACCAAGGTCAGCGGATGAAAGAGTGACTGGACTGGACAATAGAAATGATCAGTCATTGGGCATTAATGCCAGTACCACTTGAGAGTGGCTAGAAGGGGAGATGAGGAGGCCATGTAACTAGACTTTAAGGTGATGAGCAGTGACACCTGTGTTCATGAGTATGAGATCCCCAGGAGCCCTGGGGAAACCTCCCGTGTTTCTAAAAGCGTATCTACAATAAGGCATGGAAGATGAGTTAAAGGGGAGATAGCTCAAAGAACTTGAAGGTGACAAGAGCAGAGGGGGCTCCAGGGGCATCATGGCCACCCCTAGACTAGGGCCCTGTAACAATGACCAAAATATGTAAAGAAGATGAGATGTGGCTAAGTGATGGCCATGGTAATCAGATTTTTTTCCCCCTATAGTACTTGTTAAAGTTATAACTGTATTCTCGTTTAGTACTTGATGTAAGATATCTCTTCTATTCTACATTCTTTCTTTATGGCTTTTTCAGTAGATGTTAATAATAGTCTCAGTACAATAATAAAATAAGCTAGTGTTTTAAAAAAAATGATTCTACAGATTGTACTCTTCCAAACCCAGGCATGCTGTCAAATGTAGATATTAAACATTTAACCTAAGTAGGTTACTGTAATTGCTGCACTATCAACTGTTTTTTCCATTTCCTATTCTGTATCTGCAGATTGCGGGTTTAGTTTAAGTGCAAAGTCTAAAGGTTAAGGACTTGGTGGGGGGGTAGACAGGAGGAGAGACTAGCTAGGGGAACTCAACGTTAAAAGACATCAAGTAGTGCTCCAAATGCTAAGACTGTGAACACTGGGCTGCCATTTACAATCTAGATCATGATAATCCCTTAATCAGTAACAGCAGGTGCTAAAGTGCTTAAAGCAAATCCCTTCTACATTTTAGTAAGTCATTATTTTGCCACTCTTATCAAGAAGAAATCATATGTGATTGACCTGTTTCAGAACAATTTCTGGTCTCATTTTCCAAGAACCGCTGTAGTCAGACATCTTGTCTCAAAGAACACAAAATCATGCACTTTGCATTGCTTCCCAAGGCAGCCAGATGCCATGGTTAGAGATGTCTGTAGGAATAGGAAATGTCCCTCTTCTATATGCACAACATTATTTGTGTTAGCAAGGTTAAGGCGTTGATGAAAATCCCAATAAACTGATTTTAAAGGATACAGAAAACATTGTAGTGTGGGAGTCCTGCTCAAGCAGAAGGATGAATCTAAGCTCCTGCAGGACTTGGGGAAACTAATTTTCAGCTTAATGAGGAAAACGGTAGGAGCCATATTTCTTGGAAGACTTGGAAACAGGGCAATTCAGGTGTTTGGGGGTGTTTGAAAAACACACACACACACAGAGTTGGGACAATCTTGCACTAGATAATACAGGTTTCCCTTGCTTTATGCGGGTTCTGTATGTGCAGATTTGCTCTTATGCAATAACCCTTTTTATACCAAAAAAATCACTATATGCGAGGTAAATTCACTCTTACGCAATCAGTGTGGTGGAAACCCGCAGTCAGCTGCTTTGTACAGTGCATTGTGGAATGACACGCACCAAAATATAGTCTCCTGCGTGGATCTGTGCTCCTTGCTCATTGTCTGCGACACATATTTTTGTAGTTGCCATCCCCACATTCACCACCACCCTGTGCTTGTGTGTACTGTCTGCTGTTGCGGAGTACCAAAACTGGCTTGTTAAAGTGGTAGAAATGGGTCTGGGGGTCAGTACAGTCGAGTTCTTGGAACGTATCCCTATTTGTTACATTGTGAAGCGGGTTCCCTTTATGCAAATTTGAGTTACGTCCATTTTTCAGGAACTCGTGTAGCATAAAGTGAGGGAAACCTGTATAGTCTATTTAGAGTTTGCTACTTTTGTTGAGTTTATTTTCCCCAGCAAGTTCCCTGCCAGCCCAGGAGCAGCTGCAGGGTGGCTGCTGCTGTCACCACTGCTGTCTGGGCTGAGGAGGAAAGCTGGGAACAGAGGGTGCAGTCGCCTCTATAGTGGTAGTCACTGCTCCTGTACCCCTCTTTGCAAAATCCTGGATCTTCTTCTGGAAAGTATAGGAAGTGCCATCCTAACATTCCTTCTTACTCTCCCCTTCCTCTCCTCATACCAGTTCCATCAGTTAGCTGCCATGTGTGAAGCCCATATGTGAAGCCCCTTTTATTCCTTCTTTCGCAAACACTGACATTTTGTGATCATGTTCTTCGCACACCTTTGTGCCAACAAATACCAATACAATCTGATTTTATTATGATGGATCAAAAAGTCACTCTATCATGTAGAGGCTTTTTCATGACATTGACCAGAGACCAAGACAGCCAACCGATCTCTAATGGGTTAAAACCAAGCCAGAGGATGTCTTTCAGACATTTTAAGTGCAGTTCAACAAGATACCCTTGCCCTAAAAATACATTACACTAATGAAATTATACTGTCAGCAGTCTCCGCACTGGCAGTACTTGGAGACTATTTTAAGTCTTTAAGAATGCACTTGTCCAGCCAGTAATTAGACTTATCATTGTCAAATTCTTAGCTCAGCATTTTTAAGAAGTCCAGGACACAAAAAGAATTGATTCCCCAGGATACAGATTCCTAGTCATGCAATTTCAGCAGGTCTTCTGAGAGCTGTAGCAGACTGCATACAAGGGATTATCTTTTCCATTCTGTAGATTAGGCTGTTACACTCTTTAGAGAAGTCTAGTTTAAAAATAGTCTTAACAGTATTTTCTTTGCTCTCAGAAATATATGGAATTTGCTAGTTTTGTATAAAAGGAAGGAGTAAGGTGTTCAGTTTGTAAATGGTTGTTCTCTTAAAGACCTGCTGCAGCATGAAAATATATCAGCTAGCCTGGATAGACTAGATTTATCCCTTTTGTGCTGGGCCCAGGCTGGGATAAGGCAATATTTTTCAGCAGTGTTATGGGGCTCTTGTGTTTCTAGTATGACAGGGAGATACAAACCCTTCACTTGCATCTTTTTCTTCCTATTTTTGCCATCTCTTCCTGGTATATTGAGGTAGGCTGGCCCAGGGAAGTCAGAAGGAGGAGGCATATTCATACCACCTTCTCTAATCCATGGCATCCCAAGGAGACAACCCTATTACTCCTATACTTTTCCTCCACAGAAAAGTTAACCTAGAGGAAGACAATTCCTTTCATCTTGTCTGGCAAATCAGGCCAGAACTTTTCTAGCTGCTGGCCTGCAGATTAATTGCCCCTCCCATCATGTGGAGACAGGGAGGTAGTCACCCTTGAGATATGAGCTCTCAGCCTCATTACTGCTTTATGGTGGATTAGCCCTTTAAGGCTGCCTTTGTATCAGGATTCAGGCAGCACCAAGCACAATGGCCACAATCTGGCACTAGTATTTCAGTGAGGTGTAGGAGCCATGGCTATTAACTGTCTAAGCCAATATAATTCCCTTGGTGAAAAAGGCAGCTGTACTTTTTGGCTACATATTTACTCTGTAAGAGAAATAAAATGAACTTCTTTATCCATGTTATGGTACAGGTTACTATAGTAACGAGACACTTCTCAGTCCCTTGAGTATTTATAGTCATGCCACTCCTCCAGTGGAGGGGACTTGTCTTCTCCCCATTTTATACACAGGTCATTAAAGCAGAGACATTTAAGTGACTTGCCCAGGCTGGCCTTGTTCTGGAGACTCTTTCTATTAGGAACCAGACAAGTTAGTTTCCTTGTAGACATGTCATGGAGACTACAGCTCAGAAAGTCTACTATATGTCTTGGAGGCAGGGAGAAAGGGCGAGGAAATCATTCCCATAACCATGGAAATTGATGCTACTGAATCCCGGCGGGGGTGGAAGGAAGACTAATTCCATACAGACCCTAAGCCAGGGGACAGTTGCACCCTGACTTGTTTGGGCCTTACCCCTAAGGAGGATGCTGTTTTCTGCCAAGATGTCACTCACGCAGGGTGCTCTTCCATCTAACTGGTAGGCTGGCTGCTGCTCTGCAACTGCCAGAGAGCTGCCCTGAACTACTTGCAACAAGCAAACCCTGGCCTTGCAGACCCACTGTGACTTACCCAAAAAGACTGAGGAAACCCTGGGGCAGGGCACAGAGAGTAGGGGTGATGGGGAAAGTACATGGTCACACTAATCTTTCTCAATCCCAGATACACAATCTTTGTGACCTGTTGCTTTTGGAGTTAATCTTGCTGTCAGCTGCCTAAGGATGGGGCCTCTCCAGCCCTGCCAGACCTCCCCTCTCCTTCTGTGTGGGAGGAATGAAAAGGGTTTGCTAACTCACATACACCAGATTTTCCCTCTGTAGAGAGAACTTTGTTCCAGTCTCTTCAGCTTCCTGGCATGGGGCTATTGTTCCAGTCCAACTTTCCCTCTCAAGGACCATGAAAAAATACCTGGGCTTTCTGCCCTTTTTGAAAAGATTAGGAGAGGACAACTTAAAGAGAACCTGGGTGCAGGAGGCTGGCCTATAAAACTATGCATAGCAGGAAAAAGCAATGTTTTATATGTTTTATACCTTTGGAGAGACAAGATTGATATGACCTGGTTCTGTCATCATACTGCCTGATTGGAGATTTCAGTGCATGGTCCTGGTACATAGACAGGATTGGGACATGATTTACAAGCCATGATTTACACCAATGTAACTTGTCCCTGCACCCAAGTGGGGTAAGCTGTTCCGGTTCAAGCCACAGCTTTTGGTCTCTAGAAATTTACACTAGTGCAAGTGTTCTGGTGGCTGGTCACTGTTGGCAAGTTCAGCGCTTTTGCTCAGCTGCTGCCAAAGTAGGCAGGGAAGCAGAGAAAGCTCCAGAATAGAAATGCTGAGAACCTTTCCTACAATGCATGTGTTTTGGGGGGTGTAGCAGAGAAGGAGGGCCTGAAATACTTTCCCATACTACTGCAGCACAACTGCTAGAAGAGATTGACAAAAGCATAAAGATGCTGGGAGCATATTTCCATCCTAAACTTATGCGTCCAGTTTATTTGTTTTTATGGTAACATTATACTTAATTCTCTCTCCTCTGTGTTTACTCCATGATTTATTTTTATATAACAACTGTATGACACTCAGCCATTGTTTTGCTAGCTAAACAAGCCTTTTAGCATCTTCTCATGTAAGAGACTCTCCATTCCCCTGTGCTCTAATACCCCTTCCCTGCACCTGTTCCAGATAAATTCAAATGGGAATTGGTGCAGAGAGAGGCTACTAGGATAATCAGGGGGAAGCCTACCAGATGGGAGGAGACTAAAAGCTTGGCTTTTTTAGCCTTGCAAAAGCTGGAAGGGATAAGATCACTCTTGATAAAAACACTGGGAAGAGGGAAGGAAGAGAGTTATTTAAGCTAAAACACAAATTTGTTATAGCCTGGCTTGAGTAAGTTCAGAAGACTTCTAATCAGCAGACATTCTGGAAAAGCCTCCCAAAAAGAGGGATGAGATAAAAAAAACCCAACTAATTTCAAGATAGAGGTTTGATCTCTTGGCTTATGATGCAGATGTCTCATGATAGCAGGGAACTGGGCTTGATGACCCAAGATGTCCCCTTCCAGCCCTACATTCCTTTACAGTGGTAAAGATATCAGCTGTTAATACTGTTGCGTCCCCACAGCGTATTGCTCTGATAGATATGCACTGATATTACAGAAACATGCAGATTTTTTTAAAATTAAACCTCAGTGAAGACACAAGCCTGAAATTGTCTATGTGGTCAGAATTTGCAACCCATTATCTCATCTGTTGTTGACACCAATGATAGAACTTGTAGAGTAGGCAAGGCCAAGAGTTTTTACTTTAATTGCTTTGTCTAATTCTCCATCACTCTTGTAAAAATGCCCACACAGCAGCTTTTAGTTTTGCTGCCATCAGTGGAGCTGCAGCTGGGGTGAATTATACATCTCATCTTTCCTAATGCAGATAAGGTCTCAAAGGGACAGGAGAAGCAGGAAGGCAGTGAACCACGTCACCCACTTGCTGATTTATACTCTGAGCCCATCTTCAAATTAAGTGCACAAACAATCAAATATCTTGATTCTTACTAATAATATCCTGAATATGTACATACTTATCATCAGGGCGCCCTGGATTCTGTGTTAATGCTACCTGATTGCACACTAATCAAATATGCAATCAATACCTAACTACTTCAATAAACTGGGACACGTTCATCATATTTCAAAAAATAATATAGTGGAGTCTTCCTCTTTTTTGTGTTTAGACCTTTCCTT
Organism: Caiman crocodilus; assembly: GCA_030014935.1. Classification (NCBI taxonomy): domain Eukaryota; kingdom Metazoa; phylum Chordata; order Crocodylia; family Alligatoridae; genus Caiman; species Caiman crocodilus. Next base: position 155,761,720 of record JAGPOW010003316.1, on the reverse strand, counting down.
CACACTGTCAAGTGTCCCTCAGCAGACTAAATTTTTGTAAAGCTACACAAAACTCTTCACTGAAGTCATCAGAGATATATCTATGTAACAATGTCCTAAAGATACTTAGGTTCCATGAATCAGGAGATCTAGTTCTTGTGTTATACCTGTTGTTAACTTAGGTTATGAATAAATGATGCTTACACTAGTTCCACCATAGCTGGGGTTCCAATTATTGCACGGCTCCATTTTGTAGTGCAGACACAACCTTGACTACAATCAAGGTTGAATTATGATTCTGCTTTCCTCTGACCCTCAGTTCAACTCCCTACCTACTAGCAGTTATCAGTAACAATTCAGATTCCATGTCTGGTGGCCAGTTCTGAATCGCAAAGATTTTGTATGTTCTGTGGTCAGATATTATAGTCGTGGAACAAATCTTAAGACATTCAGTTACACCACAACATGGAACCATGCGGCAGCTCAATTCAAGAGAATGGTTGTGCTGTAAACCAGACCTTATTAGTTCTACCATTAGTGTAAATTGTATCATAATAAAATAAAAAAACCCACAAAACCACATTTCCTGCCATATTTAAAAGGAATCTTCTTTCTGTTTGGATACAGAAACAATAATTTGGATTTCAAGGTGTTCTTGTAGCAAAATCCCCAGTGTTTCTTTTCTTTTTATTTTAAAATGCATTCCCTCCCCTTCCCCAACCATTTCTAACTTTTTTTCCCCCTCTCTATTCCCTATAGATAAGTATAAGTGAGCTAAGACATAGAATAAGCTTCAGCATTTTATTTTGGTAGCAAGCTGTATTTGTTTTGTTTTTTCTCCTTTTTTATCCTGTATAATTATTATGTTTATATTGATTGTTACTGTTCTATATTACTGTTTTACTGATACTATATGATTTAGGCCTACAGATGTAAGTTAGCATAAGTCATGTCAAGTTTCCATTTTGTTTGTCAAATCTCCATCTTGTCCCCACCCCCTGTTGTGTATGTTGTAACCTATGACTCATACCTACCCCTCCTATGTAATTTGGTTCCTGAATGAATGGTGATGAATGAGGGTGCTTGAGAGACAATGGCAGTAGGTCTAAAAACAGCACCCTCTGAATGACCAAACTATCAATACCAATGCCTGGACCAACAACCCAGCCCTTTGAACCAACCTCAGCATTCAAGAAAAAAAAGATGAGGCAACCCACCATTGTGCCAAGGCTGCACATGCTCAGTAAGAATACCTGGAACCCTCTGGAACAGGACTGAAATTGCCTGGATAGGCCCTCCTCACAGGAGGTCATAGGTAGTCTGCCCCATAAAAAGACTGACTCCTTGGGACACCCTCTCCATCTGGACCAGCACCATGCCACACCACCTATCAACCCAGAGGTCCTGGCAGTTACCCCCCTCCGGACAATACCTGCTGGACAAAGACCCCTTTCCAGCCTGGATAGGTAGCTATCACCCCCAACCTTCTCTTCAACCAAGGACTTGGACTCCGTTTCTCTTCCTCACCTGGACTCCAACCGTTCCACTGAGTCTCTTTCTCCTGTTGCCAGTGTGTGTGTGTGTGAGAACCAATAACTTCATGGGGCTGTGTAGTGTTGTCTGTTCAATAAACCTGTTATTTTGAAACCCTGAGATGGGTTTTTGCCTGTTTTCTGACTGTTTCTTCCTTCATACACTTATTTGCCCCCCAAGCTCCCAGGTTTCTGCTTTAGTTTTCAGCCCCAAGCTCCCAGGTTTCTGCCTCAGTTTCTTTCCTGGCTGTCTCCTCCTTGCCACCTGGCTTCTTCCCTTGCACCAGTGACCTTGAGTAACCCTGGGGCCACTTGACCTTAAGTAAACCCAAGCCTCAATTCCTCAGCCCAGCTTCTCTCTAGTCTACCAGTTCTAATCCTGATTCCAGCAACTTTCACTCCTTACACTTTCTCTCTCACCTTAACCTTCCCCCAGGTATCCCAGTACCCCAAACACACACATACATACCATATCATCCAACTTAGGAACTCACCTGTGTGTATGTGTAGGTGGGTGGTATCATAGTATCATAGTATCATAGTGTCTAGAGTCGGAAGGGACCTGGGCAGATCATCTAGTCCGACCCCCTGCCTTGGCAGGAAAGAGCACCG
>JAGPOW010003316.1:155730580-155759497 GCA_030014935.1 Caiman crocodilus | reverse complement strand
CGGTTCTTCCTCCCCATGTGCAACACTCTGCACTTATCTATGTTAAACTCCATCCTATTCTCATCTGCCCACCGCTGTAACCTGTCAAGGTCAGCCTGGTATGTGTGTGAACTGGTGAATATATATATATGTCATTGCGTGTGTGATATATGAATTAGTGATCCATGCATATGTATGGGAAGTGTGGATATTGACAACTGATTGTTATCTAATTATTGGTGTGGGTAGTGAGTATGTGCTCGCAATTGGTGATAGGTATGCATGTGCCTAGGCTGGTTTGGATGTTTCATAATTTCATAGTTTGTAGGGTCGGAAGGGACCTTGACAGATCATCAAGTCTGACCCCCTGTCATGGCAGGAAAGAGCAATGGGGTCAAACAACTCCAGCAAGGTGTTCAGCTAGCCTTCTCTTAAAGACCCCCAGGGTAGGAGCCAGCACCATTTCTCTTGGAAGTTGGTTCTAGCTCCTACCTGCCCTAACTGTGAAGTAGTGCCTCCTGATGTCTAGTCTAAAACTACTCTCAGCCAGCTTGTGACCGTTATTTCTAGTCACTCCCGGTAGTGCTTGGGGGAACAGGGACTCCTCCAATGCCTGCCGGTCCCCCCTGACTAGTTTGTAACAGGCCACTAGATCCCTCCTTGACCTTCTCTTGTGGAGGCTGAACAGGTTCAGATCCCTTAGCCTCTCCTCACAGGACCTGCCCTGCTGCCCCCTGATCATGCAGGTGGCCCGTCTCTGGACCTTCTCAATGCTGTCCACATCCCTCCTGAAGTACGGTGCCCAAAACTGGATGCAGTACTCCAACTGTGGCCTGACCAGTGCCATGTAGAGAGGGAGGATCACCTCCTTGGACCTGCTTGAGATGCATCTGTGGATATATGACAAGGTGCGGTTGGCTTTCCTAACCACATCCCCCACACTGTTGGCTTATGTTCATTTTGGTATCAGTAATGACTCCAAGATCCTTCTCTGCCTCTGCACTGAGAATGGAGTTCCCCAGCCTGTAGGTATGCTGCTGGTTCTTCCTCCCTAGGTGCAGCACCTTGCACTTGTCAGTGTTGAAACCCATCCTGTTCTCATCTGCCCACCCCTGTAACCTGTCTAGGTCCAATTGCAGCCTTCTAGTATGCCCACCTTCCCCCACATCTTAGTGTCATCAGCAAATTTGAACAGGGTGCTTTTTACCCCCTCGTCCAAGTCACTGATGAAGTTGTTGAACGGTGCGGGTCCAAGGACCAAGCCCTGGGGGACCCCACTACCCACATCCCTCCAGGTCAAAAAAGACCTGCCCACAACCACTCTTTGGGTGTGGCCCTCCAGCCAGTTAGCGACACATCTGACTGTGTAGGTGTTGACACGACAGTCGGCCAGGTTTTTTAATGAGAATGTGGTGAGAGACAGCGTTGAAGGCCTTCCTAAAGTCCAGAAAGATTATGTCCACTGCTACCCCCGCGTCTAAGGATTTTGTGACCTGGTCATAGAAGGCCACCAGGTTGGTCTGACAAGACCTGCCTCTAATGAGCCCGTGCTGACTGCCCCTAAGCATAACCTCCCCTGCTGGCCCCTCGTGGACATGCGCCAGAATAATTCTCTCAAAAAGCTTACCCAGGATCGAGGTGAGACTAACTGGCCTATAGTTTCCTGGGTCCTCCTTCCTCCCTTTTTTGAAAATGGGAACCACACTGGTCCTTTTCCAGTCCTCTGGCACCACACCAGAGCACCACAAGTGCTCGTAAAGCTGTGCCAGAAAAAAATCTTCACAATGACCTCTGCTAATTCCCTCAGCACTCTGGGGTGGAGATTGTCAGGACCAGCTGATTTAAATATGTCTGGTCCCTCCAGAAGTTCCCTGACTAGATCCTCACTGACCCAGGCCTGGGTGCGCCTTCCCCGGGGCCTGAGGGGGTCCCAGTGGATGGGCTGATCTGGTCCTTGTTGAGGAAAATGGAGGCAAATAACTTGTTAAATAGGTTAGCCTTGTGTGTATATGCCTGAGTTGGTAGTGTGTGTATATGTACTTAACTGATTTGTGTGTTTGTATATGTGCAATTGTGTTGCACCCTCCTGTCTAACAGTGCAATATTGAGATCCTGAGAGTTGGCCTGACCCCATAGGACAACATTCTTAGGTCCAAAAAGGCGGGGAAAAGAAAAAGAACTTGAAGAAACTTCTCTGCATTTCAGAAACCAGATTAAAAAACAATGGGAATGTGCAAACTCCAATAATTTAATGTGTAAAAAGCATCTTAATCTTAGACAACCTTTCTGTTTTATACCTTTGTTCCCTGGATAGTTGTGACAGAGACTGAGACCTCCTGGCAGATGTTATATTTAGCACATGATTAACACAACCATGGAACACATCAACAATTTATCACACCAGAAAATGGCAAATGATCCACAAAGATGTTAACAGGGAACATCTTTGTAGCTAGCATCTATGGTGCTTTAAACTGAATGTGTGACAGAGCTGATGGGCTCCTGTCATGTCAAACAGTGTGCACAGGGCTAGAGGTGTTGTGTGGGCAGATTCACTGGGCTCCTTCGCTTGGCAAGTTTAAATCCCTGTGTTGGGAAGCCCTGCATGTGTGGCAGGAAAAAAGCACAGTTGTTGGGATCAGATCTCGCTGTGCCATTAAATTAACCGGTCCAAGAGGGTTCTACATGGCTTTTCCTCCTACATAATCAGAAAAGGCTGAAAGCTAAATTCAGTAATTGGCAGAACCCTTAAACCTCAAACATCTGTTCTCAGTGGGTGTGTCTACATATGCATTTGATGTGGAACCAGTTTACTTTTGAGTAAACTACTTGGAATTAAATGCTCCTGGGCAGGGGTCTACCTGTGCAGTGATGTGGGAGCAGACTTGTTGCTCCTAGCAGCCAACTGCTTCTGCTTCCTGGGGCCCTTCAATGGGCCCCTACCACCACCAGGGGGAACTGGAGGCTCCAGCTGCCTGCATCCAGAGGGCATCTTTAGAAGGCAGCTCTGCCCCTGCTCCCTGGTCAGCAGCAACAGGCAGAGCATAGGGGCAGCATGCAACAGCTCTTGCACCACAGCCTCTGCATTCATACTCCAGAGCCAGGAGCTGCACCTTGAACTTCTGGTCCATCCAGTCCTGTGCGTGATTGCTCCACCCCCATATGTCCTTGTGGGCCATGTCCTCTGCACACCACCTGTCCTGCTAGGCAACATCCTCTAGCCACCACATCCATGCATCTTCCTGTCAGTGCTCTGAAGTCATCACTAGCCAGTCCAGGATGAGGGTCTGACCCTGGATCCTCCTCCTGCAGAGCAGTTGCTTCCCCCGGGCTCCAGCTGTGGGTGGTGGTGACCTTGAGGCTGCATTCTGGCTGCCAACTGTGGCCTCTCCCTGACATGCAGCTGTAGGGCATGCAGGTCCATGAGAAAGAAGCTTTGTGAGAATTTGCAGCACTTCTGAGATAAGATGCTCTGTACCAGAGGCTGTACACTGCCCAGACTCACAGTGGAGGTCAGGGGTGCATAGGTGCCCAGAGACCATGGTAAGTTGGCCAGGCAGGCCTGGACACAGCTGGTCACTGGCCAAGCCTTCCATCCCTGCTCACTCTCCAGGACCAGGTGGGCTGCTAGGTTCCCTGTTCCCAGGCTGGGACAGGCCAGGCTCCTGGCAGCACCTCCTGCCACGGCTCCAGACCTCACTACCTTGCCTCCTCACAAAGGCCTGCCAGTCTCCTGTGCTGCTGCCCAGGCCACAGTGCCCAGGCTCAGGGGGGTGGTGCAGGGTTGCCATACAACTAGGACGAAGAGCTGTCCACAATCCCTCCCTCTTCACAAGGGTCTTTTCCCCAGAGGCACCCCAAGGTCAGCCCTCTGCCCCCTCCCCACACTGCATTGGCGGTGCTGTGCCCTGAGCATGCCGTTGATGTCTCAGGCCTTGCACGAGGAGCTTTTTGCATGGACCAAGGAATACCTGACTACTACACCCTGCTACTGCTGATTGCCATGGTGCCCCAGGAAAACCTGGGAACCTAGCATGGGGTGCTGAGTGTTGATGGTGCAGGCAGCAAGCCTGGGCTGCCTTACAACCTCTGCTGCCACCTGGAGGTCTACCTGTGGTTGCATTACACATCCCTGCCACCTGCAGCAGAGGGCATCATTGGTAGCATCAACATGTCTTTGGTGAATGAGGCCTGTGCCTGCCTACCTATGGGGACATGGGCAGCTCAATAGAGTTTTGCACTGACTTCTGCTTCCCCCATGGTGTGGGGGTGGAAATTGAAGGCCAAGGGAGTGTGGGCAGGGGTGGGGCAAGGCCCTCCCCCCTCCAGTGTACGGCTTACCATATGGGGTGGGCTGGCATGACTGGCGGCTCCAGTCAGTGCACTGTGCAGGGGCAGCAGAGGCCAAGAGTCCCTCCACCCAGGCTCCCTGCTGTTATGCTCCAGGGCTCAAAATGCCTGCAGACTTTTAAAAGGCCTGGCTGCCATAGAGGCGGCCCAGCCCTGGGGCTGAGCTTAGGCTGCCCCCCTAGTGACAGGGCTTACAAGGAGGAAATCCGCTCCTGGTTGGCATCTACATGTGCGCTACTGTGCTGTAAGTATTTGCGAGTAAATTTGCTACTTGCATTTGCAGGTTGCAAATTTATTCGTAAGTAGAGAAGTTTATTGTACACTAAGCATAGTTGTAGTGTTCACAAGTAGCGACATTTACTAAAGAGTAAAGTGTCTTATGTAGATGCATCCACTGTGGACCAGTTGCAAACTTTGCATGGAAACAGTCTGTTGCTGAGAATAATAAAGTGATTACTAACTACTTTACCTGCATCAATATACAAGGTTCTAGTTCTTTCAAGCCCGTTAGAATGATTGCACTTGACTACATTGATAAAAGCCTGATATTGCAGAGATGCCTATATTCTGTGAAGATCCAAGAATTGAATTATCCTTACTAATATGGATGTCCTTTGTGTCTTTTGTGCCAAAGGGAGCATTATGGTGATTTTTTTCTCACACTTTACAATGAGACATGGCAACACTGAAAATCTGGACAGTTTCCATACAAAAAAACAGGAACAGACTAGTGCTAGCCTAATCAGCAGTACTAGGTTTTTAACTACTGTTATGAGCAAAAATGCTCAAACAGGCTGCTCTGCTTATTAAAAAAGACCATACCAGCTGTGTCATGGAAAAAATATAAGTAACTCCTACATACCTCAGCCAAGATAAGAGAAGATGGTGTTTCTATAATGACCATGCTATCATTACAATTCTTGTTTTCTTGCATTATAACAATTACATCATTTTTTTTGGTAAGAGTTTAATTGCAACTTTTAGTACTGGCGGTAATAAGACATTACTGTATTAGTATTGTTCTTAAAGAGATTAAGATCTTTACTAAATAATGTGAAGAGCTACAGAAGCTCTTAAAATAATAAAAGACAGCATATCAATCACAGTTACTCTGGAGAGTGCTTTTGAAACGTAACCTAAAGGGCTTTAAGTTTAAATACCAAAACATTCTCCCCATTGCTTTCCAGTTAAAAGAAAAGCCTGCCAAAGTTTAATTACTGAAATACTGTTAGTAATGAAATTGCAGCAGTAATTGCAATTCTTAAGATTAAAGATACAATTCAAAATAGCTCAAATGATTCCTCAGAGGTACATTAAAGTTCAAGAGTAAGAGGCTGGTGCTACCTCAAGCCACAGGCCTGGAAAGGGCATGGGTAGAGTCCTACCACAGAATACAGACAAGTTTTTGTAGGATCAGGATCTTAGATGACAGCACCAATTTGTGAGTTCTGATTTCAGATACTAAAATACAAACACTAGGAATCAATCTATGTACAGAGGAATTCAAATAACATTTCCTATACAGTATTCTCTCAGAGTGAGATATTTTGTAAATAGTCAGTCTGGAAGATCCATCAGGCTACTGCTGGTAAGATTCACCAATTTCCATAGCCAATGGCACACAAGGGAACAAAGTGGCTAGCATTCACCTTCAGCTGCCTCCTGCTCCCCAGCCCTAAGGACCATGTACCCATTTACAGGTGGGTTGAATGGGGGCAGCCTGCAGCACAAGTCCTGAGTAAGGCTTGAACTTATGCATGTGGAGCTGTAGCAAGATGCCTTAATGACTCTGAAGAAAGGACTGGTGATGTGGCTGGGCTACATCAACCCAGCTCTGCTTATGCACACAAACAGAAGTTAATGAAGGTATTCTGCTTTGGGGTGCCTTCATCTGAACCTACATTAAATGAAGGTCAATTTGTCAAGCCATCGGGCACTTTTTAAAGCATTCAGCAAATATACATTTCTGTCAACGCCTCTACAGCCATGCCATCAAGGGGCCAAATGCACAACAAATGTCACTTCTTTCAGTGCCCTTTAGTGTGGCTAGTGACAGTCCTGGAGTCAATCTGAAAGAACCAGGCAGCTTGTACAACTTAACACAACCTGACAGAAGAACTCTTCTTCAAGGCTGTAGATGGAATGACAGACTGGCTCCAAGCTTGGTCTCATTTAAGTAGTGCTCAGTTAAGAGCTCCAAGGGCTGTGAAGGAAACTTCTGCCATCCTATGACTAAGACAGAGGGGACACACTCTGATTACTCCTATGCAGAATAAGGATTCTTCTCATAGGCTCACTGGGTTTAGGTGATAAAATTACTCTTTGAAGCCACATGGATACCCTTAATCTCCCTAATAGAGAGCTCAGAAAGGAGCCATTTTTCGTAACTGATTGTACAGTCAAGGAGAGAAAAATCTACCATTCTTATGATGATGAACCGATTCTCTGAGCCACCTGATTTGATTTTGTATGAGCTAACTTTTCATGTACAGCAATCAGTTTGTCAAGGGCCACACCTAAGAATTCAGAAATAGACTACTACATAGGGAGCACTTTTCCCTTAGAACAGTGACTTACAAAGTTACTGGGAAACATAAAGATCCATTAGTAGCTATTTTAGTTTAAATTTGCCCCAAACAATTCTGTTCAGTTTTACTGAAGGCAGTTTCAGTTTAAAAACAACAAAAGAAGCAATTGGAAGTTCTTATTAAGAGTATTTGTTCACTGTTTTAGTTTTGGAAGTTTCTTCACTCCTGCTGTCTTTTTAATTGGTCCTTTCTTGGGATCCAATATTCTCTTGTTTTCTTGAACATTATATCTTCCTCTGAAATAAAAAGTTAAAGAATTTAAGTCATTAAATGTCAGTTACCTTTGACGCTGTAAAAATGTTTGCTGCTGGAAATGTGTGTGATTTTTATATCAACATAACTGATTATAATGTTTAATTAATAAATCTGAGGGGGAAAAATAACACAGTCTCTTGGTATATGGGTTATTTATTCTGTGTACAAATCCCAATCCTCATCTCATCATTCCTGAATAACTTCATGTTATTTAAATGATGAAATTTAAAGCAGCATGAACAGAATACTAAACGTTTGTAAAAACAGGAAGACAGACTGACAAACAGACCCTTTCACCAAGTATACTCTCCATATCAAGGCACTGAAGAATGATTCTTGTACCTATAATTATAGTTCTGCTCAGGTAGCTTCCTCCTGAGAGTCATGCTCTTAAGTCCCATGCCCTTCCACATGAAACTTGAGCACCTGGCGAGGGAGTTTACATTCATGGGAATACATAGCATTTGTACATAAAGCCTAGGGGAATTATTACATTTGGATCTGAAAGAGAACATCAGTGGAAACACAGAACAGAATTTACAAGGGAAGAAGGGAGAAATCCACAAAGTAGGAGAGTCGGTCTCAGGAGAATATAGTTTGTATTATGCAAAATGACTACATTTATCTCGGTGTTCATCAGTTCAGTAAATGGGCACTTTACATATTCTAGCCAAGATATACAGGTGTCTAGTTTCTCTCTTACCCATTTGGAAGGTGGAGAAAAAGAGACTATACCAAAATTTACATGTTTATCTGTATAGAGACAAATGAAGGAATATTTTGCATTTTGCTCTATAGTGAAAGTTGCGGGCATTTGGTATGTTCTGGGAACAAGTTTTGGGTCTCTGGGCAAGCTGCCAAGAAAACTGTCTCTACTGCTTAATAATCTCACTCTTGAGATTGACAGTTCCATTGTTCCTGCTATCACAATCAGTCATGGTCATGAGGGGAGTGTTGATCCCTGAGCTCTGAAGGGTTGCTTCCTCTGAAGGCTTTGCAAATCAGGACCAAAGCCTTTAATTTACTCAGTAATCAATAAAAAGCCATTGTAGAGTCAAGCTGAGCAGATATGCACGTCAATATCCCTCCTTTCCTCAACCGCCAGTTCTTACTGTGCTGCAGGTCCCATCTGATCTGGTGCAGAAACCATGATAAGGGAGTTTATATAAGCTGGTGGACACGTTCAAATGGTCAGTAAAGACAAACTGTGTTAGGTTACTGTTAGTGTGTAAAAAAGTCTTTATCGACTTGCTTATACAAACATAATTATACCATGGTTTGGGCTATCCACACCTACAGTAGCAATTATATCAAAATGTAAATATTGTTTCTTAACTTGATTGGAACCCAGAGAAGACAAGAACTCTTGAAATGCAAGTTAAAGTAAGGTGAAATGACTAGCAGGAAATTACGAGGTTATTTTCAGGGCCCAATCTCATTTTACTACATAGGATTTACTGCACTGACTGGAATAAAGCTATTTTGATTAGTATTAGTGTAAGTAAGAACAGAATTAGGCCCTCTGTCTTCAGAGCATGACGTGAGTATTCATGCAGGAATACTGTGACAACTACCCTCTGTGTAACTTGGCATACGCTGGAAAAGACAAACAATTCCTCATGTGTGCTTGTTTTTTCCCCAAAGATACAGATTTTGACAGATGACCATGCTAAAGTCTGTGATGTCATCTTAGACTAAGGTAGAAAACTCACCAGACTCAAAGCTCTACGCTACTGGCTGCGGAAGTCAATGAAATTCAACCTACTTGTTCCCTAGTGATTCCAAATGCCAGTTTGAAAAGTGAAGAGCTCCCATCATGCATATAAAGTAATTTTAAAAATGCTGCATTATGTTACAAAACTATCGAGCCTGAGAAGAGGAGAGTGAGAGAGCAGTAGCCTGTTACAACATACAGAAATTCTGAGAACAGCAATTACAAACAAATAATTCTTTTCTCTAAGAAATTCAGATCAACTATCATTCCACTCAATGAGATAACACTGGTCTCACAACACAAAAACTGAGTGATTAATAATTATAGAGCAGGGCTCCTGTACAGCCAGTATTCAATATCTGGCTGCGGATACTTGCTTCTTTCGTCCTCCATTGGAACCAAGGCAAAAGTACATTAGCTCTGACTACCTAGCTCCGCTACCTGAGCTGTGTAAAACCAGAAGCAGCCTCTGGGTTGTCTACTGAGTACTGAAGACCCAAACAATGCTAATCTTAATTTAAGATCACAACTTTATTACAGTGACATTTAATGTATCTCCTGAACTCTCACCAGGAGACCCAAGAATGACAATTTATGGAATCTAGCTGACATTCCAAAAATTTACGAATGTATAGGATGAGGTTAAAATTGAAAATAAATGGGGAAAATTGCATGTTTCATATCAGTTCACTTTTATAATCTATTAATGGGTTAGCTGTTCTTAATTTCTATCTTGGGGCAATGGCAATAGTATACTGGCAGTTAGTATTCTATTAGTATTTAGTTCTATTTCTAGTTCAGTTTAAAATAGTACTCCAATATGAAACATGGCTTAAAAACTTAAGCCCAGAAATACATCATTATTTCTAAATTCCACAAAAACATTACATTCTCTTCAGATTGAAACAGTTCAAGGAAATATGTTTAAACTCATATAACTATGAGGTGGCTTTGATTTAAGCACAGAAAATTTTAAAGAAACAGGTCTTGGTAGTCTGTCATCTATAATGATTCACATTATATTACATGAAACAGCTCTACTGACTGAAAAGAATCAGGCTGAATATTAAAACTCATTACTTTTAATCTATTGGGGAATGTAAGAACTATTGAAACAACTCACTGTTTCAGAAAAAAGGTCTAATTTTAACAGATTTAAATGAGAGGGTTCCCAAATCATCAAGGTTTCTCAAAGACAACTCAAAATCAGTAGGTATTATACATTCATTTGGTAATATTCATAATATTAGGTTATGAACTGATCCGAATACCAACATCAGCAGCGAGAGAGAGAAGCATCGATATTTTGTTAGTGGCTTATAAGTAGTGATATTGATCATAAATAGAGAACAAAGTACTCAAGAAACAGTATTTAGTAAAATGTATTAAGTCAGAAAACACAGGGCACATGGAAAAGATTTACCTTAGTATCTGATTCTCTCTGTTGCTGGGCACTGCATCCATTTTCTGTCTTTCAGCAACTTTAAGTATAGCTGATGTCTACAATTGTCAAATTTTTATAAAGAAAGTTAGGCTCTAATTATATTCACATCTAAGAGAGCAAATGTTCATACGTAAATTTGGAAATGCATCAGTATGACCCTGATGCAGTCAGGTGCTCTAAATGCATGCTTAACATTAAGCAAATACTCTGTTTCTGTCTTACTGATTTCAGTGAGATAAACATACATATATGTGTTTTGCTGAACAAGGATGTCATTATGCATATGCTTAAGGACTTGCTGAAGCAAGGGCTATGTACCTTGAATCAGTTCACTACCATTTAGGACAGGAATCCTATATCACCAATGTGTGAGCAGTTCTTTCCCATACACTATCCTGTATGGAGAAGTTGGCAATGCACAGTCCATGGGATGAACTCAGTCCGGGAAGTGATTTCATCCAGCCTGCAAGTGCATGTGTATTGGCACATCAACAGATGGGGGAATTAGCAGCAACAGCAGCAGTAGTGACGGCACTTGACAGCTTCCTCTAAGAGCACCAAAGACGAAGCAGCATAACATTCTGCAGGCCTATCGCTTATGTGGGCTGGGGGCTGTGTGTGGAGTCAGTTTGTGTGTGTCAAAAGCTGACAGGATCTTCTCATCTTCCTGACCCCATTGGTCTCAAGCGCAGTGTAGCCCCATGGAGAGCAGTTACGGAAACATGAGGTATAGCTATGCTTAAGGAGGCAATGGTGATATTTTCTGAGCTGTATCTTCAAGATCATTTAAACAAATTATGATTATTGTTACATTATGCCAATCTACTATGCCTATGGGACAAATGCTATTTTTGTAAGACCTTTTATTTTAAAATCTACTGTAAGCATTATTAGCTTCTTATAGACCTAAACAATATAAATAGATCAGAACACTTGAAAGATAAACATTATTAAAAAATACATGATAACAAGAAAAATATTAAAAAAAAACAACCCCAAACCAAAACAACTGCTACTTCAGATAATCATTTCATCTTTGTTTCTACTAAAGGCTTCAGGAATGACCCCATAGAAAAAAAAGAAAAATAAAGAAAGAAAAGCATTCTTCATAGTGATAATTCAAATATCAATAAGAAAAAAACCCTACTGCATTTGATTTACTAAGCACTACTGGAGATGGAATGAGAAAATGTACATAAAAGTAGAGGTGCACTGATATATTGGTCCACATCATATTGGTACTGATAATAGGAAAATTGATATTATTAGCTATCGGCTTTTTTTGGCTAGCATAGCTGATAATGTCACCAATAAATGCTGCATGCATGCAAGCAGGCACAGTATGCACATGGTCAGGAATATAGCCTGGTAGCTTGGAGAGCAGCATCTGGCTGGTAAGTCTGTGGGGGGGGAAGGGGCAAGGGGGAGCAGGAAAGTGAAGGAGGAAATGGGGCTGGGGCAGAGGCAGGTGCTGCCCAGCTGGCAGGGGGGAGAGGGGGCAGGACACTGAGGTGCTGGGTCAGGCACTGGGCCAGGCAGCAGACAGACAGCTTGTCCGCAGGGTGTGGGGACAGAGGTGGCTCCCACTGCTATGTGCACGCCCAGGGGAGGTATGGAGAGCATGTGCCCCCCCAGATTTGTGTGTGGGGTGAGGGCAGACTGGGGCCACGGGCTGCACAGGCCTATTCCTGGCAGGGGGGTGGACCAGGGCTGTGCTTGAGGCAGGCAGTGGCAGTGCTGTAAGGGCTACAGCTTCCCAAATTCCCCATAGCCCCCCACCCAGTGCCACTGCAAGCCCCAAATGCAGCCCTGGCTCAGCCTCTGTCAGGAAGACCCCAGCACTATCTCCAGCCTAAGCCCACAGTGGGCACCCTGCCCATGCCCTACTCACAAATCTGGGGGGAACATCCTCTGCCCCCCATGCCTCCCCAGGGATGCACGTAGTGGCATGAGCCGCCCCCCTTCCCCCAGACAAGCCACCTGCAGCTCCATCCCATGTCCTGACCCTCATCCCAGCTGGGAAGTCCCTGTGCTGGGAAGCCCCTGCCTCAGGCCCATTCCCTCCCTCACCATGGTGGCCTCAATCTGCTTTCCTCCACACCCTTTTCCTCCTGTGCACCCCTTCCTTCCCCTGCAGACTTACCAGCCAGATACTGCTCTCCAATCTGCTGGGCTGTGTATCAGCAATCAGACTGGTATATCAGCCAAAAAAATCTTAATTGCTGCACCCATACATAAAAGTAGAAATATGGATATCCATATACTGCAATTAAGAGCTACTGTCAATGGAACAGATTGCTGTCATAGGATAACGGTCTCCTGCTGCTATATTTGTCTTGGTATATATGGAAAATACTTACAAGTCATGAGTGGTATAGCTCTCCTTTCATGGCAGGCTCTGTCAATTTAATGTAGCAGACTTTAATATTGTGGGTTTTTAATAAAGTTGAAAAAAGTGTGCTGAACATAAATGTCGTTTTGCTTCCAGTATTCTATTAATATTCTACTGGAGATGTCTTGTACATGCCCATTTTGGGAGGGGGGAGAAAACAAACAAACATCAAACTACATGTTGCAGCATCTAAGGCCATACAGTCTTCTGTTTGAGACTAGTTTTGAAATTGGTTGGATTACTTAAGTATATACTTTTCTCTGTGAGTACCAAAAACCAATCCCAATGCAAGTGCTTAAAGCATACATATCTAAAGCATCATCTTCCTTATCGTATGCAAAAAACAGAGCAATGGGCTGTTCATGGTCTTAAAGTTAGAAATATCTTAAGTATGTTGCTTTACTATAGATTAAGTGTTTTAAGTACAAAAGACTATTTAAGTCATCAGCTGAACTCAGTCATAACACATATTCTGATGTCCTGCTCTCCTCCTCCCACATAACATTCATATTACTGGTGATTATCTGCCTTCATTGGTATAACATTGCAAACTTGTGCCCAGCAATTTTCCCTGATCTCTTACAGCAATGATGACCACAAACCATGAGCCACCTGCCCACTGTGCAAGCACACGGAAACATTGCTAAGTACAACCCCTCACCCCAGTTAGCTATACCAGGGATTCTATGACAGTCACTCCATTGTAGAGTTCATAGGATCATAGGAAAGTTCTTATGTGTCATGCTAAGCTACTACTTTTACACAATTAGAGAATTAAGAGTGCTTTCAGAATAAGAAGTGCTATAATAAAATGCTTTAAAAGTGCTGTATTTTCAACTGGTTTATATGATCCCGTTCATTGCACAATTTCACCATGACAAAATAAACCCAGGAGTGTCATAAAAATGAATAATTCATTTTATTTAAAAAACATATTTAGGCCACGACTCAAATTGCTTCCTAAAGTGCTGCAATGTCTAAATATTAGGCTTCTTGTTCTAGGTGACTTGGTCTGACCTGGTTTGATACCTATATAGTCTATCAAAAGACTCTGGGGGCACCAACAACCTCAGGTTTCAGTGCTCTACACAGAGAACAGGGAGCATTGTGTGCCTCCGAAGAGCAATTTAGAAGAGCTCGAGGTGCCTAGATGCAGCCAACAAGAAGCGCTAAGCACCAAAATATGTCTGAAATCCTGCTCCTCTCAGAAGTTTAGGTGCCTATTCATGTTATCCGCTAGACATCTCTGTTCACCTGCAGTTTACAATGCCTATCCTCTCTCCTGAAGACAGTTGCCTAATGACTTCTTAAGAAAGGCACAGTTTTTTGGAAATGTTGTCCATGGAAATGGTGTCCATCTTTTGCCCAAAAACTTAGTGGTTAGATCGATCACCCAAACATAAAAGACTTCGGTTCAAGGGTTTCCTCAGCCTGAGGGGATTCCAATTCAAAACTCTAATTTCCCAAGAAAGCAGGAAGCATAGGCATTTCCAGGAGGCCACAGAGCCTATTGCTGTTTTCTAGCTAAAGACTGTTAAATATAAAATACATTATACAATGCTGGAAGCAGACCCTAGAACCCAGGATACCCTACTTTTAGTATAGTGCCATAACCACCAGCCTGTGGAGGTAGGCTTCTTCTTGCTTACTTTCCCTCTGGAGTTTGGATTTTTGCATTTTTTGCTGCCTAGTAGTTCATCTTTAACAGGGATATTGCAGAGTTTCCTCACTTTGTATTTTTCATGGTCCAGTAGTTAAGAGACTCTCCTCAGAAGTGGGGGATGTGGATTAGAAATTATCTAATGGGGAAAAGGGTCTAGAATCTGGTTCTTTTACTTCCTCAGCAAGTACTCTACTAGGCAGGTCAGCAAAAAATGGGACGATCCCGCAAACTACAGTCTGGTCAGTCTAACCTTGATTCTGGGAAAAATCTTTGAAAAAATTGTCAAGGAGGCCATCAAGCACAAGCTTATAACTGGTGGGATATTAAGAAACAACCAGCACGGCTTTGTCGAAGGCAGATCATGCCTAACAAACCTGGTGTTCTTTTATGACCAAGTAACTAACTAATCAGCTGGACAAGGGGTATGAGGTTGACATCCTTTACGTAGACTTCAGGAAGGCCTTCGATACTTTTTCCCATGAGATCCTTTCAATTAAGCTAGAGGGTACTGGCCTAGACCAGTCTATAGAGAGGTGGGTAGACAACTGGCTCAGAGGCTGACCTCAGAGAGTTGTAATTGATGGGATGGCCTCATCCTGGAAGGCTGTCTCCAGTGGTGTTCCGCAGGGATCAGTGCTTGGGCCTATGCTCTTTAACATCTTTATCAGTTACTTGGATGAGGAGGTGAAAAATGTAATGATTAAGTTTGCAGACAACATCAAGCTGTGAGGAAATGTGGGCACATCTGAGAACAAGGTAAGGATTTAAGATGACCTCAACAGACTGGTCCTATGGGCTGAATGCAATCAGATGAGGTTCAATAGGGACAAGTGCCGAGTCCTTCATCTAGGTAGGAAGAACCTTCACCATATCTATATAATGGGTGGTGGTCCACTGGCTGGCACAGCATCTGAAAGGGACCTAGGGGGGACAATCAACCAGAAGATGAATATGAGCCAACAGCACAATGAAGTCACTAGCAGGGCAAACAGGATCCTGGCATATATCAGGCAGTGTGTTGCGAACAAATCCAGAGATGTGCTCCTCCCCCTCTATTTGGCGTTGGTGAGGCCACAGCTGGAGTACTGTGTCTAGTTCAGGGCACTGCACTTCTGGAAGGATGTGGATAAATTCAAAAGGGTGCAGAGACGAGCCACCAAGATGATCAAGGGCCTGGAGGATAGGCCCCCTGAGGAGAGACTCCAAGAACTGGGTTTCTGCAGTACGAACAAGAAAAGACTGAAAGGTGACTTGATAGCCACCTACAAGTATGTTAAGGGTGAATACCAAGATCTAGGGGAACAACTCTTCAGAAAGGCAACTCTAGGGAGGACAAGGACCAGAAGGCACAAGCTAACTGAGGACAGATTTAGGTTAGATATTAGGAAAAACTTCTTTCGCGTAAGGGTATCTAGAATCTGGAACACGCTCCCAGCAGGGATGGTGCAGTCACCATCCTTGGAATTGTTCAAGAGGAGGCTGGACAAGCACTTTGTTGATCTCATTTGAGCCCAATAACCTCCAGCCCACGGCAGGGGATCGAACTGGATCTTACAGGTCCCTTCTGGTCCTTTGATTCTATGTCCTTATGGTAAAATTGGGGAACTGTGGCCTTGACAACCTTACAGTCTGGCGGCTGGGGAACTGGTTCTGTGGTTGATCACAGAGAGTGACAGTCAATGGAAATGAGTCAACCTGTGCATGGTGACCAGTTGCATTCCTGAGGGCTCAGTACTCGGACTAGTACTCTTTAATATATTAATAAATTATCTGGATTCAGGTGTCAGAAGTGGATTGGCTAAGTTTGCAGATGACATCAAATTATGGGGAAGTGCAGTCATGCCAGATGATAGGCTGGCAATTCAGGGTGACTTGGACAGGCTCGTAAGGTGGGCAGATCAAAACCTGATGATATTCAACATGAAGAAATGCAAGATGCCCCACCTTGGGATAAAAAAACCCATATCATACTTACAGGCTCAGCAGTGCTACACTCATTAGCACCATGACTGAAAGATACTTGGGGGCCACGACTGACCACAAGATGAACATAAGCCACCAATGCAATGTTGCAGCCAGAAAAGCAAATAAAACTCTGACCCAAGAAGTCATCCTCTCGCTTTACTCGGCCTTAGTGAAGCCACAGCTGGAGTACTGCATCCAATTCTGGGCTTCACACTTTAGAAGGGATGTGGAAAAGCTTGGGCACTCACCCAAGGGGCAAGAGAACAGGCCTTATGAGGAGAGGCTGAGAGGCATGAGACTTTAGCCTGGAGAAGTGAAGGCTCAAGGGTGACTTGGTAGCAGCCTATAAGTATATAAGGGGTGTGCATCAGGAACTGAGAGAATGTCTGTTCACCAGGGTACCCCAAGGGAAGTCAAGATCTAACAGTCACAAACTGCTGGAAGATTATTTTAGACTGTACATAAGGAAAAACTTTTTTACCATCCAAGTCTGCAGATTCTGGAATAGACTCCTCCCAGAAGTGGTTTAAGCTCCTCTTCTGGATCCTTTAAGAAACACTTAGATGCTTATCTGGGGGGGGCGGGGGGGGGCGGGATCTGACCCCAGCTGACTTCCTGCCCCTTGGGCAAGGGTCTGGACCTGATGATCTCGTGAGGTCCCTTCCATCCCTAATGTCTATGAAATCTATGAAAACACATCTGGTTACACTTAAAGCACCCACAGACAATACCAGCTCTTAGTTTTCACTTTTTTTTTTTTTACTACAAAAAATAATAGAGCAATTCTTCTGTTGCAACAAATTTAGACAGACCACAACAAATCAGAAGGTTTTTAGCACTCTGGAGTCCTATTTGAAATCCCTGCGGCTATCTTAGGATCATAGGAAAGCCGAGCTGGAAGACGGGCTGGACTAGATAACTTTATGAGGCCCCATAAGGATTGTCCTTGACTAAACCATACCACCCAAATCCTTATCTAACCTTGAAAAGTTTCCAAGGATGAATATTCCATAATTCCTTTATAGGTAGCCAGCTCCAATGTTTGATGATCCTTATTGGAGAGCAGGAGGAACTTTCTGACCATCTAAATTTCCCCTGCTGCAGCTTGAGGTCATTGCTCCTAGTCCTGTCTCTCACGGACAAAGAGAAAAGCCCATCTCAATCCTCTCTATAAACTGCTATCCAGGTATTTGAACATTGAATCAAATCACCCCTCAGACTTCTCTTCTCCACAATAAATAACCCTAGTTCTTCATAAGTCTTGCTCTGCAGGATTCCTTATCATTTTTGCTGCTCTCTGATGGAAACTTTCCAATCTCTCCACATCTTTCTTGAAGTGTGGGGCCCAAAACTGAACACAGTACTCCAGGTGAAATCTCACCAGTGCTGGATAGAATGGAGGACTCATTTCTTGTGATGTACAACTGACACTCCTGGTAATACAACAGAGGATGCTGTTGGCTTTTTTTGCTACAAGAGCATACTGTTGACCCATATTCAGCTTACGGTCCACCATAACCACCAAATCCCTCTCTGCAGTACTGCAGCCTACCCAGTCATTCCTCAGTCTTTATTTGTGCATATGGTTATTCTGTCCCAAGAGCAGTACTTTGCACTTGCCTTTCTTGAATTTTATTTGGTTAATCATGGATCATTTTTCCAATCTATACAGGTCATTCCAGATCCTAGCTCTGCCCTCTGGAGTGTTTGCAATTCCATCCAACTTGGTGTCATCTGCAAATTAGCTAAAAATGCACTTGGATCCCGTCATCCAAATGCTGTAAATGACATTTGTATACCTAATAGTGCTAACATTGCATGGTACTCCATAATCTCTTAAAAAGATCTCAAAGCACCCCAGGGTCCAACAGCACCCTAGCTGAGAAACACTGCTCTGTAGGAACCCAACAGCAATAAGTAGCCAAATTACAACACATTTTTACTTTAATGCAAACACACTTAACAGTGGCTTCACATGCCTTTATTTATTAAATCAACAGATCAACACCTCCAACTGTACCACATTTCTTTTAGGTAAGTTATTTTGCTTTTAAGATGCTAAGGCCATCTTCTCCATAGATAAAGGCAGTCATTTTTAATAATACATTAGCTGAATCTAGTCACAATTAACCATTCTAATGCTCTAACAGATTTACGTGGCACAGTGGTCTTTCTAGTGTTGAATATGACTAATAAACATGGCATAGTCTCTAAAAACTGCAGCTTAGTGATATTTTCCTTCTAAAGGATGAAACAAGTCTCAACCCCATATTGGGAAATTTTCCTATGGTGTTAACAACCCAGATGGTCACATGGTAGTAAGGATCTCATTTTTTCTGTGGAAAGTGACAAACCTCCGGCCAAAACAATGCTTTGGCCGAATACGCAGTAATAGTTTAAGGAAAAAAACAGTCAGGCAGAATTATTCTAGGAACAGCATGAGCTGGAGCAATGCAGACTATGAAACTTGAGTTAGGTTCTTACATTTGGACCACCGGGGACCAGCAGCTATGCAGAGACAGTGCTGCCTGTCCTTTAAGGCAGCATGTATGCTGGACTTTTATTCCTAAGACTTTCCACCATTGCTTCTACCAGCATCATTTTTGGTAGCAACAATGGACATATTAGCAAAGACTGCTTACTGACACCTGTGTCATTCAGCTTTGCCCAAAACAAAGGTTAGATGATACAGTATCAAAGGCTTTTTAAGGAAATTTTAAGTTAAAAACTGTATTATAAAGACAGAGACAGGACTGGCTTACTTTGCTTTTCAGCAATTGCTCCACCTGACTCAGACCTGGGTCTAAACTAGGTCAAAGTTTGTCGCTTACCTGTGAAATCTCTGCTATGTATATACGTCTCTTATCATTGGCCTTGTGATAAGCCTGCATTTGAAATAATGGATAAGCAGTTACAAGTAAAATATTTAGCAAGGTTCAACCAAAACTTAAGAGGAAACAAGTATATCCCAGAACTTTTCAGCTTTAAATTTTATAGAATCATTACATTCCCTACATCAGTATTGCAGAAAGTATGTCAGATGCCATAGTGGCATCTAAAAAAACCCCAAAATCAAAACACTTGCTAGATAGATATAGTAGTAACCAACCTTTGCTTCTTGTTCCAGTCTGAGCTCATAATCTTTCAGCTGGCTTTGGAGATTTTTCTTCTCTTTTTCTAGTTGTTTAACAAACTGATTTAAGGAGCCCTGCAGTTGTATATAAAATAAATCAATGCATTACAAATATTCCCACTCTGTCCAAAGATAGTTAGAAATGTTTATCACAATCTGGAATCTGAGTTACATGCTTCAAGATCTGTGTGATTATCTTTGCTGTTTGTTCTCTTGTTGTTTACATAGCTCCTGCTGATTTACTCAGAGAGACAGACATTATGGACCATATGTTGTACTCATTTATGCAGAGCAAATTTTCTCTATCCTTAACTGAGACAGTTATTGCTGGCTTAGCTTGTCTCTGTAGTGAAGCAAAATGGAATTGCTAGTGACCACAGAGAGTTGACTTTTACATGTACCTTTCTAATTCTCCTCCTCCCAGCTGCTATTTAATAGGCTGGACATTCTATGTCTTCACTGGACTCATACATGGACACTAAATGCGAAGGCAGCATTTAGCTTACTTGAAGAACTGCACAGCATGATTAAGGTCAGAACAACCTCACTGTGAAGGCAATAGTGCAGGGGGGAGGCTGTCTCTTTTTCCTGAACCTAAAATTACTTACTTTCTACCATCTAAAAACAGGAAGATGTGGGGGCTGATGGTTTCATCTCAATTAGCTTACATTTAATAGTTATTTTTCACTCTGTGCTGCCTATAAGACATGTGACTAGAAGGGACCTCCTGAGTCAGCAAGTCCATTCCCCTGCTACTGCAGGCAAACATGTCATATTGTCCCTTTCTGGAAAGTTGCTCCAAAACCTTACTGCTCTCATGGTTAGAAACCATGTAATTTCCAGATTTATTTAATTCATGGCCAGTTTTATCTATTTGTTCTTATGCCAGCACTGTCTTTAATCTGAAATAGTCCTTGTTCTTCCTTGATATTAACTCTCCCCTTCCATATTTCTACAAAACAATTAGATCCAGTCTCAGCCTCTGTTCTTCCAAGCTCTTTTAGCCTACTCTCCATATGAGAAGCTTCCATTTCTATGACCATCCCAGGAGTCCTTCTCTACTCTTATTACAGTCTGAGTTCAACTTCCTTGAATCTGGCTGACCAGAACTGTACACATCGTTTCAGATGAGGACTGATGAGTCCAAAGGAATAAATATTTTCCTGTCTCTACTGGAAAGTTCAAAGAAAATACATCCTAGAATCCCACTTCTTTCTTTCACAGCTGCACAAAATGGAAAGCTTCTCTTCACTGTGTGATCAACTAATACAGTAAGGTCTTTCTTCTTGTTGTTTCTAAAAAACTTGCTTTCCATTTATAGCAGAAATTCTTGTTACTAGTCCCCAGCTCTATGGCCTTGTACTTCCTAGGACTACATTTCATATCTTTTCAATTTAAATAGTCCTCAAGGTCATCCAACTTTTCCTGCACAGTATTCTAACCCTCTTCTGTATTAACATGCTCCCTAATTTTGTGTCATCAAACTTCCTTAGCACACTCCAGTTTTCCATGCTCAGTCGATTAGTGAAAACATGAAATAATATGGATTCTAAGACTGATCCTGTCAGGTACTTCACAAATAGTCCCTCATCACCCCAGTTGCCTCTTTCAAATCTTGTTCTTTTTGCCCCTTTAACCAGTTCCTTACCTACTTTACAATTCTTTTATTAATCTACCTTTCTTCAGTTTAATTAGTAATTTCCAATGTGTCACTTTACCCAGTGCACAGATATTAGATCCAAAGCATTTCCTTTGTCTAGAAAATTAGCTGTCTTCTCAAAGAGAGATATTGTGCAAGTCTAGCATAGATCATCTTTGGTAAACCCACGATGCATTTTATCCCATTGTTCATTTACCTCCTTCCTTGGTTTATTGTTTTGTTCAAAAATAGTTCTAAAGCCTGGGCAAATTAACAAGACTGAATTGCATTTCCTCTTCTTAAATATAGGTACCAACATTAGCTATTCTCCAGTCTTAGGACAGTATCTTAAAAACTACCCCCAATTCATTTATTATTTTTGCTATTGCACCTGTGATTTCACCTGCCAGATTCTTCAGAATTCTAGGATAACTTCAACGTAGGTGAATTTACCTCTTTGAGCTTAGCTTCCACAACAGTTGTGGTAATTTTCATTTTCATTTTCATCACCCAACCAGCCTCTGTCCATTTGTTCAACATAAGCTGTCATTAATGAAACCTAAGGCAAAATATTATTTTATACCTGGATTATCTTTAATGACTACATCATCGTCACTATGCAGTAGCCCAAGTACTTCTTTCCTTGTCCTCTTTCCATGTGCATGTCTGAAGAACCATGTTGCTATGTAGGAACACACAACTAAAAGGGACCTTATAAGCCAACAAGTCCTGTTCTCTGTAGCCAAAGGCAACTATTTACCCAGGGAAGTCTAAACCTGGCCCACTCCAAACCCACACACAGCCGCAAGGCCCATAACTAGAAACAACCAGAACATGCTAAAAACATATCATAGATAAAAGCAGATAAGATGAAGATGCTGCCAAAGCCCTGCTACAACAAAGACAGAGAAGCAGTTGATTTAGATAAACTCAGAGGAGGAGAACCATTCCCACATGAAAACCCCCCATGGTATGTGTCAACCTGACCCAGGGAAAAAATTCCTTCCTGACCCCAATTTGGTGATTAGTATGACCCTGAGTAGAAGAGCAAACCCTTAACCAGGAAACTATGCATTTTCTAAATACTGGAAGGAACATTGGTATACCCCAGTCAAAACTTCCTGGCCTCAGCTGTGGCCAATATCCAATGCTTCAGAAGGGGAAAAATAAAATCCCCAGGAGTCAGTAGCAGCCACAAGGGGAAAATAAATCCTTCCTGTGAATACAAATACTTAATCCTACTATCATGTTTATTAAAGAACTCTCTATCCTAGAATATTATCCTTTCTATAAATTTTATCAAGCTCAAAATTAAAACAAAGTTCTTTGCCCAAGCTCCTTTTTACAGATGCCCAGTTTAAAACTTCATTCTGGGATGGTTAGAAATCTTCTCATTTCCAATCTAAATTTGTTCAATACCAGTTTATGCCAGTACTGTTCTTTAGTCTTTTCTCCTCCTGCTCCAAATTTTAATTTCCTTTGCAAGTGTAACTCAGTTTGACGTCTAATAATTTTCACTCTATCCCAAGAGTGATCTTGACTTCTATAACAACTTTCTTCGCTGATCAGTACTATTATATTAGTGTTATTTGATCTCAGATCCATACCTGGGAAATTAAATCCTCCAGAATGACACATAACTCATACTACACGGACAGATCCATATGGCTAGGGACATTCAAAAGCCTGAGCCTGAATTGATTCAGTCTTGGCAGGTTAGTCTAACCTGCAGAGAGTAAACCGGTTTGCGAGTGGATCGACATTCAGCACGTGCCTGCAGTGGCTCAACCCAGAAGCCCGGAGGCACTAAAGCAGCCCCTGAGCTGAGGGGAGGGGAGTGTGGCCAGGCCCCGGCAGGCCCACCCCAGCAGCCCCCTGACAGCTGGGACCAGTCCCAGCACACAGGGCCGCCCAGCACCAGAGGGGAACTCTTCCCCATCCTCTCTCTCCCCCCCAACCACGGGGCCAGGAGGGGGGCCCTGTTTGGTGCTGTGGGGACTCTTCTACCTCCTCCTCCCCCATCCTGAGGCAGGGTGGGGAGAGGTGCTCTGTTAGGCTGCCTGGCCCCAGATGGGACTCTTCCACTCTTCCCCCTGCTTCTCCCCCATTGCTGTGGGGTGGGGAGAGGGCTCTATGAAACTGTGCCCTGCCCCAGAAGAGGACTCTTCCCCCCACTCCTCCCTCCCCACCCCCAGGCAGGGGGAGGCTCTGTTCCATGTTGGAGGGAACTCTACCCCCCCTCCTCCTCCCCACAGGGGGGCAGTGGGAGCACAGAGCTCAGCTGGGCAGGGTGTGGGTGTGTGGGGTGCAGGGACCCCTACACACTCCCCCCACAGCATGCAGCCCCCACTGCCTGGCAGCAGCAGCAGGAGGCAGGGAGGTCAGGGCACTTGTGCCCAGTGCAGGTGTGACTCTGGCTAGCGCTGCACAGGAGGACGGAGTGGAGCCTGCCTTATCCTGCAGCTCTGCTCCTTGAGCCTGAAGCAGGGAAGCCCCACATGGGAGCCAGCTGCTTCCCCCACGCCCCACTGTGCAGGGCGCCGTACTCTGCCAGGAATGCAGGGAGCCCTGTGCCCTGCTTCCCTGCAGAGTCCAGTGTGGGGCTTCCCCATTCAGTACCTCACAGAGTCCCCCTCCCGACCCTGGAAGGAGGAGGAGGGGGAAGAGTCCCCCCCGCATGGAACACAGCCCCCCTCCCCACCCTGTGTGATGACCAACACAGCATAACCCCATTAAGGGGAAGGGTTAATTCCTCCCTCTGTCCCTTCCCTGCAGCCAGGGTCTGCCAGCTCCAGGAGCCACTGCTGCAGCCCCCTTGCCTCTGCTCCCTACAGACAGGCTGACCTGTGTTGTGGTGGGGGAAAAGGGCAAGGAAGGAAGAATTAACCCCTCCCTGCCCAGTTTGCCTTAATGGGGCCGTGCCAGTTGGTGTCTCTGCTAGGGGTGGTCCCTGCTCCAGTTAGAGAGCAGAGGAGTGGGGTCAGCCCTGCGGCTGGAGCAGAGACCCCAGTCCAGAGAGCATTCCAGGATGCTGGGGGTGTCTGGTTTATCTTAAACCAGCAAGGGGTCTGGGACAGACATTGAATAAACTTGTTTGACCCAAATCAATGGTTTGTCCATACCATCCCTTTTCATGCTCTTACAGTCTAGTATGTCTCGAATGTACAAGGTGGCCCTATCACCTTTATATTTATTTCCATTTCCTGAAGGGTACATGCTCTCTAATAATTGTATCCCTGCCATGTTTGCTTTTTCACTAGATTTTTGTTCTGGATATATCTGGCTTTACCTCCTGCAGCAGCATGTCTCAGGAGGCAGGAGCCGTCCAGAGGATCGCTAATTTAATCGAACGTCAGGCGGGCTGGTGGATGGAGAGGTGGACACAGCGTATTGGTTGCAAAAATAACTTTTACTTTAACTGTACTTACGCTGCTGGTGGCTGTGACGCAGGTGGTAAGGATGCTTATGTAGTTACAGGTAACGAGTTGCTTGAGTAGTTACAAATAACTGGCAACAGAACAAGCTGGCGAGTTTGTAGACAGAAACGAGCATGCAGGATGAAGGATACATCGGGAACAGACGGTGACGGGGAGATGTTGGTGGATGATCAGTCCACCAGCTTTTCTCTGCCACATGGCAAAGTTCTCTGTACTCTACCACGTGCTCAGAGCTCTCTGACTTGGGCAGAAGCTGCACGGACCTTTATATGTTTAGAGTAGTCAATGACAGCCAGCCAGGTGGGAATAGCTAATGAGACAGAACGTACCAAATTTAAAAGTAACTGCAGTTGCTTAGGGCAGTTCTATTGTGACAGGGGCACTCAACTGGTTTGGTTATGACACAGCAGTTCAAGTTCCTCCATGTTGCTGTGTCGTCTCCTTGCATTTATATGCAAATAGTTTTTTTATTAACCACACCCAGCTTCCTCGTGGAATTAGGCATAAATTTCTCAGCTATACAGTCTATTATTCTCATCAATACAAGTACATTCCTGCTGTCCATCTTCCTACTTGCTATTCATTTAGCAGATTTTGCTATTTCTAAAACCAGCTCTGTATTTTACACAAGTCTCTCTCAACCTTCTTTCTTCATTTATTAGTTTAAAACTCTTTTTACTAGTCAAGCCAGTATTGACTTCAGAAAACCAGTGCCTCAGCTACAGTTGTCAAGGAGAGTCCTTTTTCTGTGAATGCCTCCCACTAGTTGAACAGCCCCAAAGTTTCCCATTACCTCAATCCTTGA
Organism: Caiman crocodilus; assembly: GCA_030014935.1. NCBI lineage: Eukaryota > Metazoa > Chordata > Crocodylia > Alligatoridae > Caiman > Caiman crocodilus. The sequence continues at coordinate 155,734,133 of JAGPOW010003316.1, read as the reverse complement.
GAATGATTGTACTGAAGTTGTCATATTTTCACTCTCTTTCTCTAAAGACCAGAAGAATTCTTTAAAAACCAGAAGTCCCCATATCTTTGAGTGTTTTCCCCAGCACGGTACTGGTTTCTGTTTCCATCCCACACAGAATCTTTCAGTGTTACCTTTAAATGAAGTTTGATCATTATTCTTACCTGTTCCTTTCAGAATCTCTTTCAAGCTCATATCTACATCTTGTTTGCTCCTCTGGCCGACAACACACCCTTCGAGTGTCTGTATCTTCTCTGAGAACTGGCCCATTGATTCCTCTTAACAAAGAATCCCCTGTTAGTTAGATCTACCTCTTTCTGGTGACACTGAATTTCTAATCCTTTCTCTTCTACCGTTCCTTCTTTTCTGCTTTCTGTTCTCTCTAACTACCCCCTTCATATTATCCTCATTCTTTCTAAAGCTCTGGTTTTGTGCCTTCTCCATTGCCTTTTCTTCTCTTTTTGCATGTTAGCTGTTACCCCTTCTTCTCCGTGGTTTCATCATCTATTCCTGTTTGTTTCTCTTGCTAGTGCAGCAGACAGGTTTATCAACTCTATTTCTCCTCTACAATTCAACCTCTTTTTCTGGCTAACCTCTGGCTCTCCATTCCTCCTCAAAGCCCATATGAACTGCAACACCATCTCCAGACTTAGTCTTTGAAATTTCTTTTACTTGAGCTCAGTCAAGTGACCCTGCAAGATTAAAAAAGTTCTGAAAGGTCAAGAAAGTACTCCAACTCCTGAATCCAATCATCCTCCTTACCTATACAATTCATTGCCCCTGCTATATCAGAAGCCACCCATATCTCCTTTTTTTTTTTAAATGTAGAGACATGGAGGAAAACAGACCATCCCACTGTGTTGTCAAGCTTTTCTGACCTCTCTGAGCTCTATTAAATCATTGGCTGCCTCTTCACTACTCACAACAAAAAAGTCCTGCAAACAGATTCCACAAATTCCAAAATTCGCTCCTTCCTCACCAAGGGCAAATCCCATGTAAATTCTCCTGTTTACTGTCCTCGATTCACTGGGCTACTTCTGCAATATAATTCTGATACAGTGGATAAGTCATTGGACTAGAGATCAGAAGACTTTGGTTTTATTTCCAGCCTTACAACCCACCTGCAATATGACGTAGGGAGAGTCACTTTGGGCATCTATATGCGTGCTCTAGGGTGGTGGCGGAGGGGTACTTTAGAGTAAGAGCCACTCTAAAGAGTCCGCAGCATCACATGTATCGTCTCATGCTTCAAAATGGTGGTGAGGGTGTTTAACTAAAGCTTGTTCAACTAACTGAATCTGCCCCCACATATGTCAATTAGCACACATCGGAGCAGACGTGCTGCATGTGTATAGGTGCCCTTTATTTCTCTCTACTTCCTTTTACATACTTTGTCTGTCTCACCTACCAAGTCCATAAAGCATTTATGTGCATATACTATGTTTATGGGGCCCCAATCTCAGGTGGGTCTTCTTGTTGTTACTGTAATACACAAAATACTGATAATTTCCTATATTTTACATAGCAGTAGCTGTGTGTCTTCCTTGCTAGTGGCACCCTTTGCTGTCCTTGCACCAGATAGTCCTGAGGGTTTCAGAGGAACAGAAGCATTGATATGTGTTACTCCTCTCTGTATTCATAGAGCAGGCAACTTAAAGGTACAATTAAAGCCTCATGATTTCCAAAGGATGTGGTAATGATTAAATTTAACACAAGGCTGACCTGTGAAAGAGAAAAAATAAGAACTGATGGTGAGCCAACTCCTGGCACCTGACAAACACAGCCCACAGGTCAAGCCACTATAGGAAGCAAAGTTATAGATAATGAATAGAAAAATTCTCCTATAATTTGGTCAGTCCTGTTTTGAGGTTGTGGTAGAATTATCGACTTTACTGCCCCCACAGGCTATAGATGGACTGCAAAGCTACTTACAGGCCAGATCTTGGCCTAGCTGCAAGTAGGACAAGGGGTTAACACCGATGTCATTTGCTCCCCTGCCTATCACGGTTCCACTGTTGGGAATTCAGCAACAGGCCCAACCCCTGCCCACCCTGGACCCAAATTCCCAGTCCTCTACCAGTCCTGTAGGCCAGAGTATCTTTTGACATCCCTGGCTTACAGCACTTAAGCAGGAAGCTGGCTTAGATTGACAAAGTCTTTCTGGGCCAAGTGATATTGTTAATAAAGCTGTGTTCTTTGTTTTTCCTTTGTATTTCTGGCTTTTATTGAGCTCTCCCTGCAAATGATTTTCATTGCAGTAAAGAATTTACAGTGTGCTGGCAAAGGTGAAGTGCTATTAAAAGCTGCTGGCAAGCTGCTAAGCCCCCCATGCTGATTTAAAAACCAGAAACTGACAGCAGAGTCTTGACTCTCAACAATGCTTCACCCATGGATGAGCTGCTATTAACTTTAATTTTCTGTTATAACAGATGCACAGGAGACATGAAAAGCATTGTTTCTGCTTTGTGAAATGAAATGGAAAGCAAAAATACCTGAGATACCACTGGAGCTCTGTTGCTTGTTACAAAGCTCTCCCCTACTGTTGGATTTTGAAGAGAAAAAGAAAAATGCAGAATGTGTCTTGCATTCAAAAGCTTGTTTAACTCTATCCAAACTATGCAAGTGGTCCAAAAAAAGACATCACCCAAAGAAATCCTTGTCTCCAGAATAATGAGGTAACCTGACAAATCCTACTAGTGGCCAAGTGGGCTCTGTGGGATGAACAGTCTGAGTTTGGAGGCATCCTACCGAAAGTGCTATCCTGGCACAGTCAAGGGCTTGTGCTATGTCAACATCGTCACTGTGGTTACAGAATGTGCAGTCTCAAGTGAAGGCCAAACTGATTCTCACCCTGAATCCATCCCTTGCATAGGCACTGAAGAGCACTCTCTACTTGTCCCTGATATGACAGATGTGAAACTCAGTAGCTTGCCCTCATACAAACTCTCACAGCATAACCTGACCCCACAATTTTAGCAGCGGTTCTTACTAATCAGAGTCCACATCCAAGTTACCAACATGGGGACATAGATTCTGACAGCTTTCCCAAGAGTTGCAGAATAAAGCTCAGAGGCTCTGTTCCTACTCTTTTGTGACCTTCATGCTCTAATAAAGTAGCAACCACTGCTATCTGCACAGCAGATAACTGGCTCTGCATTCTCAAGCACACATTTGGCTCTCTGGACAAAGATACAATTCGCTCATCCTCTACTGCACTCTCTATTTTAGGGTCAGATGCTATTATATATACAGAGGCAATTAAAAAATACTGCATTTGATGTGAACTAACAGATTTGGCCCCATCTCCTATAATTCTCATTCCTAATGCCTTGTTGGAAGCCTGTATTCCCCCTCGGGAATCACTGCTAGGCCGGGGGTGAGGGGTGACCTTGTGGAAGGGCTTCTGGAAGGGTTGGATGTCTTTAAGTCGGCGAGTCCGGATGACCTACACCCAAGGGTGTTGAGGGAGCTGGCGGGGGTGATTGCTGAGCCCTTGGCTCGGTTATATGAGCTCTCTTGGAGCTCTGGACAGGTG
>JAGPOW010003316.1:155698445-155730480 GCA_030014935.1 Caiman crocodilus | reverse complement strand
GCCGTCCGGTTCTCCCGTCCCCGGTGAGTCTCCTGCACCTTCCTTCGCCCCCCGGGGTCCCTCTCGGGTCCCTAGGGACGGCCCGGCGCCGTCACAGTGACACTGCATCCACATTAGCATAGTGCAGTACCAGCAGTCCAGCACCCCCATGTGTCAAGCAGACTTAATGATTCATAAGCAAAATTAAAATTTGGCCATTTCTGACTTTTGGGTAAGTAACTTAGCTTTGCAAAGTTGACATTTGTTTAATGTGCTCAGAAAGAGCAGCATTTAAAAGACTTCTCCCAGCACTCAAACACTGAGGTGTGTGAAATAATATTTCAGAAAATGGACTGAGGGAAATTTTAACTGGCAAGACTTCAAAGAGCTTCTAAATGGCTATGTCTGCTAGGAAGGTAACTTATAACCTGTCAACTCCTACTGGAAAGACAGTAACCGAAGAATGAGACCTTATCTACCATGGGTCTTTAGCCACTAGTATAGCTGAACCCATCAAGAAGCGAGAAGCAAGAAGCGATACTTGAATCTAATCAAATCCCTGAGGGGCTTGTTCACCTTCAGAGAACTCTGTGAGACACACGGATAAAACTTCACTGGAGTCCATCTGAGATACTCAAAGCAACAGGTATATTTTATAATAAAAGGAAACAGCCCCAAAATAGAAGCTTCCAGAAAGCTGAGCTCAGGGAATACAGGAGGGCAACAGAAAGCTAACTGCACAGAATTGTCTTAGCAGAAGAACCAGCAAAAGACCAAAGAGCTGAAGGGGTCCCCTCTGTTGTTCAGTACTGGCCTGGTTTAAGATGCTTCCACCAAGTCTCAGTACTAAGGTAGTAGAATAAATTCTGACCTATGGAATGAAAAAAATGAGGGTGGCTTTGTTACTGCAGTTGGTTTAATTGAATATTGAAATATTGTTGTAAGTTAAGGTTTATTAACAGCATCTTCTGCTAAGCCCTGAATAGCTGCACAATGTATTCCTGGAAAGGAGACATAAGCTGACTAAGGGATTTAACTCAAATTTAAGATTCTTAGTTTTCATTAAACGGTCTGCGTCAAGCCACTCTGAGCAAGCTGGTGAGTGAAAGATGCACTGAGATTTCAAATGAATACTTTCAGCAGCTTCTTTATGTAACTGAATTTCACAGGCCTTGGCAAGATACAGTCAGTTCAATGATCCATCATGTCCATTGGTTTCCAGCAGTGACCAATGCCCAGAGTTTCCAAGAGAAAGGGAAACCCTCTATAAGTAATCATTTCTTCTCTTATGTACATGCTTTTTCTCTCTCCCCCCCACAAATTACACTGACTTAACACCTGCTAGCAAATTAAATTATGCAGATTTATATAGCAGCTGAATTTTAAAACCACCCACATAAGCTGTTCTCACAACTGGATTTTTCCATGCATTGCTGTTATTGGCAATGCCAGTGACAATTTCTATCAAACTCTTCTTAGTATCCCAGGTGGCAAATTGATGACATCATAAAGCACGCCCAACTTGCTTTTCACTAGAGCCTGACTTGTAGTGCCCATTGATCTCAATGCAATTCACTCCCACTCTAATCCTCTTCGATTTTTCTCCATGAAGTAGCCACAGTAACAATACAATTGTCTGGGATGTAAAACAAACAAGAAAGCCTTTGCAATTTATTCTACTTGACATTTGAAAAAAATAGCTTCATGTAGAAAATAAATCGCGTCCCACCCCTTTCAACACCAGGCATCTGTGTCTATCAGGTGATTTAATTAAATGCTTAATGTAATTTTAGGTTCGGTGTGCAAAAAGTAATGCTACATTTTTACAGGTACTGAAATCAAGGTCCATTTTTAACTAAATTATAAAATGTCTTTAATTTCATACTACAATAATTACAGAAAAAAACCCTAAAATTCTTTAGCAAAGCATGTTTCTACCGATCCTGTCTATTTGAATCTTGTGCTATAAACACCACAAAGGTTTCAGTACACAGACGAACCCAGAAGCACTATATATATGTTTTAATAACAAGTGCCCCCTTGTGGCTGATGTAATCATTCATTTAAAATCTATATTGAAAAAGAGTGTGAACATTGTGAGTCAGTCTGCTTGTTAAGATTGTTTGGACTAAAAGCTGACACAGACCTTGGTAACAGGACAACTCCATTTGAAAGTTCAGGGCCATCTGGTATCACCTCCTGCCCCTGAAGTTTTGCAGATTCTTCAGCAGAAGTGCATATAATTAGTTCCAAAGCAGCAGATAGGGAACCCCCAGATTTTCTGTCCAGTCACAAACTAGGAAACAGAAGATCCATAAAACCTAGTTTCTCCCAATAAAGCAAGCTGCTTTCAGGCTTTCCCCCTTGTCTTACTGCTTTACTGGCAAAAGGCACATGCACCCTACCCCACTGAAAACCCCCAAAAGATAAGAGAAACAGTCATTTGGTGAGTCTGAAGACACCAGAAAGAACTGTCCAGACCTGGGTGGTAATGTAGAGGGGAAAGGCAGATCAACAAAATGTTTAGAGACATCTAAGGTATGTTATGCGAGTCAAGAATAGTTAAGAGAACTTGTGAGGAAGACAGTGAGGGATAGGGTTTGAGGACAAACAACATCTGTCCAGATGACAAACTGTTGTACATACCAACAACAACATTCCCTAAATTGACTCATACCCATTTTTCAAGCACCCCTATTTGTGACTTATGCCAAGAAATGCATCTGTTTCAATTAAAGATCACTAGATAAGGGAACTGCCAACTTTTCTACTGCCTTAGTAAAATGCTGATATCCCCTGTGGACAAGCTCATAGAAGCCTTTAACATGTATTACAAAAATTCTCACCTATCTGTCTTCCTAAAGACCAGATGTCCTGTCATAGTTGTGCTGCCAGCTTCTTCTACAATGTGACAGTGTTGCAGGCAATGGGTGGTATAACCATCAAACCTTAAACCCCAAAGTGCTAATGTGGTGGGGCTCAAGACAGTGCCCAATGTTGTCACTATTTTGCAAAGCAAATGCGTGGATCTTAATTTCAGAATCTCCTCAATCATGTTGCTGGGTAATCTTGAACACAGTGGTTTATAATAGAAACTCTGGTTCCTCAGCTAATCTTAACTAGAGCGTTGCTAAGGCAATGCTATCAGAAGTGTGCTCCCCTGAACTGATTCTACAGTATGCCTCCCTATATTTACATACCAAAGCCTCAATTTGGGAATGGCGTCTTGCAGTAACTATAAGGAGAAAAGGATAAAGATTACGATTTCTTTCAACTGTTATGGGGAAATGATAATTAGGAGACAATCTGTATGTTTCACACAATATTGCTTAATGAAAAATATGTGAATAAATGCTGGCAGGTTTACTGAAAAATAAATAAAATTCACACCAGACTAGCTGGAAAAAGACTGAATTCCAGTTTCCTCATAAGTATTGAATGAATTACAGTGCAGCATGTGTATTATTTGCTGGTACACAAAAAACATTATTCACTAAGCATTCTTCACTGTAGGAGTTTTCTATCTGCAAGATATTCTATCCAATCTCAACATGCAAAAATGATTTTTTTAATCTTTAATGGTAAAGACGTAAATATTTGTATTACTGGTTTCACACTGTTGTGCTCTCTGAAGGGTAAAACACCACCCACATTTCTGGAAACAAAAAGAAAGACAGATCTCAGGTACGAATCAGAACCTGAGATTAAATACCACTTTGTTTAAATATGAATGGTCTATATGTTTTTCACAGTAAGGCATAATTCCTCAGCATGATTCTACTTCTACAGGGCAAAAGCTACTAGCCTTCTGCAACAATTCTTCCAGTTTCTGGGAACAGAAATTCCTGTGCTTCCTTATAAATCATCAGAGATCTCATTGGAGTAAATTATGTTCAATTCAGGCCCTTATCATGTCTATTGCCCTGGTAACTGAATGCTTAAGTATTTTCCATTGTCACACTGGTGAAATAAAGACCATTCACTTGAAATGCTATATAGTGCAATACAGCACCATTCCCCAAACATCTGCTTGGTTGTCTGGAAAACATCCATTTTCAGACATCAATTTAACCTTTGAATCTTTTTGTCCTATGTTTGTACAGCATACAGCACAACAAAGTCCTGATCAATAACTGGGCTTGCAGATCCTATTAAATAGTATTAAGAAATAAAAACAGTAATATGAAATAAAGATAATTTGTCCCTTTGTCTCTTCATTCTCTCCATCTTCTATATCCACAATGTTAATTCTTACACTGACTTCCAGCTTGAAATGTGCGGAGTTGGAGGACGGACTTATGCAACCAAGAAATAGCAAGAATTTGCAGAGACAAAATCAGGAAGGCAAGACAAAGAATGAACTGCACCTTCCAAAGGAGGTCAAGGACAACAAGAAGAGGTTCTTTAAGTATGTTAGCCGAAAGAGAAGGAGCAAGCAAGCTGTGGGTCCTGTGTTAACAACCCAGAGAGAACTCTTCACAGAAGATGCAAAGGTGAATCTACTCAACAGCTACTTTGCCTCAGTCTTTCCCAAAAAATTAATCTGCAGCCAGACACTTAATAAGGATAATCTGGAGGTAAGGCTGGGGAAGAGATGACAAAAGAGATGGTTAGAGAGCTTTTGTTGGCTCTGAATGAATTCAAGTTGGCAGGATCGGATTAACTTAATCCCATGATCCTAACAAAACTGGCAGAGGAGATCTCAGAGTCCTTGGCAATGATCTTTATTAAGATGTGAGAAACAGGCCAGGTACCAGAGGACTGGAAAAGAAGCAGTGCAGTGCCCCTCTTTAAAAAGGCGAAAAGTATGATCTGGGGAACTACAGACCAGTTATCCTCACCTCAATACCTGGTAAATTACTGAAGTGTATCCTAAGGAGGGCCATTTGCAAGCATCTGGAGAAAAGGTTGACTGCAAGCAGCCAGAATGAATTTATGCAAAACAGATTGTGTCAAACAAACCTGATCTCCTTCTTTGACAAAGCATTCCCTGCATTGGGTGGAAGAAGGGAATGCTGTGGATATAGTGCATCTCGACTTCAGCAATGCTTTTGACAAGGGCCTGCATAACTTTCTCATAAACAAATTGGAGAAACATGGGCAAGACAAAACTATTATAAGGTGGACAGATAACTGACCCAATGGCCATAAACAAAGGGTAATTATTAAGAAGTCCATATCAGAATGGCAGCTTTTGAGTGGAGTCCCACAAAGGTCTGTCCTGGGCCTGGTGCTGTTCAGTGTGTTTATTACTGATTTGGATGCTAACATAGAAAGCTTCATGAGCAAGTCTACAGATGACACAAAACTGGGAAGGACTGCAAACAGGTTGGAGGATACAAGCACAATTCAGAAAGATCATGACAGACTGGAAAACTGAGCTAGAGCTAACAGGATGAAGTTCAATGTGCACAAATGCAAGGGTGCTACACTTCAGGAGGAATACATAAAAAATACAAATATAAAATGGGTTATACCTAACTGGATGGCAGTGCTATGGAAAAGAACTCGGGAGTCTTTGTAGATCACAGACTAAATATGAGCTTGCAGTGTGATGCAGCCACATAAAAGGCGAATGCAGTTTTGGGCTGCATCAATAGAAGCATGAGGTGCAGATCACAGGTGGTGCCTCTACTTGACACTGCTTAGGCCTTATCTGGAGTACTGTATGCAGTTTTGAGCGCTGCATTTTAAAAAGGATGTGGAGAAGGCAAAGAGGGTGAAGAGATGGGTGATAACAATTATAAAGAGCTTGGGAAGCAAGTCATATGAGGAAAGGCTGAAGGAGCTAGGCAGGTTCAGCATGGAAAGATGCTTAAGAAGGGACATGACAGCAGTCTTCAAATACCTGAAGGGCTGCCATAAAGAAAGACATCTCCTTTTCTCTCTTGTTGCAGAGAGGAAGACATGGAACAATGTCTTGAAGTTGCAGCAAAACAAGTTTAGACTGGATATCCAGAAAAGCTTCTTCACTGTTGGAACAGTGAACAGTGGAATTGACTGCCTAGGGAAGTTGTGGCAGACAAGTTCTTTGGGTAAATCTGATACTTTTCATTAGACCAACTCAAATAGTTGGAAAAAATTGCCTTTGCAAGCTATTCCAAATATTTGAGTTGGTCTAATAAAAGATATCAGATTTACCCAAAGAACCTTGTATTTCTATGTCCTCAGACCAATACACTTACAATTTATACCTTTGTAATAGAGAAGTTGTGGACACCTTCAGCGTTGGAGAGTTCAAGAAGCTGGACAGTTACTGGAGATGATCTGGGCAAAATTATACCTATGTTCTGCTATAGGTATTTCCCGTGCTTCTGTGCTTTACTGGTTGCCTCCACCTCCTTTTTCTACTACATGTATCAGGGTGTTTTTAAGCCTCCCTCAGATGCACTGGGTGTTGGCTACAACCAAGGATGGGGACTTTGACTGGGCTATGCTAATATTCCTACTGGGAACAAAGCCAGAGGTTCCTAACTAGAGCGCTCCCCTCCCCACTACCTCCCGGTTAGACCAATCCCCATATTTGGAATCAGGAAGGAATTTTACTCCATGGTCAGACTGGTATGGACTGGGAGGGAGAGGAGTTACCTTCCTCTACAGTGTAGGGGGCATGGCCCTCTACCCAAGATTTGTTAAGCATATATTGACAACGTTTCATAAAAGTAGGACCTTGGCTGCCATGGTTCCCCTGTGGCAGGTTAGGGTGTTAGGTCTGTGTTGTGTCAGGGTTAACAGATGGTTTATGTTGAGTTTATATTACGAATTGTATAAAATGTTTTGAATAGGGATGATCCTGCTTCAGGCAGAGGGTTGCACTAAATTAACCTCTGGAGGTCCCTTCCAGCCCTACTTTTCTAGAATTCTATTTACCCATTTTGTTAAATGCCTCAAGTTTTGAAACAGCTAGGTAACACAATTAAAAAAACTAAAGCAGGTGACAGTTACAGATTATGGAGCAGGTCACTGTTTTTTTCTGAGTGGCACTGGTTAACATTATTATATATATTTTAGTTGCGCTTTTCTAGAATCTTGTGCAATTAAATGTCACTGTACTCACCACAGGCATTTGATCAAAGAAGCGAATGGAGGACAATCTATCTACAAACAAACAAAATATGTAACTCAGTGATATCATTTAATATAGAATGATGAAAACTAGAGGGAGAAAACATATGAATGCCTATTTCTACCTGCTGGATTTCCATGAATATGTTCCATCTTTTCCCGAAGGAGACGAATTTGCCTTTCTAGCTGTCCATTTAGTTCAACTTGTGTTTCATACCTAGTTTTCCATTCATTGCCTTCGAAGAAACACAGGATTATTATATTTCATTCCAAATGTAATTGATGATTCTGATATTAGAACCTTGCTTATAAAAATAAACTCCAACTTTCTTCAAAAAAATATCCTTTTATATGCAAAAGAATGAGAAAAAGATAACAGGTGAAATCCTGCTGTGAAATCTCACTGCCTTCAATGGGCTCCAGATTTAGATTCACCAAGGAACTCTAACAAATGTTTTATATGAATTCCATTAGTAATATATGATAAAAGTACAAAATTAGTGAGTAAAGGATTTCCACAGCCTTTATTGCTATTTTTCCAATGTTAAATGCTAAAACAAAGCTAAAACATGTTAGCTCTATTTGAAGAGTTTGTTTTAAGTGGCAAAGCCTAAATCTGTATATAAGAATTTATAATGCTGAGTCTGTCCCTTGGCATTTGGTTGGCAGCACACTGAGCAGGCCACTGCCTGTGTTTTCTACTGTTTTAACAGGAGTTTGGTATAATGTACTTACCTTCATCCTCAACACTGCCAAGTTGTTTTTCCAGCTCCATTACTGTGTTTCTCAATTCAAATATTGAGAGTTCCAGCATTTCCCTGTGATATTTAGAGAAATGAGTGAAATAGTTATATAATGAATCATCTTATTATTAACAGTACAAACTAACTTGGATTGTATGCACAAATGAAATATCTTTTATGCCTCTATTATTATAGTATATTCTCTAGGAGTGCATGCCCCAACCTTCACTTATCCATAGAAAACTATCCTGAGCCAAAATTGTCCTACCACTTTGCTCTTTCTGTGAACCTCAGCTTTACTTTCCTGTGGCCACAAGCAAAAGTAAAAGGTCTCATAGGTAATGTGCGAGCCATGGGCTGGAGATCACTAATCTAGATTGTGATATTACAGTGTGTGTTCTGTAGGGTTTCTACAGTGTTTGGGAAAGGAGTGAGGTAGTTCTGAAATTCTGTGAACGAAATCACTTTCATAGTAAAACAACATACACTAAACATCAATATCTGGCAGAACATCAAATGTTAAGCTAATGCAGGAGTTTTCAACCTTTTTTAAGGAGTGTACCCCTTTTGGTGGCAGTGGCCGGATGTGGAGTGGTTGGGAGATAGGGGTGGTGGCGGATGGACACAGAGCTGGCAGGGGGCGTGGCAGGTCTTGCATGTAGTGGCATGAGGTGGTGGATGGAGGTATCAGCCGTCATGTGTGAGCCACCCCCACGGCTGGCTGGCCAGACAGCACTTGTGCAGCTCTCAGAAGGGAGCCACTACCCTCGACTCCTTCTGGCCCTGCTCCTGGGAGCTGGTGGCATGGGGTGGTGGGTGGCAGTGCTCCACACCTGCCCACCCACATGTACCCACTAGCATCTTTCCAAATACCCTCAGTAGACAACCCCTAAGCTAATGGACAAATGATGATCATAGTTTTGGATGCTTAAGAGAACACTTAAGAAATGTGCTGCTGGAAATTACCTTATTTTTAATTTAGGACTTAATGCTTAGTGACTAATCATTCTTCCAGAAGCTTTTTTTTTGGCCACAATGACTCAGATTTCATTCAGAAATGTATTATTGTAGTATATCATAACTGTTAGCTCAAGCCATTGATTAAAATAACACGAGGAACAGAAAACTTTCCTTGGAAAAAATTCTGGAGATAAGCAAACATTTTTTCCTATGATTTACAGCTTTAATTGGGGGAAGAATGTCTTACCCCCTAAGGGCAAAGTTAAATTTCAGAACCTCCAGTGGGCAACACTGAAACTGTCAGGTACCACCACAATTTCAACCTCCTGCTATCTTGGAGAGAGACTAGTACAGGAATTATTCACAGGAGAGGAGGACTCATCTGCATCCACCAAATAAAAAAAATGGAAGTCTGGGAAAGGGGAAAGCCTAGCACAGGGGTGTCCAACCTTTCTGAAGGTGGGGCCAGATCATGAACTTTTTAATTACCCAGTGAGCCAGCAGGAGCAGGAACTCGCGTGGCCTGTCCAGTCCAGCCGCAGCCTGGGGGTGCAGGAGTCAAGGGGTACTGCCTGACCCTGCCGTGTGTTCCCTGCCACCTAGGCAGCCTCAAGGATGCTCCTACACCTGCGCACCTGGGCTCAGCAGCCAGAGGGACATGTGGGGACTCTACAGGGGAGTGTGGGATGTGCAGGGACACCCCCCTGCTCCCTCTCCCCCGGGGGGCAGCCTGAGCCCAAGTGGCAAGTGTCCCTCCCTCTCCAGGGCCTGCGACTCCCCACCCCCAGTGCAATGTCTGTGGGCGCGGGGGGATGCAGGGAGGTGGGAGCAGCGCCAGCTTCCTGCCCTGATAGCCACAACAGCAGCGGCAGCAGCATCTCCCGCAGGGCCGGCCACAGCATCCATTTGAGCTGGCATCCACGCCCCATGCGTGTGCCTGCCTGCCCGCTGAACAGTGACCTGCTCCAGCCCATGTGGCTGGCGGGGACTGGTGCAGGGCAGGGCCGGTATGCAAATGAGAAAGCCAGGGGCAGGGCCAGGAACAAAAACGCTGCAATGTGGGAGAGGGGAGGAGCTGGCATGCAAATGAGGAAGGGAAGGGTGGGGCAAGGAAGGGACACTGTGAAACGAGGGGGGAGGGGAGCAGCCACACCGTGTCAGCAACATTAAGCTGACACGGTGCCTGTAGGAACCCTGTCCCTTCCCCAACCCTTCAGCAGCCATTAGGAAGCCACTGAGGGGCTGGGGGAGGGACAAGGAATGGGAACGAAAGTAAACAGTGTTACTTTTGTTTCCCGTTGTAGCACCGTGGGTCACAAAAAATAGCTTGATGGGCTGCGTGGTGGCTTGTGGGCCACATTTTCGACAAACCTGGCCTAGCAAAACCCTCTGCCCTCATAGGTGACCAGAAGGATGGAGAGCAGTAACAGACTGAAAAGGGCAATATACATTCCCTCCATCTCCACAAAAAAGTCCAACAGTCACAATGCTGTGAAGTGGGATAGAAAAGAAATCTTGTCTCTAGAAGTCATGAGCATTGTAGATGGGGAACATTATATGCAAGATAACTACTGATCAATAAGCATGCACAAAAGGTATAGAAACATGGTTTAAAGGCGGCACTCTGACAGAAAGGCAAGAAGATGGGAGTTGGGAGTTAGCTGGAATGCTTACTAGACACTTATTCTTACTACACATTAGACAAGTACAAACATGACTTTTAAGCCTTCTTAGTTGTATACCATTATACACACTAAACTTCCCTCCCTCTCAAAAACATTTCACATGATATTTGCCAAACAACCATTTTGCTGACTTTTGTCTATAGTAACATAACTGTTAACATAGCAAGTTAAATTCTTCTTTAACTTCTTTGATTTGTTTAGACATTTCATGGTAATACATCAACAACCAACCAACATGAGACTGTAAATCCCTTGCTTAGAGAAGTCTTTTTGGTAGACTCATACAAGTAGAAGTCATGGTTCATCAGTGGAAGAGGCAGTCAATGTCTGGTCTATTGGGCCTGATCCAAAGCCCATTAAATTAAGTTTGTGGAAAAACTCCCACTGATTTCAGTGGGCTTTGGATCAATTCCCAAGTGAACAGTATGTACAGCAATGGTAAGCCATACACGTATGATGTGGAATAGCCTACGAGTATACTATAGATAGCATATAAAGGGAAATCATTGTTTAAGATTCCACATGGTAATACAAGATTTATAGTTGACCGTGTCATATCACATTATTAATAAAGTTAAATTTACATACAGTATCTTCTATTGGTCAGCAAAAGAACAAAAAACCTGGGGAATAGCATGCATATTCTAACTGTGAATGTTGTTGTCAGAGAACAGGTAAAGTGCATTATACATTAAAATAGACAATGAATATTAATTACAGCATGAAAAGGAGACTACCTGTCTTGGTTCAAATAAGAAGGTCTACTGGTACCAGATACACCTGTGTTAAAGGTCATGCCTGGTATAGATGGGAAGAATAGAGAATCAATGGACTGATGGATTAGTCAGAAATTAGACCTGGTAGGTAAATGAAACAATGAGATCTAATTTCTGATGTTCCAATGTTCCTTTTTTTGTTTCAGGTTCTACTTTCCCCTCTTTTACCCCTCCCAAGAGCTTTAAAAAGAGAAGCTATGGGGCTAAAATGGCCTAATTATCTCAAGTACCTATCCTGGGTAAAGCCAACAGACATCAGCTTCTCTCCAAACAATCATTTGCTGGTAAACCTTAATGGGATTTGCAAGCAATGTCTTTTGACCAATAATTTTCTTACCAAATATATCTGCATCATATAGAACTAGCAGGAATGGACCATCTACTTCACCCTGGCTTGAGAAAGACTGGACCAGACAAGCTAAATGGTATCACAACAGCGAGAAATACAGCAGGGTCCAGAGCAAAAGCTGTCATGGCCAAATTCCCAGCCCAGAGCATCCACCCGTGACTGACAACAAATAGCCTTGCTGAGAGCACGTACAAAAACCATACTTCAGCTGTATGCATACATTGTTATGCAGCACTACAAAGCACCTTTTGCTGCATCAGCATTTTGAAACACTACAAAAATAGAGTAGTGCTCTACAGTGTACATACATTCAGAAAATTGACTGGAGTGCCGTAAAGTGCCACCAAAGGGACGCTTGCTAGCAATAGGGCAGCAACAGCTAATCTGGGCAGCAACAGCTGCTTGGATTGCCTCACCTATTTGATTAGCTGTTGTTACCATCATTAAGGAGCAAGGCAGCAGAGACCTGTGACAGCCTCTGCAGCAAACAGAGATGCAGCTCTGCTCCCCACAGGTTGTTAGGGATCCAGTTGCTCTCCCTCCCTCCCCTTTGGGTGTGTGTGGGGAAAGCAGAGCACTTGGGAATGCTGAAGAACTGAGAAATCCTGAGTAGCACTAAGGTAACTGTCTACACATTATGTGTGGCACTACAGAAGGTGCTATAAACAGCCTGAACACATAGACAAATATTTTTTGTAGTGCTACAAGGGCATATATAGTACAAAAGTAAAGTGTGGACATAGTCTTGTCACCCCTACCCCTTTACTATACTATCACTTCTTGCCCTTGGATCTCTCTGTTTTGTCAGACACAGAAAGGTAACTACTATGTACAGCAGTCCACTTGAAATTCAACAATTGGACTAATCCTTCTTAATCCTTTCCTCTCCTCTAAGGATTTATTTGACAAAACGAGAGACTTTCTCTCTTCTCTCTATCCTCTCTTTGACAAAGGGATTTTGATCAATTTTGATTGTGTTTTGCATAACCAACCTAATCAAATTTTGCAATGTTGTATATGTATTTTTTATTCTGTCCCACACATATCCTAACGATACAATCCCATGCCTTGGTACAACTTTTCTAAGATGTCTCTCATAGGACTAAGTAGACTGAAGTCTACTCAAAACCATAAATGATGCTTACCTATTTAGCATAAGGTAACAGGGTCATGTAAACACCTTTGACTCTGGGAGTGCTCATTCCATCCAAATTAGCAAACCAGAGTGTCAGTTTTCTAAGTTGATGCCCAGTTCTTTGCAAGATAAAACTCCAGTGAAGTTGGAGCAGTATATGGGGCACTACTGTAAATAAATGAAATGCTAGGTAACAAATACATTACATAGCAACAAAACTTTACTGGAATAAACAAACTGTGAAAGATAACTGCCTTTGCACCTCCTCTCTTATTTAGAACCACACACAGAGGTAAAAGTAGCCCTGTAATTCTACATCAGTGGATCTTTTTCCTTCCTCTCTCTAATTTTAATTCTGGATAATACTGAAAGACTGGGGTGTGGGGGGCGGATTGTATTCTACAGACCAGATTTTGAGAGGTGCTAAGGACAATGTCACTGTTCATCCTCTGTGCCTCTGAAGATCAAGTTTTTAATTAAAACTAGCATCCAATATAACTCAGTAGCCTATCCCATTCTGACCTGCACTTCTGTTTAGTATACGTACTAATATTTCCCCCAACTTTGCTCAACCAAATGGAATGACTTAAAAGCAACTTGCCAGGAGCTGGATGGCCAACAGCTCATTAGCACAAAACAAAGCAGGTTTTAGTTATCTTCATTTTGGACATAGTGCAGAAGAATGATTGTGCGGGGGTAAGCAAGATGGAAGAATTCATGGCCACTCAGTTTCCAGCATGAGCTGTGCCCTTTGGACCTCAGAGAAAGCCATTAAAAGCCAACTGGGTTCTACAACGAGAAGAGGTCAAATTTGGCAAGTTACTTCTAAATCAGAAGTTCCATGCTCCAACCGAGATGGTGCAGGGACAGCAGGAATAATGTGTCTTCTATAGGCCACAAAGAGAAACATTATGTATAGAGACCTACCTAATTTTTGGGGGCTTCCCCCTGATTTTGCAGGCAGAACTCAGACCCAGGCAGCCACGTGTTGGGTGGAGTGTGCCCCCTTGATAGGCCGAAGGACCCTGGTGGCCCTGCCCCTTGGCACTGATTGGCTGTGAGGGCTGCCTGTCATGTAGTTCCACCTCTCACCGCTGACTGATTGCAAGGGCTGCCTATCATGCAGCCCTTCCTCTTGTTGCCAACTGGTGGAGAGGTATGGGGCCACATGACAGGCAGCCCTCGCAGCAGGCAGGGGTGTCAGCCGCCTTGATGGCAGTCCTTAGAGCAGGCAGCCCACCCCTGCTACCAAGCTGCTGCAGCGCTCAATAAATTTGAGAGTTTTTTCCATGGATTTCGTGGGCATTGCCCAGATTTCCTGGAATCTGCAAAATCATAAATTTGGTACATTCCTAATTATGTGCCACACCACTGTGTTCCACTGTCATTCCATCCTACAAAACTAATGTGTATATAATATATACACATTATATATTATACATATATAAATATAACATTAGACACACTACTGTATTTACTTATATACAATATGCCCCAAAATAAGATACATGTCTGAATTTTAAAGGGCAGAATGAAAAAAAAGGATCTTTCCTCATAGTAACTGAGCAGCAGTAGCTAGGGAGCTGAACCCGCTCACTGCTATGCTCTCTTTAGATCAGTGTTTCTCACCTGGTGAGTCACGACCTAAACATGGGTCACAAGAATATGTGAACAGGTCCCAGATGCAAGGAAGTCCCAGAAAATCCTGCGAAAGCATGGGTTTCCCCTTGCAGGCTGAATGTGTTCCAGCCTGCAAGCACTGCTTGAGATGTCTGGTGGTAGTAGGCACAAGTGCATCAGCGTGCAAATGCACATGGCCAGCATACAGCAAGGCCAGGTTGTGGGAACAGCTCCAGCCACTGGACGTAGGTAAGTGTATGGAGTGCAGGGGATGGAAGTCCAGGGGACTGTCTGGAGGGCTGGGAGGATGTGTGTGTGTGTGCATGCACAGGTGCTGGGGACTGTGGCCAGGCATAGAGCTGTGGGAGGGCAGGGGAAGTCGGGAGGGTGCGGGGAGTAGATGCCTGGACCTTCAGCAGGGGAAGAAGGCAGGGGAGCTCCTTCACAGCAGGAAGCTGCATGCCTGGGCCAGTAGCACGGGGACAGTGCCCATGTACACAGGGGCCTGCACTTGCTGCTTGTGCTCTGGCCCAAGCAAGACAGGGTTCTGCTGGGGGCCCCCCCAGCAGAACTGGGGGGCAGGGGACTACCGATCAGGAATGAGGGAAACCAACATGGCCGAAAAATCAGGGGTGTGTGGCTTGGGGGTGAGGGACACTGGCAGGGAACTGTGGGTTGGGCACTAGCAGGGCCAGGGGGTTGCAGGTCCAGACAAGCCACTGACCTTGGCAAATGGGTCCCTAAACAAAAAAGGTTGAGAACCCTGTTTTAGATCACAGATTTTACTTTTCATTTTGCTCAGCAAGCAGCAAATTGCTCTTACTGTATTTGTCACAGATAATGCACGCTTCAGATTCACACAGCTAGTGTTTTGAAGAGGTGCATGTGTATGCAATATGTAAGTATACTGTGGCCATGCACATACATTCCCACAGACACTCAACTACATTAAAAGAACAGTCCTAAAATTCCAAAGTCAAACATTCAAGTTAGGAAATGTCAGTAATATCTGACATCCTAACTTGGCTCCCTAGTCTGTATGCTTTACAATAAAGGCTTTAATTATATGATCACATGCTTCTCACTACTCTTTCCCTGTCTCAGTGCACAAAAAGGATGGCGCACACTAAATCAGGCTTAACTAGGAGACCATCCTATTTCTGTCACTGCACATTTTCCAATTTCTGCAACATATTAAGTGGGGGTCCCACATATGCTGCTCTCTTTTACCAACCATCTCCGATTCACCTTCAACCCAAATGCTGAATGCAACAAAAGTCCTACAGAAAAAAACATTACGTGCTCATGTAATCAAAAGACTGTAGTGTAACGCACCAGCACACAGGAGGCGCATTCACATTGCACAGATGTTTTGGGCATTTCCTGACTCCTAAATGCTTGGCTTCCAGAGTCCAGCAGTGATTTTTTTAAATACAGCTTCCCATGTTCTTAGTTCTTAAACATCTTTCAGGGGTGGAAGGTTTCATTTATCCCTTTCCTTTGGGCAAACTGAAAACCCAGCGAGCCTATCTTGAACCTGAACAGTGACCACCATGCGGGTTGGTGGCAGGTCACAACAGTAAGGTGGCTCACAAGGGCCTTTGCTGAGTCACTGACACAAGTGGCAGGATGCACACCCTGGGAGCGAACACACTTCCCAGAAGGGTCCCCAGCCAGTGGCCATGGAAGAAGGAGGATGCTGGGGTGCTGCTGGAGGGGGTCACGTCCATCAGGCAGTGATGCTCTCTGCCCCTTTCCTTTGCGCCCAACACAGCAGCACCACTCTGCTCCCCCCCAGCACCACCCCCAGCCCCATTGGCTCTGCCCCTCCCCAGCTCACAGCGCCTGTCCTGGCATCCTCGCCTGTTCCCAGCTCCAAGCCCAACTAGGTACCTCACCCTCTTGCCCCCCCAGCTCCTGGCTCAATCTGACCCCGCCCCCAAGGCCCTCAGCCTGAGGCCCCGCCCCGCCACTTACGTCATCCGCTCCTCCTGCCCCAGCTCTAGCCGCAGCTGCTCGGGGTCGCGCGCGGCGCCGACCTCCTCCATGGCCCCGCCCGCCGGCTGTCGCCCTTGGAGACGCGAACGCCGTCGCCCGGAGTGGTGCTCACGTGACGCGCCGCGCCACCAGCAACAGCCGGTGTTGAATCACGTGACTGCCCTCCAGCGCGACAAGCCCGCGAGTCACGTGAGAGCTCCCTCATGGTCCCTCTGGTTAGATTCAAGCGGCGGGGGCGGGGCCAATCACCCTCTACCGTATTTACTCGCATACGCACGCGGTTACCCCCGCCCCCACAAGAATCAGCTGTTGGGGACAATCACAGCAGTGCGCCGTAAGCAAGTAAACAAGGTCCGAGCAGTTTCCGCGGGATGTTCCCGTGCAGACGCTGCGGTAAGCAGAACCTCCCCGAGGCACGAGCTGCAGAAGCGGCCGGGCTTGTGCTCCCCTGGCCACTCTCCCTCTGCCTGAAGACGGGCATTCGTGCCCAGAACAATCTTTGTACAGCCTTAGTCGGTCTAATAAGCGATGTCACATCTTCCCAAGGAACCTGGTCTCATACTTTCTGCCGCACTCGACACTCCCCAGCTTTTCTCTAGAATAAAAATGTCGGGGAAAAAAAGCTTGCTGAACGGATGTTGTGCAAGCCAGGGTTCCTGGAGACACGACTGAAGATCGCAATCTAGTCTGTCGCAGGAAATTTCCCACATGTTCTCTTTTACTCCCAACTGAAAACTTGTCTCTAACTCTGAATCATAAATCAAGCCAAACACACAGGTATCTGACCAATTTTATTTATCATTTCAATTCATTAAGACACTCCATAAATTGCACTTTGTGTGGTTACTCTTTTGTCCTTGGCTTCTCATCATCACCAGGTGCATGCGTGCAACAGCCACACAAAAATGCTCCACTTCTTCCTCCTGTATATATATTATTTTTTTAAATAGCTGTGTATGTTGAAGTCTGATCAGTATGTATCACTTAACAGCCAGTTATGTATAAAAGTAGCAGCTCCCATTAGTATGGAATGTAGATTGATTATAAACACTGCACTTTTGTTCGCTGTACAGACTCAGTCACAGCTAGAGCATATCAGGGTTGTGAAACCACCACACAACTTTTAAGCCAGCAGCTGTGCACAATCTCTCTTACGACTGTATAGCAACTCCATAGAGTTTTATGAACAACAAACTGGAAGAAGAAATTGACATTTCTTGTACATTAGAAACCAGGCAAAATAAAACAAGTTACTCTTCTTGGGTTTCTTTCCCCCCTCCAATGCTTAAATTGTGTGGTCATATCCCAACCCTGTACTCTTAACAAGACTGAAAGTTCCCTCCTAGTAAGGATACTGCCCTTCAGTATTTGCTTCAGTATCTAGCACTAAACAATTTACATGAAATTCATTTACATTCCATTAGAGGGCAACACTATCCATCCTTACACTATTACAGAGCCTTCTAAAGACACTGCCATTATAGTAGCTTAATCGTAAAGCAGAGTCTGTAAAAGGTCAATGAAAGCCTTTACTCAGAACAGTTTTCTAGCTGGAGCCTACAGCCTAATGATCAGAGGAAATATAGCCTGGTTGAAAAGGAAACAAATTCAGCTTTCATAAAATGATTAATATTCCTTCTATTGACTATTTTCCAGTTTTCAAGTGTCTCTCTTGCAAAGGTGACTTTTAACTTTAAAACAGTGTGGTAAAGTCTTTGGTTTGTAAATCTGAAAAGCTTTTTTAATTAAAAAGGGGTGGCTACAGTTACCTGAGGCTCATCTTTCATTTCCTTGAGTTTTGGTCTTAGATAAAATATATGCACTGCTGAAATTAGCTCTAGATTCCATTCCTTGGGTTCTAGAAAGCGGTCTTTTGTCCTGCTAATAATCATATAATTTTTTATCTTATGCCTTTTCTGGTTTGCTGAAATTAATTAAAACCATAATGAAAAATAGAATTATAAACTCTAATAGCTTTACTCAGTGCCATCTCTGCAAATATGAATTTACAAAAATACTCAGATTAAGATTATATTATTTATCTTAGTGCTGCGTTTTAATATTTTGGAAAAAAGTGCATCTGGAAATTTCTTTTTAAAGATAGCACAATTCACTGCAAATACACAGTCTTCTAGTGGTTAGACTGCCACATCACTGCAGGAAAAGCTAAAGAAAAAGTACTACATCTCAAGTGCAGGTTCCAATAACAGTTAGAAAAATACAAGATAATTTATATGTTAAATTACAGGTTAGCAATATTTTCATTTAAGTAAGTTAACTCTATACTATAAGGCTTTAAGAATTAATTCAGTGCTTTCATATTTCATCCTTTTTTTCCTTTTCCAGTACTTTATATTCATCCAACACAGCATGGCCAGTCTCCTTTGCAGTTTTCTTCACCATAGCCTTGATGCCAATGTTGTCGATGTTAAATGCTGTCACTCCTACGTTGATTGCAGAATTCACAGCATTATCTGTAGCATGGCCAGCATCATCTCCATACCTTAAAAACACAGTGGTTGTATAGTTGAGCAAAGTAGTCCAATTTATTTCAAGGAATGGAGAACTGAACTCATTCCAAAGAATATGCACACAAAAGAATGTGAAAGAACATAGCCTTGCTTCCTTAATGAGCTTTGTTAAAATATTTAAACAGGAATACTGAAAGTTGCTAAAATTATTTTTATCATAGTGCTCATTAATTTCAGAACATTTACCAGTGTCAGAATATCAATGATTCCCCAATCCTGTTCCATACATTCTTCAGGACCTAGACATAAATGGTGTTGGGGGATGGAAAACTTGCCGGTACTCCCCCTCTCCTTTTTATTTTTATTTACAACTGTAGGAAACAATGCAAAATGAGACCTCATACAAATCCCTGGGAAAACTTAGTGAGTAGCTCCCTCTGCACTTCCTTGTTGCATTAGGGCAGGGATAGCCAACCTGTGGCATTCATGTCTGGTGGCAAGGGCAGTCTGTGTGTGGTATGCAGCAGATCAGAGAGGGACTAGGGGACACAGCAACAGATAGGGCCAAGACCATAAAGCAAAAGAACAGATCAGGAAGCGCAGGGCAGAGAGAAGAAAACAAAGCAACAAGTCAAGCAGGGAACAAAGCACAGTGCAGCAGACTGACCGGAAATCGAAGTGGCACTCAGGGAGCATGTGGAGCTTACCTGTGGCACACCTGCCAGGAAGGGTGGCCCCCACTATATTAGAAGACTTGCACAAGAGGTGAGATTAGCCGAGTGTTGAGGCATAGGCCCCAGTGATGGTCTGGCCTCGCCATACTAACGTGGTAGTTTAAACAGGTAGGCAAATCAGATCTTTCCATTCAGAAGTTTCCCTACCATGTAGGGTCAGCTAGTTTACAGAAGAGTTTGATATGGTTAGAGAACACTGCTGTCTACCTAAGGCAGGCTGCTAGACAGTGCTTTAGCAAAATCTGGAGTTTCACATAGCTGACTCCTGGAATTACAGCCTGTAAGCCATGCTTGCTGCTACCTCCTTTGAGGCCTGGCTCATCAGGGACAAAATCTTTTGCTGCCTTTAGTAATCTGATCGAAAGTTATATTTGTCGTCATACTTCTGGAGTGCCAGAGAAGCATACCTGGCTACCTAACTTGGTAGTTGGGCAATGAAGCTGTCTTAAGGGTGCCCTCCCACCACTGCTCTTAATATCTTTCTCTTACGCACCTGGCAAAGTAGCAAGGGTTACTTTTTAATTCATAAATATACCCCTTAGGATATCAGGGTCAGGTATTTTTTTTTTTTTTGCTCGTTTGTTTGTTTTGAGAATAAAGGTAGGTGTACGTCAAACACAAAAATCCAGGTCCTTATTTAATATTAGTGGATCAGCCCTTGCAGCTGAAAGCTGGAACCAACATTAAAATTCAATAGCAAAAGCCTGTAGTATGTTTCTTTCACATTCTTTGTTGATATAGTAGCAGCCTTAATTATGAAGGCAGGTCACAGAATTAGTTTCACAGCAAAAAGCAATACATATTCACCAGCTTGATTAAATGTTTCAAAGGTGGAAACAACAAGCCAGTTTGCTACAGCATCAACAGTCATAGCTGTGCTTACAACATCATCCAATGCACAAGGATATAATTGATTTATCTTTGATCCTAAGCCTTACTATTTGAAGTACTGAATATTCACCCCAGCTCAAATAAAAACAAAAACACACATTAGTATTTAGTGTAGTGATATCCAAATAGCTATTACTTCTGTAGCTATACTTGAATGTATTGCAAATTTAATTTCAATGTCAGAATTATTCACTCACCTACATAATGCTTTTGCCTTTATGGAATTATAGTGGCAAGTAAACTGCTAGATGTAACTTAAGCTAATTTTCCCACTAACTTGCAGGCATTCTGGACTTAACATTCCAAGATCTCACCCTTTTTAAAAAAAAGGGCTCTAGAGAAATGGGGTAACAAGAAGGGAGTATCACAGTCCAAGATGCTAAATCCAATGTTTTAGCTGAGTGGAAACCTGGTTTTCTTTCAACTTTGCATCTATTATGCTTAATTTGCACAATTTAGCCACAAATTTAACTGAATTTACCATGGTCTTAAAAATAAAACTAACTAAACTCCTGAAGGGTGATACAAAAGAAAAATAATCTGTTCTGCCATCTAAATCAGTGGTGCACAACCTTTTGGCTTATGGGCTGAATGAGCGGTATGGAATTGGTCTGCAGGATCAGGCATTGCAAACCCTCCATGCCTGGCCAGCCCTGCAATATAGCACAAGGGGCCAGGTTATGCGGCATATGGGAGTCCTCCAGGGGTCTGGAATTATGATAACAGGACTCCTAATGAAATATTAGCTTCCTTGCTGCCAAATTTTCAGACCTGCTAGGAGCCCAAAGGTCTGGATAACCGCTTCACTGGCCAGGGCTGAGTACCCTTCATCTACAGTGAAACTTCACAAAGTGTTTTAAAACTTCTTGTAGAAGAAGGAATCCTCAAATCATCCAATAATGCAAGTTGTAGTTAACTGCAAGATTTAAAGTTACTTAGTGCTTTTCACTCTTAGTAGCTGTTGATTGTTGATCTCCATGTTTCCTATTTTTATATCTAAAACAGAAACAAACATTAGTATGCATTTAAAAGGGCAACAGGATACAACCCCTCAAATATTTCTAACAGGAAATGGCTAATCATTCCATTTGGAGCACGTGGAGTGATTACCACTCCATTAGTTGGCAGAGATGAGAGATGAAGTTTTGATAGGTCAGACTCTTCTAAAGTGATACATGGAAGAGAAAAGACCTCGATAAGCAGGATGGTTACTCTCACATTTATATTCGTTACTTGGACATGTCTCGTCCACAAAGGGACAAAGAACCAGTATGCCCACTGCCAATATTTTAATCATAGCTACTACAGATGCTTCCTATACAAAGGGAAGCCAACAAAACTTATTTAAAAAAAAAAAATGTACCCTGGACACAAGGATCTTACAAAGACATCAGTTATTTTCTTTCCATGCCACTTGCAAGTATTCTACCCAGCCTTCCACTAGCCTTACTGTATTTCTTGGGTCTACTTACAAAAAAAGAGACCCACTGCTATCAAGTAGCACCCCCAGCACTGCAGGAGTACCTTTTTCAGTCATCAGTCTGTAATGCATCACAACAGAAACTTCAATCATGTCCACTGCACCTGGATACCTCCTGCATGCTTTCATCTCTGCCATCTCCTCAAACAGTCCTCTTCAATATCTCCCCATCTCTAATTTCTACCATCTGTCTTCCCATCAGTTTAGTAACCAATGCTCCCAAATTCTTCTACCATTCCCCACCACCCCATTCTATTTGCTTCTGCAACATCTACTTCTATGCCCAACATAAATGAAAATGCTCTAGTCACACTCTCCTTTGTTCACCCAACTGCTACTGCCTATACTTGAAGTTTCCTCCTTCAAACCCCTTCCAAGGTTTTCTTTAACACTTCAAAGTACAAGTAGATGGGAAAAAAAACATCCTTCCTTACACAGTCATATTATTTCTACTTCCTCAGAACTTTGGTAGCTTTAGGAAACTGAAGCGGTAAAAAGAGTTAAGTAATTCAAAAACAATGAAATACTTGTGGACTGAATACTTTAAAAAAAGAAAAATGATGCTATGTTCAACATCCAGATCAAAATCTGAATAGGATTTCTGCCAACACCTCCTGAAACTAATATTTTAGAACACGGCAGTAATGACAACTGTTGCAAAACCACCACAAGACTCAGGATTTCAAAGTCAAAATAACTCCAATTCACGATCTCTCAATCCGACCCTCAAATCTCAGGATTTTCCCAGTTGGTAAGTGGAGGGAAAGGGCTTGGGGGGTTGGGGAGGAGGAAAGAGATCAGACATCTGCAGTGACGGAGGGAGTGGTGCAGGGATGAATGAGGCCTTGGGTCAGGGCAGCTCCTCCAGAGGCACAGAGGAGGAGCGCAGCTCCCCCACAGCAATGCACACCCCTGGGGGAGACATGGGGGCATGTGCCCCACCACAGGGCAGAAACGGGTTGCCCACTGCAGGCTGGGGCTCTACACCCTGCTGCCTTGCCCCAGGAACTCAGCCATGTGACCCCAGCATGCCTCCTGTCACCAGGTGGGCAGGGGATGCGCTGCGCTGCGCAGCCAACATGCCCCATGTCCCCTGCCAATCTGGTAGGCAGCAATACTACATGGCTGAGCGAAGGAGCCTCGATCTTCCCCCTCCTACCCTCTTCCTCCATCCTTTTCCCTCCACTTACCAGCTATGTGTCTGTCAGTGTTTCTGTGTGTGTGACTGTCAGTCTGCCACTCACCCCCAAGCCACAGCCCATCCAGCCCTGCTGCAGCTCCTCACTCCTGCCCCACAGTACCTCACATCCTGACAGTGTGCAGGGACTCCCCTCTCTCCAGGCTCCAAACCCCACCCACAGCCCCTAACACCTTTACAAATAACATCCCCCCACTTCAAAAATAGCATTTCATTATTTACGTGCCAGTCTCTTGATTTTTTTAAAAAGTTTATTTCACGATTTTTGGCATGGTGGAATGGAAATACTGACCCAAGGATTAGAACAAAACAAAACACCATCCAACAGGAACATTTATTCAGTTCCATGATTTAGGTAAAGGGCATGTCTGCTACTATTCACATACTAGAGAGGGAGGGGGGGTGGGAATGATAACAAAAAACAAAACAAGCAAAAAGCCACAACCAACCATTTACTACATGGCTAGAGCAAAGTATAGTGAGGCTTCCTAAAACTACTAGCCTGTGAGAAGTCTGTGTATTTGCCAAGATTCATATATAAACCATAGTATAATCCAGGTTATACACCAATTTTAAACCTGATGGAACCAACTTACTTGTATTTGACGGTGTTTACAGTCTCAGAAGAAACACTTTTAGCAATGCATTTTGCCGCAGATTCCAAACCTTGCCACACTGTTGAAAATCCTGTAAGAGTAAGCAAACATCTTACTTTAGGCTAGCGCACTGATAAATTAAAGTTAGTTATATAGTTTATGATATGTATTTAGGAAAATTCTTTGCTTGTTACCTTGAATTCCACTTGCTGCTACCACCAAGGCACCATCAAAAGTGGATTTCCCATCTTTGTCTTTCTTAAGAGACTCTGGAACCAATTTGCTTCCGTGCTTCTTCACATGTGGGGCTAACTCCTTTCCAACACAACTTGCTAAAGAGCACACCCCTTCAACTAACAAAATATACAAATACATTTTCAAATTAAGTCTCTTTAAAGTTTTTATAAAACTCAAGGGAAAATTGTTTGGTTCACTGAATTAGGAGTTCTATTGAGCCACCCAAACCTATTGCACTCTTATTCCATTTAAGTTAAATTTGAATATAGAAGGCTAACATTAAGTACAGAAGTAGCCTACTTCCCCGTTTCCAAGCAATCCCATCTCTTCTCAAAAAAAACCAAAAGCTGACCTTGTAGTTAAGGAATTAGGCATAAAATATATATCTAGGTTCATTTTTTAGTTCCAATACAGATTTAAATAAAGGTTAACCTTTTCTGCATCTTTTCTATGTAAATGCAACCCCATATGTTGTCTCTTATTAGGACCAACTCCTCCAGGTGCACCACAAAATATATCAGTTTGGTCCCAGGAGGTTACCAAGTTACAAACAAAAAAAGAGAACAAAGTTACTGGCAGCTAGGGTTGCTCAGCACTTCTAAATACCAGGCCCTTTCTTACCAAGTTGTTTAAATATTGATGTATTGGTCTAATTTTAAATAGAAAGATTTGAAGATATTTTCTACACTGGTCCAGATGTGTTGACAGCTATAGGCTAAATACCGCATTATGACTATAATATTTAAAATGCAGGTTATTGCCAGGTAAGTAAAACATGACAACTTTCAACACTGAGACTAGTCAGTTTCTGCATTCAATGCACCCAAGTTGATTTCAACCTGTATATTTGAAAGTGAATTTAAGGCTGCATGAAATATCAGAGCAACATGCTTGACCTATGGGTTTAGAAGAGACAACCTAAGGGCCAGCTAGATCAGTTATCCCTAATAATTTTTTCCTGTAACACAGGTGACAGCCAGGAACAACTAACTGACCTGCAAATCAGGTCATTTCTGCCCCTCATCTAGTTCCTGCAAAAAATCCAAGCTTTATTCAAATGCAGAATGAATTACCTAAAAATTGGCTGACTTTCACAGCTCCCCCAGTAGCTTGCTTTGCCACATGAAGCCCTTTTGCTACAGTTGGATTGATTTCCAACGGTTTTTCTTCTGGTTGAATGTGCTCTCGCAATTTAGAAGCTCCTTTGTGGATGGCTTTGCCAGTGTATTCTGCTCCTTTTATTAGGCCCCAGCTCACCCAGGACGCCCCTTCAAAACAAAAATAAATTTGTTTAAGACATGTAATACTTATAGGCTTGTCCAAAAAGCTGTTGACAAGCTCTTTTCTCGGTCTCTCCTTCCAGCTCTGGATCTAGTAACATTCTTAAGTTACATACCTATGCTATAGATGGCAGTTATACGCCCTCTCAGAGGTGCCAATACCAATTCGTTACAGCAGTACTATTGTCTGGTTCCTCTCACCCACTTCCTCTCCAGCCCATCTTCATCTTGCTAGTTCTGTCTTAAATCAAAAAAGTCCTCATCCAGCTTTATTTTCATACAGATCCAGGTCAATCATTTCACTGTATTAGCAAGGTCAAAGATAATAACCACACATTCCTCCGTGTTAGTTGTTTTCCAAACATCACATTCCAGTCTCCTTATATACACAGCAACTAGGTATGATCAGTTGGAGAAAACTCTTAGGATAGAAGAGCATTTGCACACAAGTAGTGTTGATCTAAATATTACTTTTCTGATAACCCATTCAAGTCAAACCCCATTAGGATCCATGGTCCTACAGCACAGGCAACACAGGCCTTAGGGTTGTGCTGAAGGTGTAAATCTGACAAATTTGTGCTTTTGCCACCACAAATTGAGTACTGAATCAAGGATGTTTATGTTTAAGAAAAAAACAGGACATGAACATCTTTTTCATTAATATAAGCAACTCACAGGGACTATAACAGTTCTAATAAGCGGCCTGAATTAGTGCTGGTTAGCAGCTGTAATTTTAAACAATATTGTTTAAAGCACTACTGGAAGGAAGTTTACAAAAACAGGAATCCTTTATTTTGGCAATACCTGATAAGATTCCATGGGCTACTTTCTCACTCCATTCTGGCAATACTCTCTCTCTCTCCCCACTTTCAGGCTGTGGTTGAATATGGACAGTTTGGGCCAGGTTAATCACATCACTTGAAGCTTCCGAAGGCTGAAGGAAGAAAAATACATCAAATTCATTAGTATGCTATGTATAGTATACATCAATCTGTTGGTATGCTGTGTAGCTGGATACAGAACATTTTATTTCTGGGGTAAATTGACCAAGATTTGTACAAGACAGTCCATGTTAAATCTATGTGGTATTAAATTTAGAATGTGTTCTGAACAGTCATACAGTAATGTTTACTACAATCTCCAACATGCACAACTTGCTGATTATTGGTCCCAACTCTGGCATTGCATCAGAGTCTTGGACTGGTTCTGTTGTGATCCCATGGCTGTGGGCAGCTGGCTTTCAACTTGATCCCGGAGGAACCTGAAAAGTGAAAGATCCCAGATCTTTCTTCCTGACATGCATGGTTTTCCTTGTCCTACGTAGGGCGTGATACAGCAGAGGGGTCCCTGGCTGATGTCACTATTGGGTGAAGAGCACAAATTGCTTGTATTATCTCCATGGAACAGCTAGATGACAGCTGAACACATTACTCAATACAAACTAGACATACTGCTCATAACAGAGTTTTGACTTTCTGCATGAGTGCACTTAGCATGTGTTATTGCTTGAGTGAGTGGTCGCTTGCATTTTAAATGCCCGTAACACATACTAAGTGTAATGTGCAGCAAGAGATTCAGTGGCTTTCACACAGAAAGACTGCTTAAGAGAGAGAGTTTTACAAACAATTTAAAACAATGTTTTCTGCAGAGTTACTCAGTCCAGCGGCAAGGCAAACAATTTACTTCCCAACAGAAGTAACTTGGCTCAACTACTTGACCAAATGCATCGCAGCACATATTAAAAAGCATGAAAAATGAGAAACATGTCCACCTATTCATTTTGTTTTCTAAGAGCAAAACTAAATCTTTGCTGATGTTCAGTATGTAAGTGGAAGTCTCCGATATTCTAGCTTTATTCAGAAAGTCCAGCTGCAACAAAAGAATGTAGCTATTCTAGGAAGTTGCTCTCATTTATAAATTTGAGTGGGGAAGATAAGAGGAGTTATTCACTCCATGTTCTCTTGATGTTTTTATAGGCTGGTACAGCCAGGAAAGCTCCAGAGTTGTGCAAGATGCTGCTTTTCATTTCAGACTGAGTAGTTTAACTATTTTTGCCTTCATCCCCAATGTGCTAAAAGCCCTTGGATTAGGGAGTAATACCCACCACTCAAAGGTAGCAGTTACCAGCTTGATGACTGTTTTTCATTAAAGCAACTTTGCTGCAATTATTAAGGGTACATACGCACTGCATAATGGACTCTAGTTCCAAGTAGAGGACAGAGGAATGCTCTCCTGGACTAAGTTGCCAGTCCCAAGAGAAAAGTCATACTAGTACAACTTAAGTACCCAGAAGGTCAAATACAAGTAGCTGAAAAGTGGATTGGTTGATGTTGTGAAAGAAGATTTGTCTAGGAGAAATGGAAAAGAGCCAATATAGTCATTATCTAGAAATGCAAATATAAATAAGAATAAAAAATACAGAACAGCACAAGGAAATTAATTTCAATACCTAAAGCCACTTTAGTACTTTTAGAAAAAAGAAAAAGGACACACACACAACTGTTTATTAAAAAAAGTATGGACAGAGAAGAATTAAAAAAAAAAAAAAAATAGATGAGACCCTATTTATTTCTGTTCAACAGCTAGAGATACTAAGTAACATGCTACAGAGAGTTAACAAGACATCTATAATGATTTGTAGGCAGAGATTTACCCAGTCTTTGATGTCAGTAAATTCAGCATATTAATCAGTACAGTAACAGAATGACCAAAAGGTACAAGTTCTTATTATTTAACAATATAGGTTTCTACTCAATTTTCCCCTAAAAAGGTATATACACAAACTTTAATACACACATGGTTGGATGCATTATTTGTATCATCAACTAATCTTCAATGCTATAAACTCCTTAGGTGAGTTGCTATGCAGAAGAAGTAGGTTATTTTGCAATGTAAAATAAAATGTATGTCACCATCAGTCATGACATTATGTACAGCTGGTAACTGGATTTTTACCAGCACTATATAAAAATGAAAGTAGCCGAACTACTGTGGGCCAACAAATAACATTTGTATGTGGTGTTCGGAGAATTAGTTAGCTCTGATGAAGTAGGCTGTCACATCTAAAATCTTATACCTCATTGAATGAATTAAATCTCTGGTGGCACTCTGTCCTTCATTCTGCCTTATTCCTTGTTAAAGTAGCATGAACACCTGGCTGCCAGAGTGCAACTTAAAAAAAACATTCTAACTTGAGTTCTATTGTACCATCTTACTCAGAATTCTTGAAACTGAAAAGCAAACTCCTATTAAAAGAAAATCACACAGAACTTTTTAAATAGGTGTTATCGGCCAAACACTTGTTTTAAAGAATGGAACATCTACAACTTTTGCAAAACTGACCACGATCATGTGTCATCAAGTGTACTCTCAGAGACATTAACGACAATATATACAAAAGGGTTGAATTCCTACCGCTTTCTGGCTAACACAGTTAAAAAAAGCCATCTATTTCTACTATTTAAAAATACGACCAGAATTCAAATTAATTTAAAACAAAAAACTATCCTCTCCTAGTAAATACCAATGAACTTAGTCTTCAACTCAATTTAAGTTATTGAACCATACATGGACGTGCATGATTCTAAGAGGAAATGTCCTATCAGAAGTGTGCCCATGCATCAGATCTCTTTCTTTTCACACATGATTTTCAAACCCAAGATGCACATCAGTTTGTCTCAATTATTAATTTCCTTCCCTTCTTCCCGTTCCTTTTCAATACATTTCCTAACATTTCTCTCTGTAAAGTTAGACAAGTCACTGCACCTACAACTTCATAAAAAGTCTCCAAGCCTCACAGAAGTTGACATTTCTATTTAACGCCCCCTGAAAATGGCAAGTTATAATTTTACCTTTCAAGTGATCCTCATCTCTGGACTTTTCAGAACATATATTCTGTATGGCATTGTTAGATCATTCTGTGATTTTGTTAGATCACAGCTCTTCAAAGCAGTGACTGACGACTTGTATGCACTGCACACACTGAGTATATTGTAGGCACTAAGCAATATGCAACTTCTTCCACAATAATATCGTCAATTTGGTAACTGATCTTTTAAAATTTTTTTAAAGGTACAGTCTTTTCAGTTTGTATTACAAATATTAAAACCTAGTACCTAAATATTAAAAACTAAGGAGAATATTGCCTATAAAAGAAACTTTTAGAAGGGCATTTTGAAAACAGTAATAATAATTAAAAAAAAAAACTTAAATAGGATTATCCTTTAATTCATAGGTGTGTTTTTGTTCTATTTAAACTTTCTTGTGATAAATTTTAGACTTTCATATTAAAAGTATTTAAAATTCTTAAAAAAATTCCCCATTTTTCTTCAGTGGCCTTCTGTACCCATCATGGCCAACTCACTGTTAGGACCAAAAAGAAAAAAAATACATTGCAGAACCGTGGGAATTTATAGTGCATATAGTGTTTTGAAATACTACTACTACTACTAAAATGCTGAGACTGTATTTAACAGTGCCCCATCATCACATGGAGACAGATTATGGCAGAGATGTTCCCCCCACTCAAACGGTAGAAGATTCTCCTTTCCAAATGCAAAACTGCAACATTTCATGCTGCCATTAGATTAGAAAGAGACAAGTCAAGATTCATATTTGGATTCTCTTAGTGGAAGAGCATGCCCCAACTACCAGTCTACTGCCAAAACCTGAGACACTTTTATAGAAGCTGTTTAAACAGCTGTTATTCAGTGACAATTTACATCTTTTACCTTAAATTTAAATCATAACCCTGGAATTTACCTGAACTGTGAGGTCAGACATCTGTTTTAATATATCCTCAAAATGATCTGGTGGTAGCTCTGAAGATAACCCTACCCTCTCATGGGATCCTGGCACCTGCGACATCATATGAGGGAACAGTAAGAGATTTCTGGAATGTTTAAGCCACAGAGGGAAACTCCTGCAAAGAGTTTCACCCAGTGAGTTATGCACTGGATGAAATTATGATGCTTGTTAAGTAAAACCAATCTTGCACTCTGTTGGTGAACCCTTGTGCCAGCAAAGATAATTCACTGTAGTCAAAACAGGATTCTACCTGACCACAGGAGTCTGTCAATGCACAGTACATTACAAAACTGGGTTCTGTGTGAACAGTACTGAGCTCAGGTCAGGTCTTGGTGGTTAAAAAAAAGCCGGTGGTGTTGTTTCCTTAAGATACTACTCAAATGCCCACCTGCTTTTGCAAGTTCAAATTATTCAACTTCAAATTTCCAATCCCTGGATACAGTTATATTTTTATCTGCTAGACAAGAGGACTTTCTAATATTAGAGCTTCTGTCCATACAAGTTCTCACAGATCAGTCATGTCACCTTCTCTCCAATCAGCTAATAGATGGGAGATCTTTAATTCTCTCATCTTAAAGGCATATTTTTAGACCAATCATTTTGGTTTATTTTCTGAACTCTTTCCATGTTTTTAAAGGGGACCCAAGCTATAAACAGTGGTCCAGCAACAATACTACTTTTGAATAAGGTGTTTGTGAGACTGCTTTTCTATACCATATCATTTAAATGATCATCTTTTTAAAAAAATATGGCCTACAATCTGTGTTTTTAAGTGTATGACCTGACCTTATATTTGGCTGTACTGAAATGAATATTCTTCTGTCCAGTTTACCAACCATTCAGA
The DNA here is from genome assembly GCA_030014935.1 of Caiman crocodilus. Lineage (NCBI taxonomy): Eukaryota > Metazoa > Chordata > Crocodylia > Alligatoridae > Caiman > Caiman crocodilus. The sequence continues at coordinate 155,699,633 of JAGPOW010003316.1, read as the reverse complement.
TAACTTGGTAAGATAAGTTCCCCAAAGTCATACTTTTAGGCAGTAACAATGTGCAACTTCCGTTATTAGTTTAAAAAACACAGCCCTAGAGTTTACCTGGATTCTTAGATCAGACATCTGTTTCAACAGATCTTCAAAGAGCTCTCTGTCAGCTGCTGGGAGTTCTGAAGACAACACTACTCCCACATGTGATCCTGGCACCTGTGACATCATGTCAGGGAACATGTAGACTCCAGAGTTGCAGCAGAGAACAGGAGACTGATCACACATAAGAGGATATAGCCAGTCACAAACCTGCAAGGGAAAAGAACATAAAGGAATATGTGTATACTGGGCCACACCTTATTCAATGAGTCAGACATAACAGTAGACTAAAATATATAAAACTAATTCTATGAAAGCAAGCTAGCAAAAAGAAAGAAAGGGACAGAATCACAAACCTAAAAACTGCATTGTTGGGGACATCATTCCTGATAAACAACCAAAGATGTATACGGAAAAACATCACTCTAGCTTTTACAGGACAATGTTTTCGCACAGCAGCCTTTTAAGTGAGACCCCCTCTACACAAGCACAGAAAGGGACAATTGAATCTAATATATGATCCAAGCAATTATGCTTCCTCCCATGCCACATTCAAATCAAAGGTGGAGAGACACCAGCTCAAGCTATTAGCAGGAATCTTGGTTTTATCCAATTAAAAAAAAAAAAATCCCTAATTTTCAGTTAAAAAAAAAAAAAGTAATCCCAAATCCACATTTTTCTAGGACTAAAATGAAACACTATATACATATATAGATATTAGTGGCACTAGATTTAAATCACGGAAAAAATGTAGATTTGGGGTTACTTCTTTTAACCAAAAGTTGGGGATTTAAAAAAAAAAATCCAAGAAAAAAAAAATCAGGATCTCTGGTTATTAAAGTTGTTGCTCAAAAATGTGTAAGGCGCAATAGTTACTTTGCATGTAGGGTAAAAAAAAAAAAAAAAAAAAATACAGGGGACCCTGAGGGCAAAGCGGGAGGCTTACTATCTTTGGAAGAAGGGAGCAGCCTCCAAAGAAGAGTACTCTTCTTGAGCTCGGGTGTGTAGGAAGGCCAAGGCAGGAGTGGAGCTTCGCCAGGCGACTAGGATCAAGGACAACAGGAAGTCCTTTTTCAAGTATGTGGGGAGCAAAAAAAGAGCCCC
>JAGPOW010003316.1:155673190-155691558 GCA_030014935.1 Caiman crocodilus | reverse complement strand
TGAAACTAAAAGCAGGTGAAAGGGGGGGGGGGCCCAAAACTTAAGTGGTGGTGATAAAGGAAGAGGGGAAAGATAAGTAAACAGCCTACTCTGCTTCCTTTTGGCTATGATTCAACATTTCATTTGAGAAGTTTAGCGTACATGAATAATTTTACAATAAGATTCACAATGGGAAGCATGGAGCTCCATGTGAGCAAAGAAGTCTTTCTGAATGGAGCTGATTGTACAACCAGGATTATTGTTGTTATTATTAGGCCTCTTTCATGTTATACTTTTCTATTTTATTCTAGAAATGCTCACCAAGTGAGACGATGTCCTGAATAAAATAAAACCCCAGGATAGCAGTTAAACTGAAATAAAAACAACATATTGCTGTATTATCCACTATCAACTTTTGTAACTACAGCACTGGTGGCCACATTGCTGACATGAATTCTCAACTTCCATTAGCAGTAAAAAAAAAGAAAAATCTATAGAAAAAACTGAGATGTCAGCACAAGCACTGCTGACTTAGCAATTAATGCACAAATTTGTGCAGCCAGAGTGCAACAACTGGGTCAGTGATTCCAAACAGTACCAGCATCAAAGCTGATGCCCAAGTTAAGCACAGCAATTCCAGCAAGTGGTGCTAAAATGTAGTCAGTCCATTTTATAATCTGCATCCATAGCCAATGCAATGCATTCTGAGGGATAAAGCCTCAAAAGTTGGAATAAAATGCAATGGGGCCCTTCTGCAGGACACCTCTGTACTGCTAGCAGCCTGTAGCCTGTAGCTGTCTGTGCTTCTAGATTAATGCACATGCTGTGTAGATTTGAACAACAACCACAGTGCCCTTAGAGTCAGGCACAAAAATCATCCTGTAATGACCAGCTCAGTATGTCACTTCACAACTGTTTATAGAGTTTAGCTTCTCGAAACATATATTCTTTATTCAAGACTAAATACAAGACCAAAAAACTGTAAGTTTCCTTTAAGTTGTTCAGAGGTGTATAAACTATATGGATTTTTTTTCTTGTGCCTTTTAGCATAGAGAGAACAGATTAGATTTTAAACGGGAACCAAGGGCTGACCAAAATCAGTTAGAGAGAGGGGGGCACCTTTGTACTTCATTTAGGATGAATTGTGGCTCTGAGGAAGCCTTCTTCAGCAGTTGATAGCTAGCTGGCACAGAGGAAAACAAGCACAGGCTTCATGTTTTTTTCATGAGGACAAATAGATAAAAAAAATCCATATGAGGAGAGACCCTACAGCCAAGGCAAACTAGGCTTAGAGATAACGTGGAAGTCTGGATTAGAAGAGTGGTTAGTCGGATCCACCGGGTTATTCCTGAGCTCCTCCGAGTGCCCTGAAAGCACCCAGGTGCATGGGACAGCTTGTGACCCGGCTCCTGCCTACACCAGCAGGAAATAAGGGTCGAAGGGACCTCAGCAGGGCATCCAGTCCAGTCCCCAGATCCACCCGCACCTTGGGCTGTTTGAACGCCTTTCTTTTCGCTGCTTCCTGTTTCCAGCCCCAACAAACCCGTGGAAGCAGCCCTGCCCTCCCCGCGCCCCCAGGAGATCCCGCTCCCACATCCGGCCACCCCAGACCTCGGCGAAGGGGAGCCCTCGCGAGGGAGGGGCAGCAGCGACCTCGACCCTTCCAGGCCCAGCCTCGCTACATTAGGGCCGTCCCGCCCGCCGGCTACAGCTACGGAGCCCCCGCCCCCGGCGGGCCCGGCCAGCGCTCACAGCGCTGCTCACCGCCAGCTGCAGCCGCCGCCGCCGCCGCCCCGATCACGTGACCCTCCCGTCGGACGCTCTGTGACGGCTGCGCCCGCTGCTTCACTGCAGGCGGCCTGTGACGTAGCTCGGGGCTGAGGGATTACGCGTCACGGCGGGATTCTGCGGAGGGTGACATCAGAGAGTGGGCTGCGTGCTGGTTTTGATGTCACGCAGGGCAACAGCTGCGGATAATCGCTCGCTCTGCCCACCCACAAACACACTCTCCTCCTCTGCTCCCCCCCCCACAAACACACGCGCGCTCCCCGCCCCCCCCAGACACGGACACAATCTCCCAGTACACACACACAATCCCCAGCCCCCACAGTAGGGTTGCCAACCCTCCAGGCTTGTCCTGGAGTCTCCAGGAATTAAATAATCTCCAGGAGACTGCTGAGAGTCATGGGGAGATGAATGATAGGGCAGTCATTAAAATTAAATGTTGAATCCGATTTACACACACACACACACACCCTCAAGCTGCACTTCAAGGGCACATCCAGGTTGGGGATGAGGCTTCCTAGCAATCCGTTATGGAGTCCCCATCCCTGGGGGGTTTGAGCTAGGGAGAATCCTGCCTTGCGTAGGCGGCTAGCCTGGATGCGCTTGAGGGCCTTTCCAGTCCTTCCTTTCCTGCGTTTTGCAGCAGCAAACCTGGGGCAGAGCAGAGACCCATCAGGTTTTGGTAGAAGGAATCAGTTTGGCTGGTAAAGTGCATCTTTGCTGGCCTACGTTGTACCCACAGCAGGGATGCTTTGCTGATACGGGGCTGGGACCTCCCAGTGTTCCTCCCGGGGGCTTGGCTACAGTCGAGAAGCTGTACTGGGCATGTGTCATAGTTTCACAATTGTTAGGGGCTGGAAGGGATCTTACAGATCATCAGGTCCAGCCCCCCTGCAATTGGGCAGGAAAGACTGCTGGGATCAGATGACCCCAGCAAGAGAGACATCAAGATGTTTTTTGAAGATCATCAGGGTGGATAGCTGTACTACCTCTGGTGGGGGAACCTGTTCCAAACCCTTGGCACTCAACTTGTAAAAGAAGATTTTCCTTGTGTCTAGCCTGAAGCAATCCTCAACCAGCTTCTGCCCTGGAGCTGCACAGGTAACCATACAGAAGCTCGATTCACCCGTCTAACCTAGATCGATTACGTTTGAGTGAACATCGAGCCAGGTCTATCTTAAACTGGGTTCTGCCATTTTTAGACTAGTCTGTTGAATGTTGGGACAGGGGGACTACAGCCAGCTGGGCCTTTTGTCACAGGCCAGCTGGGCACTGTGAGTGTATCAATTTCATTGCAGGCTGACTGGGTGCTGCAACTGTATCAGCCACTGGGCTGTTTGGTTCGGGATCGAGGAGGCAGAGTTGGAAGTGAAGCAAAGGCAAATGCATTATAGCTTACACACACACAGAGGAGTTAACAGAAAGATAAATGCAATAAGCAAATAATGCAGTATTAAAGAGTTAATAGTAAATAACAGATAATAATAACAGACAAATGGATTAATCTGTCACAGGCCAACTGGGCACTGCAAGGGTGTCAGCCACTGGGCTGTTCAAAACAACAGATAGAAAAACATGGGTTGGCAATTTATCGATAGTCCCTCAATGCCAAGTGTGCACCAAGTGATTCCTGAGAAGTCAGGCGTCCCCAGTTGACACTGTCAGAGGGATTACCGGGGAAAGTCCCTTGATCAGGATCCGATCCTCACTCACAACAGGAGTTTGGAGTCTGGGCTTGCAAAAGCAATGACCATTCTGTTTCCTTCTTCCTGCTGGTCACCTGACACACGCACTTTTTGTACCTAGTCTTTTGCTAATCTGTTGGCTTTAAAGCCACTCACAATCTTGCCCTATAGCTGTTACCGTATGGGATTGAAAGGTGTTAAAAATTATCATAAAAGGTTACTACCCAGACTTGGGTTTATCCAATAAGCAAATTACAACACAGCATTTTTTATTTGAAATTAACATTACTCAACCCTTTTAGATTTCTCTGAATATGTTTTCTTGAGACATGCTTTCCTGGAATGTGCTAAGTGTGCCAGGTGGTTGGATCCAGTTTTTATCATCAAGGCTGAACCCTGAGCAAAAACCATTAGGTCAGCTAATCTTTCAGCTATAGCTTTGCCTTTGAGGCTCAGTTAGTTCCACAAACAGTTGTTTTTATCATTTTGGTTAAACGTGTGATAGGCAAGTTACATTTGCAGGTTACAAACTTACTAGCTTTACATTAGGCAAAAATTCCAAATGGTTGCAAGAAGCACAAATTTATTGCTTACCAATCTCTTCGTTTCTGGCCTTCACATCCTTTGGCTGCCCAGACCTCGGCAGCCTGGAAGTTCCCCTGCAGAAGTGCAGGGCAAAGAAAGGTACCAGCTATGGAACTGAATTCAAAACGCATGAGCTTTAAAACATCTCATTTCTCTTTAAGCTTGTGCTTAAGTCTTGTGGTGAGGGAAATTGCCCCTCATAAAAGCACTCACAGAGGAATGGATGGTGCTGTCCTCCTTCCAGATATATGGAAGAGCAACATTCTCCCCTGCATTGCCCCATGCACATGAAGCACCTCTGCACACCACCGTCAGCTGGCCCATAGGATGGTTCTCTGCCCAGCAACATAATGTGCTGTCTCTGAACAGCATCTCCTTTGGCCCTTGTGTCCAGCATTTTACTTTACAACCCCTTACCCCCATAACCCATTATCCATGTATCCTATTATTATGTCCCACTCCAAAGAAAACCTACCTATCTGCATGTCAGATCTCAAAACCTTCCCCTGCCCAGCTGGACCCTCCTTATTTACTTCATGGGCACTTGCCTCTTTCCTCTGACCTTGTGACTAGTGTTGTGCCCTCATCCCAAATCCTTGGCCATATTTGGATGGCCTTTAATGGGGAAGCAGGAGGATTGGGGATGAAGAATGGGGATATGAATTCCTGACATAAGGACAGCCCTTCTGCTGTATTTCAAGGCCCTGGTCCAAAGCACCCCCCCAAAAATAAAGTCAGACCGAGTGGGGACCCCAGCATAGGAACTTACAAATGGTAAAGCCTGATAAATTAGCTAGAAGCAGGGTCTTCCACTGGAAAGTGATGGGTAACCTTAACTGTATCAGTGCTGGCCATGCTGCTTACTATATACATGTGTGTATGTATTTAGTGTATATGGAGAATGGTGGGAGAGTGGGAAAAGTGCCTTGCTCTTGAGGCATGCAATTCAAACCTCATGTTGGACTTGTTTCAGTTGGCCCAGCTGTAAGTTTGTAGGTAAATGCAGAGTTAGATCCGGGAGGGGTGCACAGATGCACTTGCCCTTTGATTCTTGATCCACCCAAAGTTTAAAACCAACTGCCTGGCAATGGCAAGCATTTCTAGTCAGGCAGTCCTGAGGGAAGGACTCAATTGACTTGGTAGCTCATTATAATGTACTTGATCCTTTCTAAATGCTCATTCCACAGGTGTTAATAACCCTCTCTTGATCTTCCACCAGTCCAAATATACTTTGTTCTGCCATTCTGCTGTCTGTTAGCTGCTCTTGGTAATGAAGTTCCTATTTCACAGCCCTGCAAACTGTTTTTATTTCATTCCAAAGAAGTTATATTTGTTTTTGTTTCAATCTTAAACTGAATAATACACCACGAGGACCCTAATATATTAGTAAAGTTTCTTGTTGATTTTTAACTGGAGAAAAATATGTGTTGTTTTATATATGATGATGTACCTCACCATCTGCCATCCTCCTTTTCAAAATTCTGGATCTGTCCTGGGTAAATAGTCATTCAGTCCAGGGAGTCAAAATAGGTTAGATGTGATACTAGCCACATCACTCCTTTGTGTGTTGTTGATGTCCTTTTACTACACCTGATGGATGGGTTGAATGGAACTTCACTCTGTTTTATATGGTTAGTATATAGTATATAGTTAGTAGGTCTAAAGAGAATAAATATACAGGCCAAATCTACTCATGCACCAGTGGTCAGCTTGCTGGCCTTCTTCTTTTTGCATAGTATCTGATCCACGCTGCTGATGCTGTTGGAAAGTTTAAGGTTGCCAGCTAGTAGAGGATTACTCGTAGCTAAAAGTGGTCAGCATTTTCAGGAGAAGCTCAGCATCTTGCAGGGGGAAGTTTTACATAGTCCTGACTTTCAAGCAGTGATACAACTTGCAATGACCTTTATCTTTAGTAATTTTAATCAATCACAATCCCATGAACTTGCTTCATTTTTTAATTCTGCTTTCACAGAAATTTATTTTCCTACAAAAAGCTCATTTTTTCATTTAAATTTATTAGAACAATTTATAGTATTTTGAATGACATGTCATGCATAGAATAAAATGTCTTGGATTCCCAAATTGATTTTCCAGATAACTCTGACATTTGGAGACTAAAAATTAATTTTCTACCTACCGCACTGATTATGCTGTTCTTCTACAAGAATTGATTGGTATCTCTTAAGTACTGTAGTTTGTGTGTCTTTTGGCAATCCTCAATGTCTTCTGTATTTCAGAAGCTACCAAAATCCTGCCACAACAGGAGTACAGTATGCTCATGTTGGAAGGCCTTGCATACAGTATATAGTTAATAAATCAGTTATTATCTTATAACAATTAAAAGTTTATTTTTCTCCCAAAATAACTTTAAAAAACTCCATTTGACTTACATGTGGGGTTGACCTATAATTGGTCCTTCTACAATCCTGACTCTTGTACCTGCATTATTTTTACATGTGCCATATTTTTTTCAGGGCCATTTTTGTTTCAACAGATTTAATGCATTTAATCCTTTGGATCCTTTCCCTGGTGATTTGATTTTCTTAAGGGATTATGTTATAGCAGTTCAAGGTCTTGTGTAACCATAGCATTTATCTTGAGGGGAAAAGCTGTTTTTCCTAAAATTGAACCTGAAATATTGTAGTCAATGTATATGCAGGGTTAACATGTAACAACAATAATATAGTATAACAACAGTAATACAGTATTTAGACCTTTATGTAATTGTTTATAAAAAATGTCATTAGAAGAGCAAAAGATGTGCTTTTTCTCCAGATTCTTAGCAATTTTTCTTGTGGTTGTGATTTTGTTCTGACCAGCTGTAGATCCAGAATCACAGGGACAGGGGACAGCCACAGCCCCTTTAGCTGTGTGCTACATGCACTGAAGAGAGCTCAGTGAAGAGAAGAGGGAAGAGGGAAGAGGGAGAAGAAGAGCAAATAGGAGCAGCTCTCAGTCTCTGTGCTCATTCTCTGCTCTCTGGAGCTGTTTGCAGGCAAGGACTCCCTGCAGACCCCATGCAGACTGACTGGGGAACTCATAGAGCTCCCAGCATTTGTGGAGCTCCCAGCAGGAACTACACTGACATGTCTGTAAGTTCAGAGAGATCCCCCTCAATTTGTCCCTGATTGTGACTATCATCTAAATAAACATTTTTTTGCTGCATACACAGAATTGGTTTTAGTCAATAGTGTCCCCAAACATAGATAGTATCACAATGAATGGCTGCTGCAGGGAAGTGTCTGACAGTGCATAAAAGAATGAAATAGATAATAATGACGTTTTTAAAAAGAAGAATGAAAAATCTTTACAATGATGATTTCTTCTTTCAGGCACAGATCAACAGTCAAATCTTGTAATCATTTCCAGATTATTTGCCTAAAAGCAAAGTGAGGAAATTGCAAGAATACCTGACTGGCAACTGGCAGCATCCCAGTTTAGAAATGCCACCTGTTATTGAACTTGGAATGAATTAGCAGTTTGCTAAGGTGCAAAAATTAGCAGATTTAGATCAAACCTCAGGAAAAACTTTCTACCTATAACAACAGCAGGATAATAGAAGCTGCTGCTGAAGGAAACTGTGTAAATTCAGAGACTGCTCAGGCATCTGTCTAGAGCAGAGGTCAGCAACATACTGCCCATGGAGCTGAGGGGCTTTGGTGTCATTTGGTGTGGGGGGAAGGGCTTTACCCACATTCATAGCAAGGACAGACAGCCAGGAGCTGTTCCCAGGCTGCAACTAGGGGCAGGGGTGCAAAATTGAAGAGGAGTTCAAAATTCTAATAAGGGTTCTAACAAGGGAAACCCTCATCTGATGATAACAGCAGAAACAAAGAACAATTCAGCAGTGTCTTATGAGTGCAGAATTTGGCTGAGTGTACTACTGTAAATAAGTTGGCTGTGTACAATAAGTGGCACAGTTCAAACTGGAATGAAAGCCAGACAATCCCTGTTTTCTTTCTAGCTCTGGCACATTTGCTTTCTGACATTGGACAAGACATATCTGTCTGACATTGGACAGCCTATTCTTGCTGTAAAGTATGTACGTAAAGACAGTATGATCGCTGATCCTATGTACAGTTCCATTCTGAGTTTTTAACCTGAGTATTCCATGAATACTCAGTATGAAATAAAATAATTGTTATGTGGTTGGAGCACAAGGGTGCTTCGGTGCAGGGGCTACTTGCTGCATACTGAGCTGGGCTGGACAAGCACTGGGCTGATTGGCTGACCACCCCCACTAGGACCTCTGCCAGCTGGGGCTGCTTGGATCTGGCTCATGTGCTGTAATTCTGGGCGCATGTGTTGTGAGTTACCCAGATTACTATGAGATGGATCCATCCTCTGTACTTCTGTTGCTTTTTGTTTTGTAGATGGGCAGTCTCTACCACATAGTATGTTTACTATGAAGAAAACAGGCTTTACAATAAAAGTAGAAAGGACATGCAATGCACAGACATACCACGGTGTAAGTTGTTCCACTCCTGGGTAAAGTGACCCTGCAGAACATAATGGGTAACAGTACATCAGTGTAATTACACATGCTCCTCTAGCATGATTGGTAATAGGCAATTAGGGCACAAGCCTTAGGTGCTAATGTAAAGGAGTACCATAAATGGACATAAAGGAGGCACTGCCCTACCATGCCACCAAATCCATGGTTATCTGTTGCTACTAGCCACTAGGTGGGTCTGAAAATTCGGTGGTGGGGGAGCAGGCATTGCTCCCCTGCTGCCAGATTTCTGGACCCATGGTGAGCCCTGGAGACAAGATAGCATGGCCTTGTATACTGGGTCAGGCACACAGGGCAGCACAGGGCCTGATCCCATGATAGGGTAATAGGGTCCCATTCCTGGGGTGCAGAGCCCTATCTGGCCCATATTCTGACCCCAAAGCACTCATCTAGTCCATGGGACCAGAAGATTAAACACCACTGCTATAGAATGTTTAAAATGATATGGAAGTGTGAATAGACTGTGTGAAACAGTGGTGGTAAAAGTGAGAGAGCTAAATATACCCCATTCTTGTGGTAGGCTTATCTGACAACCAGGAGATTGGCCAACATGGCTCTGCGGTCAGCAAATCCTGCAAGAACAGCAGCTGTCTGCTGAATGCCAGCAAAAGCGTTATGCTGCCCAGCAGAGCGGAGGGTTCTATGGCCACAGCAGAGCTCTGAATATGGAGGCTCTTAAAGGTCTGTTGACAAAACGTTTGTAGTATGAAGCAAGAGTCTGCTTAGTCTGGAGCTTAGGTATCTCAGAGAGAGAAAGGGGAAGCTCTGCTTGATTAATTACTTCTGCCCAGCCTCTGAATTACAATTTAACCAGCCTTAATTAGGTGCTAACAAGGAGGTATACCTTGAGCACATGATGTCCCAGGACAAAATAGTAGGCACTGTGGATTCAAAAGTAAAGGTGTTTGGAAAGGGCTGACAGTATTGAGGGGTATTCCCACTGGAAAGGAGTACAAATGCCCTTTTGCATCAGTTTACAACTTTATAATGGCCTGGTTCCATTGATGCCTTAAAGGCTGGACATTTAGTCAAAAATTGCAAAAGTAACTATTAAACTGCCTCTCAAGCCCAGGGTACAGAATCTCTGGTAGAGATCAGCAGAAATGGAAGCAAGCAAGCAACTTTTTACCTTTCAAGGTAGAACAGGTACACACTGTGAACTGTGTGAAAGGAAGAAAGTGGGGCCTGATAATGTAATAGAGGAATTAATCAATTGAAAAAGAAACTTCAATTACTGTGAACAATGAACTGTGCAATGTGGCTAGTGAATGTAACCACATTGTAGCCAGTTAGATGGAGCCAGGAACCAGTAACAGGGAAATATATATAGGCAACCTCGCTTAACGCTGTTTCACTTAGCGCTATTTTGCTATCACACTTATTTGAAATTTATACCTGATTTCAGTTAGCTCTCAGCAAATTTCATTATAACACTTGTGGTCACCATCTTGGGTCATTAAAAACAATTGCGGTTGCCACCTTGGATTGCCAAATATTTTCAGTTTTGCTTAATGCTTGATTAACTTAACACTCGTTTTTTCAGGAACCAATTAAGAGCACTAAGCAGGGGCTGCCTGTACCAGACAGCCCATCCAGTTTACAAAATATGAAAGAAAAAGGAAATGTACCAGACCTAATGATTCAGGGAGAACAGTAGATTCAGTTAAGCAGAGATTAGTTGAACCCACTAAACCTGCACTACATGGGGATTTTCACATTAGACCCTAGCAAAATATTGTAATTCCCCAAAGTCCTGGATACATTACACAGTCATCTTTAAAAGAAGTTAGGGATAAATATTTAGGATAGGGTCAGGCCAAAATACCTGAAAGCAAGACCAGCTCCTTATGCCCTTAAAAACAGAGTAGGCTTGTCTACCTCAGGCTAAAAGAGGAGGATATTTCATTAGCGTAGTTTGCTGCATGGGCCACAATTATAGTACCCATGGTTCCAGTGGACAAGCCCTGCCATATAGTTTATGGCTTAAAAAGCAATGGTGAATCAGATTTTCAAGTTAGAAAATTAATTGTTTCCACAGAGAAAGACCAGCTGACATTATTAGTGGGAGGTCAAAAATTTAGTAAGTTGGACAAATTATAGACATATAGGCCAGTCAGTGGAAGTAGAGGAAGAAATCTACTACCACAAAGACTCACAAGTATGCTAACACAATAGAATGACCACTTCCACAGAGCCTTGGAACAATCATTGAAAGGTTTGCCAGTGTGTTATAGTGAGAATTGCAGATAACTTTTCTAGAGGCAGAAGTGATTCTGGGCATCCATTAACAGTGGAGAAAGTACTCTAAGGATTGGAGACTTTTCATGAAACAAATAATGTACTTGTCTTATTGGGTAGACATAGAAAATGGATTTGAAGCGGGGCAGAAAACAGGCACTGTCTTTATCAACTTTAAAGCTACCAGGTCTCAAATATAAACTTCACTCTATGATACCTGACCATAAGCTATACTTTTTCATTATGAACTAGATCATTCAAACTCACTACCAGTCAAAGAAAAAAAAGTAGAGTAAGAACTCTGAAGAATGGAGTCCTCCAAAGCTCAGTTCTCTCACCAATACAGTCAATGTATATACCTCACACTTTCCTCACAATATCTAAGTGATACATGTATGCTGACAATGGCATCATAGTAGCCCAAGGAATAGACATGACCGAACTGGAAAAGACACTGAATACTGACATGGAACTCATTGCTGACTGCTTCCATAAGCAGCACTTAAAGTTGAGCATCAGTAAATCCCTCTTCTACCTGGACAATCATTGAGTCAAGGGCATGCTAAATAACAGAGTAAGCAACTATATCCTTCCCCATGAGTATACCCCAATCTACCCAGGAGTCACATTAGACTGTTCCCTTACCTATAAATAGCCCATTCAGAAGGTCAGCAGTAGTCTCTGCACAGGCAGATGTTCAGCGAGCAAAACATGGGGTACCAACTTCAAGGTGTTCAGAACCATCACACTTGCAATGGTATATACCCCAGCAGAATATTGTGCTCCTGTATGACCCAGATGCTGTCACACTAAGAAGCCTGACACTGTACTTAGCAGCTACTGAGACTCATAACAGGCTGCACAGCTTATACACATACAGCTGTACTTCCTGTGAAGTACAGATCCTAACATCATTATTAGCAACAGAGACAAAAAATGATGAAAATTACCTGCTCCATCAACCGTTAACTGAAGACCTGAATAGATGGAGGCTTAAGAAGCTTAAAAATTGTAAACTGTTTGTGCATGAAGCCTGGAAGGTCCTGGAAGAGATTGGGGGTGCCAAACCTATGGGCACTGCTGGGAAAGGTCAGGCCTATTCTTACAGCATTTTATATCAACACCAAATGAGTCCTGCATTGGGCATGACCTCATCAGAGAAGTGTGGGTCAAGCTGAACAAACTGAGATCTGGATGCAGATGCTTTGAAACAACATTTCACAACATGAGCATCTTGGACAGCCCCCTGTGCAAATGTGGTGTCCAACAAAAAACACAGCACTTAGTCAAAAGCTGCAATCTTTACAAATGCCCAGAAGGAGTAGATGGAATCCACATACTGAAGGATACCAGGTGGTGGTTCATAGATTTGGAAGTTGGTATCTGATGTCATATGAAAGAAGGAGAAGGGGATTCACTTGGTGGCAGAATAAGTTGGAGTCAGTGAACAGGACATAGTCCCCCAGATCACTACTGATCTGCAAGCATACTTTGTCATGTTACATCTGAAAGAAATATGACAATCTATCATCTCTATCAGTCTGTGTCTATAAGAATTATTATTTCTGGGCAGAAGAGTTCTTTATGGTGTTAGGATTATATCATTTTGGCTGTGCCAAATGGAGAACCACGGACTCCAGGTAGAGTGTACTTAATTAAATACTTAATTAAAATATATGTTATACTACAGGGACTTGAATAAAGCCCACTCCAAAATGACAAGGTAGAGGAAAACAATTCCTCCTTCTACCTTCTTACCATATTTGCTTCACAAAATTGTTCCAGTGCTTCAGTAAAAGGAACACATAACACTGACATTCACACTTGCTGGGACATTCTGTATCAAGGAGGACAATACCTCTATTCAGACTGCATTGTGTGTCTGATCTGATTCCATTGTTAATTGCCCTCAGCCTCCTACAATTCACTCTGGGAGCTGGACTGACACCTGGATAAACTAGGATTAAAGTCAGTGTTGTGTGCGCATGTGCACATAAGCTTACGGATGTTTGTAAACACGCACACAGCTTGGGATCTAGGTTTTTTCTTTCTTGAGCTCCATTTTGAGCTGATTTCTGAGCCAGTTCTATCGCATGTGTTATTTTTCCAGCCAATTTTATAGCTGCACAAATTACAGGGAATTTATAGTTCCAGAGGTGTCTCAGGTAGCTGCCTCACACAAGGGCAACAGTGACTTCTAGCCTGCAAAGGTCAGTCATATGGCCCATGATGCTGCATGCTGCATATGGTGTGTGGTGCTGGTTTGACACATGCTGGACATGGCACAAGTCTGGTCCAAGATATGCACTGTGTGTGGTGTGCTGGACTGGTCCAGGGCATGTGCTGTATGCAATTCCTGAGCTGAACCAGCCCTGCATGCAGGATTCAGGGCTGGTTCAGATTGAGCCCACACACCATGCATGCTGGATCCAGCACACAGGGCTAGCATACTGCAGGCACTGCATGTGTCATGTACCTGGAACTGGCCTTCCTGGGGCCAGTGTGTTCTGCATGCACCATATAGAGATAGAGTCAGGGCATGTGATGCATGCAGACACAGGCCCACACTGGCTCTGGTGCACGGGACCTGGCTGCAGGCCTGAACTGGTCCTATCCCATCCTCTGGCCTATGAGGTTTGACGATTTTGATACCCCTGAGTTATCTGAGTGCAAAATGAACAGCCAATGTAAGTTGTGTATGGTATACAAGAGAGCAGTGGTGATGAAATGTAAATGTTTTAACAATCCAGAAAATAATTGAAACAACCAAACCAAAAGTTTGTACTGATGTTGAATATATATTATGTATGTACAACAGGTCAAGAAGAAATTTTACCCCGTGGTGAGATTGGTATAGACTGCAGGGGGGTTTCCCTTCCTCTGTAGCAGGGGCTGTGGTCCTCTTTCTTAAATCTCTAGTGTATTTTAACAATCTTTGCAGCAGCAAAACATTGGTCACTGTGGTCCCCCTGGCTCTATGTTTGACAGGTTGGGTAGTTATACTTTGTGGCTATGATTTGTATAGGATGGTTTGAATAGAGATGATCCTGCCTCAGGCAGAGGGTTGGAGTAAATGACCTCTAGAGGTCTAGCCCTCCTTTTCTAGCATTCTATGATTCTATGATTCGACAAATGTTCACCTAATACATGTTTCATTAACCCAACAAATTGAATTAATGAATAGATTTTGGTCCCAATTAGTTCATACAATTGATACCACTGTAGAATTTTAGTGTGGAACTTGCCTTCTGTGGAAGGATCCCTCTTCCTCAAAATGTAGATATTAGAAGTGGCTGGATAAGTTTATGAGCATCTAATTAAATCAGAGACTAGGATTTGAATGATTTTGTTCATACATTTTTAAGATTTGCTGTTTGTGAACATCCATACCAAAGTTCTATTCCTCAGGTAGATCATGAAGAGAATTTTTTTTTCAGGCTTGTAGTACGATTTAATGAAGAGTCAAAGTGTGTTTTATGGCTAAATTAACTTTGATTTGGACAAAAATGGACATAGATCTTGAGGACTACACCACTCAATAAAGAAACAAACAAAACCATTTGACATAAGTAGCAAAGCTCAGATAATGCGGGTCCTTGCTCCAGTTTTTGAACCACCCATTCCACAAATACATTTATAAGTGTGTTTGGCAAACAGACACCTTTGGAGATGAATCTTGAATAGAAGACAAGGAAATGGGGTTCAGTTTAACCTACAACATACTATAAGGCAGAGCTGGCTTTAGGGAAAATAGCATCCTAGGCAAACTTGTATTTTGGTGCCCTCCCTGTTCTAGCTCCCCAGCTTCCCTCCTGGTCCGCTACCAAATTGCAGGTGCTGCAACCCTGCTACAGAGGGGCTCTGTCCCATGAGCTAGGGAGCTAGGCAAGGTGCTTGCCTGTGGCAGGGACTACTGCCCTATGGAACTAAAGCAGAGGGAGCAGGAGCCTGCAGTGAACGGCTGGCAAGTACTGGCACAGGGGATCTAGTGCTTGCAGCCATCACAGGGCTTGTCTACGGCCTGACACACAACCAGCCATGTGCAGGTGAGATTCAGCTGGAGCCTTCCGCTGTTTCCCTCTGCAGACTGCTGGCTCTAGCCTGGGGGTCCCTGCATGTCCCGCCACACTCTGCCCCACTGGGGGAGGAGCAGGTGCTACTGCTGTTGCCATCCCTGAGCACAGAATCCCAGACCACCTACCCCACTGAAGCCCCCTCCTGCCCCCACCAGCCCAACATTGCTAGGGACTCCAAGCATTGTCCCAGACTGCACCACTACTTGCTGCTTGCGGTGCCTAAATATATGTATGTGTAGTGCCACCCTGTACATGGCACCCTAGGAAGTTGCCTACATCACCCACTCCTAACACTGGCTCTGCTGCAAGGCATCCATTGAATTAAGACATATAAACATCTTGGCAGGATAAGGGCAGAAATTGGTAATGTAAATAATTTTAAAAGAATATATTGACAATTTCTAGAATTACTATACAGTCCTGATCTTTTGCATCAACTATCACATTTTTTCCTCCATGCATTTTGTTTGGACTTTTAAAAAAATATAATTGACATATATATCATTGTAATTGGTTTGACTATTTTTTACAGACCAGGGCTTTAACTCTGTTTATCACACAGCTGGAGTGGAGATATAATATTTCTTCATAGCTAGATGGCAGTGCTTGCATTGCTTTGACTACAGCTAGAATTACTGGCTATGTTTTCAAGAGAATATAGCTCCTAATTAGGTACTTAAGTGATAGGGCCACATTTGGAGAAGTGCTCAGTGAGGATTTCTGGGTGCCAAGCCCTTCCAAAAGTCTGATCCTTTCACTGGAATGGCTACACAGGAGTAGGCCAATTTTGATCATTTGGACTAATTATCATAAAAGTGGAAAGACTTGATACTCTTTAAGAATACCATGTCTATTGTCTAGTTAAGCAATGAAACCATTCAAAATAAATTGTATACATGCGTCATGTTTTTCAGTTTATGGTCATTTAAAGATGATCTTAAGTAAAAAATAACATAAGGTATAAATAAAAATCTCTCTCAAGTATGCTTGATCCAACACTTATTGAAGTCAATAGGACCTTTTTCATTGACCTCACCAGGCCTTGTCTGAGGCTTTAAGGTGGCATCTAATGGTTATTTCTTTAACGAGAAAGTATATTTTCACTACCTTCTTTTAATTTTAATAATGACTGTGAATAAAGCAGCATATAGAAGCAACCTAATATTTTAGAATAGCAAAGCAGCCAGTCAGCACAATAGACAAAAAGAATTAAAAAGACCCAGGCCCCCAGATCTAAAATAGATTTGTTTCAAGTTTCCAAAGGCTTATTTTAAACAATAGTGAACAATCTGTTTCTATAAGAGAACAATGTTATAGAACAGAACAAAGAACCTATTTTGAGGATAAGAGCATTTTCTGCTTTTCAGTTTCATAAAA
Organism: Caiman crocodilus; assembly: GCA_030014935.1. Classification (NCBI taxonomy): domain Eukaryota; kingdom Metazoa; phylum Chordata; order Crocodylia; family Alligatoridae; genus Caiman; species Caiman crocodilus. The sequence goes on along the minus strand of JAGPOW010003316.1, from coordinate 155,675,320 downwards.
ATATTTTGTTTTTCTATGATCTTTTGCCATTGGAGGGAATATTTTTGTATTTTTATAGTTAGAATGTAATTGCACTTTGCTTATTATGCCATATTGTCCTCATACTCTAGCAGGAAAATCCATTTCTGGTGACAGAGAGACTGGGGGAGTTTTCATGAGTTCAAAAGAGACCAAGGATAAACCTTTCAAAACTGATTAAGTGACTTAGAAACACAGAAATTCCACTGACTTTAAATGAGATTTAGGCGCTTTTGAAAATACAACTTTATATGACAAATGTCCATTTAACAACTCTTTTTGCATGTTGGGCTAGGTTATGACTTTACTGCTAGCTCCTCACCAGTGCGAGTAAGGGGTTCACAATCTGATCGTAAATGCCTTGGCAAATTTATTACTATTAATTACTATACCTTCTAGGAACCCTAGTCTTGGAGAAGGACCCCATTTTGCTGGAGGCTATCAGAAAACAGAAAGATGGATCCTTCCCAGAGAACTTACAATTACTAAGACAAATAATACCAGACTGATGCAGACAGACAAGAGATAACAGGGGACAACAAGACTAAGGTCAGATACAGCCAATGTGCAGTATCTTAAATGACAGTTACTACCTCTAAAGTTAAGAGATGGGAGCTTCTGACAACTGGCTTGACAACACCCTAGCATACCTGCAGGTCTGGGGCTATAATCATACGTCCCAGCCCTCATATTGATTAGCTCACCTTATGCCTGCACTATTCTCTGCCACATTTCCTGTTGTCCTTTTTTTAAGATTGCAGATCTTTGGTTTTCCAGTAAATATCCATGATGTTACCTCACACCTTGGTCAACCTTCCTTATTGTCAGTTGTCCAGTTCCTGTTCTTGAAAGCATCCAGCTGTTTCTCCAACTTATGAGTCACTGTATCTAAGTAAATGAAGCTATATGAGGCTTAGACTTACATGAAAGCTTTATTCTATTTGACTTTGTGTACCACCCTGTTCTCAACTGTCAAATGAAGTGATTAAACAGGTGCCCTATTTTTAGAGTAATGTCTAGCTGAAAGATGGTAAAATTCTAGTTATCGTTCTTCATCCCACTTCTTACATTAAATAGTCGTTTGCATAAAAAAATTTCCAGCATGGAGTTCTTGATATGAACTAGAGGGTTTTTTTTTCCAAAATCTGTAGCTCTCCTATTAGATTTTAAATTTATTTTTAGTTAATAATTTTATGGCATTCAGGGATTAATAGGGAAGCCCTCCTGAAGCTCATTTAATACACTTAAGTCCTCATAGTTAGTACTCAGAAACTCCTGTAGCTTGCAGGATAAAATGTCTATATTATATTGAAATTACAAGCAGCAGCATCAAATCCCAAACACTCTATTTTTATGAGACATCCTTCTTAGCTTTCATTCTCTTATAGATTCATAGATGTTAGGGTCGGAAGGGACTTCAATAGATCATCGAGTCCAACCCCCTGCATAAGCAGGAAAGAGTGCTGGGTTCAGATGACTCCAGCTAGATGCTTATCTAACCTCCTCTTGAAGACTCCCAGGGTAAAAGAGAGCACCACCTCCCTTGGGAGTTCATTCCAGACCTTGGCCACTCTGACTGTGAAGAAGTTCTTCCTAATGTCCCGTCTAAATCTGCCCTCTGCTAGCTTGTGACCATTATTTCTTGTAACCCCCGGAGGTGCCTTGATGAATAAAGCCTCACCAATTCCCTTCCGTGCCCCTGTGAGAAACTTATAGTCAGCCACAAGGTCGCTCTCAACCTTCTCTTGTGGAGACTGAAGAGGTCCAGGTACCCCAGTCTCTCCTCATAGGGCTTGGCCTGCAAGCCCTTACCCATACGAGTGGCTCTTCTCTGGACCCTTTCCAGGTTATCCACATCCCTCTTGAGGTGCGGCGCCCAAAACTGCATGCAGTACTCCAACTGCGGTCTCCCCGATAGAGGGGAAGTATCACTTCCTCGGATCTGTTTGTCATGCATTTGCTGATGCACGATAAAGTGCCATTAGCTTTTCTGATGGCTTCGTCACACTGACGACTCATGTTCATCTTGAAGTCCACTAGGACACCAAGATCCCTTTCCGCTTCCGTTCCACCAAGCAGGTCATTTCCTAGGCAGTAGGTATGCTGGACATT
>JAGPOW010003316.1:155650050-155673090 GCA_030014935.1 Caiman crocodilus | reverse complement strand
GGCCTATAGTTGCCTGGGTCCTCCTTCCTCCCCTTCTTGAAAATGGGGACCACATTGGCCCTTTTCCAGTCCTCCAGGACCTGGCCCATGCGCCACGAGTGTTCAAATATTTCCACCAGTAGCTCTGCAATGATGTCAGCCAGTGCCTTCAGTACCCTCAGATGGAGCTCATCCGGGCTGTCGACTTAAAGGCATCCAGTTCCTCCAAGTGACTCTGCACCATCTCAGGGTCTACGCATGGCAGTCTGGCATCCTGCCGCTGCCTCTCTACAATCCCAGTGAGAGCCTTGTCCTGCCCCTCACTTAGGAAAACTGAGGCAAAGAACTCATTGAGGAGTTCAGCCTTGTCCCCCCTGTCCATCACCAATTGCTTCAATCCATTTAGTAGGGGTCCTATTCCACCCTGGGCCTTCCTTTTATGCCCTATATATCTAAAAAACATTTTTTTGTTATTCTTTACTTGGGATGCCATCCTTAGCTCCATGGTAGCTTTGGCCCGTCTAACTGCCTCCCTATATCTTTGTGTCTGGCACATTATTCCAATCAAAGACAATTGCTTTCATCCAGTCCAGGTATTCTGTATTTATTCAAATATTTAAGTACTATAATATGCATAATCATTAAATCTATTTTTTTCATTTTTTTTCGTGCCTGTAGATATCAGCAGTGCTGGTAGGAAATGCTTTGTGTTTGAAATGTACAGCCAAGTTATACTCTTTACATATTGCAAGCCCCAGGAAATTTTTTTTTATTTTTTATTCAACACACTAGCACAACTAAGGGTGGGTGAGCATGGCACCAGTTCCAGGAGCTAATTTGGACCCATGCTGGGACAATGTGCTACCACTATAGCAGCAGCAACAACTAAGGCGGGCAGACCACTCTGTGGCAGCAGCAGTTGAGGACTTTCCCCCCACAGGGCAGGTAAAACTGACCCCCAGATTTCTAGACTCAGCACTCTCACTCTCCAGCAGGGTTTTGCTGAGGGCACAAAACCCCAAAGTTATGCATCCGATTCCACACATACAAATCCCAAGCTATCCAGGCTCTGTGTGAGTCCAGTGGCTAAGGAGCTGAAATCCACTCTCTAAACTGCTTAGTCTCCTTTCTCTTGATGGTTGCTTATAGAGTAGCAGTCCCTAAATTCTCTCAGTATAAGGTGCTGAACTACAGCTTCTGCATAAACACTGACCTACCATCTCTTTCCTGGCCCATTCCAGGACCACTGTGCACTTATCCTTCCATAGTGATCTCCTCCTTGCAGGGCAGGTGCAGAGACTTCCCGTCTTTCAGCGAAGACATGCACATGCTCATATGAAGCTACTGACTTCCCTGTATAGGTCCTTATTGAACCTGGGAATCTGGGAAGCTATCAGAGGCTGGAACAGAAGTGGGTAAAATATTCCCAACAAAAAGCAAAGGCCCTTATAATTCAACTTTCTTTACATTTTGTTATGAATTAAAAAATGAGCATATTCCCTCAGTAAATGCAGCTCTTATTTGTATTAGGCACAAGAAGCCCTATTTGGGATTAGGGGCTGCACAAATGATTAGCTTTGCCTTGAAGCTGCTGTGTTAATTATGTTGTGCAGTATTTATCCTTGCAAAAACAGCACTATTTTGTTGTGTCAATGAGCCACTCTGGAGCATAAAATAGGCCCATTTTTCAACATAGATGGTGTTTAAGATAGGAAACATGAAAAAACAGCAACAAAAATAGCAACCTGATTGAAACTGCACATAGACTTCTACTTAAGGAACATAGGTTTATGAACAATGAATGAAAAGGCAAAAATATTTCAAATTTCTGGACTATAAAATTTTTAATTTTACATTGGTCTTGGTTGGAAGGAGTAGCCATAAATACAGCGAGGATATTTTGGCTTAGAGGCAGATCAAGAGGAGAATGTCATAGAAGGGGTGCCTGCCAGGTGGTGGAAGAAGTCTGGTTCTAGGTGGATGTCACTGTGGCGCCACTGAGGCTGTGTACATACATTCAAATAATCCAGGACAATTTGCTCAGGTTTGGTCTCCTGGTAGACAAACTTACTCAGAGTTATGCGTACAGACATTTGAATGCAGAGGCCTGCAGGCCACCAGTTGGACAGCCCTGGCCTAAATTATAGGCAGTTTTTAAAAACTGTCTGAATAAAATACTACAGATGCTTAGTAACAGAATGTTGTTTTCAGATGAAGAATTCATCAAATGGCTAATGTATCTCTTGTGTTCTTTGAAACCTTTAAAAAGACTAATGCTGTTTAGGCATTTTTATCTGGTGGAGATCACATACTATTGGATACATAATGCAAAATAACATTAGGTAGAAACGAATGCATCAAATTCAACTCAAATTTGACTTAGTTCACATGGCTCAAAATGTTGTTTTTAAAGTCACAAATCATACAAATTACAAGCAAGGAAGTCTTCATCAGTGCTTTTCAAGCCTGATTTTAGATGTTCCAGTTCATGACACTTTTACCTCCTACCTTAGTTTTCTTTGTAGTATAATAGGTCTCACCAAGAACATGCTATTCCTGATATGATTCATATTCAACCTGGCCCCATTTCTGTACATCAGACAGATGTAGCATCATCCGATAATGTAATTTACTGTCCTGTCTCTTTGGAAAGAGGATTGAGAAAACTGTAGCCAGAAAAATCTAGCAATAGCTTAAATATTCAGATGTGCTTTACCCCCTTCCATCTGTTTTAAGCCCAACATGGATGCAGACTATACTAGTCTAATCAGTCAGTGATCTCCTGGAAATGGATGAAGACTGAAAATCCATGTAGATGGTTCTGATTTGGCAGCTGCCTTTCTTACCATATCAAAGTGTCCTTTTATTTGACCACTTAAGATAGTTTTTGATTGGTTTGGAAATCAACCAGAAGAGGCAGAAGTGATATCTGTTTCTCTGACTGAAGATTTGTATGCATCTGTTTTACTCTAGCTATGAATTTAGGGTACTATATAGCTTGCATTTCTTGAACCTGTATTCCTCTTTCTGACCCTCTTGGGCAGGCAGCTTAACAGAGACAGCCTCATGTGTCTTAGGTCACTGGCTTTTTCTGGCTGACATTATAGCTCTTGGTGGTCTAGGATTCTTTGGGCGCATGTACACAAGATCTTTATTGAAGAGTTGACTAATTAACTTTGCAGTAAAACATTACTTTCTACACACATGACTATTAGGTTGCAGTAGACTAATAAATACTGCTGTTGGGTAGTTGAGCTAAACACAAATACTTTCCTATGGCAGCATTGTTTTGTATGCCATAGTGCACATGCAGATGGTAATGGGGCTGGTAATATTTCAGTGAAGGACTAGCCAGCAGGCAGCCCCTGCAATGAAGCACCCTCGTGCCCCAGTCAGCTCCTTTGCAGCATGTGGAGCCCTGGGGCTGCTCTGACGGGGTTCACGTGCTGTGGAGTGGTTGGCTGAGATACAAGCAGCTTCTGCACTGAAGTACCCTTGTGCCACAGCCAGCTGTCCCACATCACATGGAACCTAGTTGGAGCAGCCTTGGGCTAGCAGGGCACCCAGGGAGTCAGGCTGCCAACCTAGGGTTACTCCAATGGGGCTTCATGTGCAGGAAGCGGGACTGGCTGGGGCATGGGGGTGTTTCAGTGCAGGGGCTGCCTGCTGGCTAGCCGCATGCTGAAGCACCCTTGTGCCTCTGTCAGCCCCTCCACAGCAGAAGGAACCCAATAAGAGTAGCCCTGTGCTGGCAAGCTGACCTCCTGGGTCCCCTGCCAGACTGGGCTGCTCTCACCAGGCTCCATGTGTTGCATATGAATAAACTCTGGAGTGATATACTCCAGAGTTTTTTGCTCCTGGGTGCATGCTCAAACAGCAAGTATTAATGGCATATGTAAACTTGCCCTTTGATAGTACAATCACAACAGGATTGAGGATAATATCAGGAGCAATAATCAAGCATATTTTTTAAACAAAATAATAGTTAGGCAGCTGATGAGCTGTGACCACTTCTGATCATAGTGATCACAGCAGTCTCACTGATACTATGTCCTACTCTTGGCTGTAGGATAACATCTACTCACATAGCTCTGGGGTTTTCCTCAGTTTCTTAAGTCAAAATTTGGTATTACAACTGCTCCTTGATTTTGCCTGTTCCTTAGCATCTTATTTTCAAATGAGCATCCCCAAGGGAAAAAGATTTTTGCAGCCATATTGCAGGTACAGGCTGTGAGGACTAGGAATCATTTTAAAGTAGCATACAAACAAACCATGAATCTAGAGGCTGACTGAAAGAGCTTTGAGGAACAAAGGCATGACAGGAGCAAGCAGATTTAGATTAGATCAGAGGAAAAGTTTCCTTACTGCTAGCGCAGTGAGCCAGTGGAACAGACTGCCCAGAGAATTTGTAGAACTGTCTTCGCTGGAGGTTGTCAAGAAGAGGCTGGGTAAGCATTGAATAGGAATGATTTAGAAGTAGCATGCATACACTGTATTTGTGCAGGCAGCTGGACCATGTGACCCTTAAAGCTCTCATTCTATGATTCTATATCTGGAAGTGGTAATTCTGCATAAGGATTACCTCAGAGGGGACAAAAATTGGGGAGTCACTATACTAGAAGTGGAGTATTTATGTTAGAACACTTCTGTGATCTCTGTCCAAATGACCTTGGAATGTGGCTAATAAAAACCCAAAGACTGACATTCAGCTGCATATATAGACATATCACATGTGCAGAAGCCCAAAGGGGAGTGGCTCATGCATTGCAATCCAGAAAATATGGGAAGGACATGTAAGCTTTATCCAAGGTCACGAAATCATTGGTAGAAGTGTCTGCTGACAATTAAGAAAGAGCCTAGACTGGTTCTTAGTATTGTATTTGTACAGTAACTATAACAAGCAACTTCTAGTAGGGCATTTTTCTTGAAGGGACACTTCAAGGATGAAGATTCATTGTTCACTTTAGACAATAGCTTAGGATACTTGTTAGAAGCTTAAGCAATTTCTAGGGAATACTTTATCATTCTGTAGAATAGAGTCAAATAAAAATCCAAAGTCTCAAGAAGTTGGGTAAGAACGAATCAATAGCTACCATCATGCTGTAAATTCTGAGCTGGACTGAGATGACCATTATACAACCAAAGGCTTGGTACGCAGAATGTCAGAGTCATTTATAGCAAAAGCTTTAAATGACTATGTGTCAGTGCAGTGCAGTGATCATAAAATGCAAATAATTTATATTGTACCCTTAAGTATCTCTGGTTTTCCACTGCACAGACAATCAGTTTATAATGATATTGGTTTTGTATTGCGTGTGTGAAAAACTCAATAATATTGTCATACAAAGCTCTGGTAGTTAAGATATCAGAGGGAGCAGTTTGTGATGAAAGAGCACCCATTTATTTCAGCTTGTTTGCCAGCTTCAGTATGAGAGCTTTTTAAAAATGCTTCTGGTAAAAACTTTGACTGGAGGGTTAAACCAAAAGTTATTCCCTCTTCACAGGATGAGAGTTATATAGCATGGACCCAGGGGAATTGCTTAATATAGGGTGTAATTTTGTTCAAAATAGAAGCGGTAAGAGAGGGCAGGACAATGTATTCTCTGTATTTACACAGGAATTTCCATTCAGGAAAGGTGCTCCTTCGTTAGGATACCAGCTTGTGAGAAGAGACACACAATACACATATGGTTTCTCTTTGGGCTTGTTTTTGCAATTCTTACTTATACTGAGTAGTATGTATTCACTGAGTCCAATAGGAATAGCAACATGAGTGTGGGTTGCAGAGTCAGACCTCACAAGCATGAAATCCTGACCTTTACAGATCTCTCCCCAGACAGGCAGCACCTGCCATGTTTAACAGTGCAGAGTCCTACTGGACTCCTATCTATAGGACTGACTCAGTGAGCTTTTCTTTATGCTCTTGTACCTAGAGAGCAACAGAAACAGCAGAAAGGATCCTTCACAGCTTTTTCCTGACATCGTTATTTCTTTATATTGCTCCCTACTCTAGAACAAAAGCATGCACATAAAGATTGTTGATACACAGTTAAATACAGTTAGATGGATTATATCAGGAATACTAAAAAGTACGGTATTGCCATGGCTTCCAGTCCTAGCAAATATAGCTCTGCATGAGAGACTATCATAAGGCCATCCGTAACCCAAACTTCTCAATCAACAAGGACATCACCACATTACCACCGGGTAGGCTCAAATCTAGAAAACTCTTCTGGAAGTACATCAAGAATTTCTATGATGATAACAAGAGCACCAAAGAACAACGGAGGGAAGCCTGGGCAAATATCAATTTGCCGCAGAAATACATTGTCAGTGACCCTACCATCCTCCAGTCAGGATTTGACTTACTGAGAATGATTTGGTCCTCCCTGAATTGAATCTGGATACTTTATGGAAAATATGGACACTTACTCCATAAATGGAGAATCAAAGAGAGTCCAGGTTGCAACTGAGGAGCGATTTTTCAGACAATGCAATACATTGCGAACAACTGCCCAATTAGATCATTTAATGGTGATCTAAAATCAATGCAGCTGCCCCTGAAGCAGTCCATTGCTTATCAAATTTAGATATTAATCTGTGAATGTTGTAATCCTAAAATGTCATACAAAAGAAGAAGATTATTCCTTTAACTCAAACTTGGACTTTGAATGTTTTCCTGATTGGCTGTATCAGTTGTTGGCTCCTCTTCATCCCAGCCCTTTCATATAACTTCAGCCTTTCAGCTATCCACAGACTTTCCACTGCTATCTGTATTTCATCCTCTTTCCGAGCTCCCTTCTCCTCACACTACTTTCCTCTTCCTTCAGTTTCCCCATTTGCTTGAGCTGATTGAAATTGAACATTTTTTGAAGAAAGCTGGCTTTGACCAAACTGACAGTTTTCATTTTGATTGTAATAGACCCTTTTCTTTTTTCTGAATAAATATTGCAAACTGAAAATTTTGACACAAGTGTTTGGCTTTCACCATTTTTAATAAAAACATTTCATTGAAAATATTTAACTCCAAAATGTCTTTTAAAACAGAATGTTAGTTTTATCAGTTTCAGCATTTTCAAAAGGAAACTGATTAAAAAATTCATGAACAATAATTTGATTTTTTTCAACCAACTTTACTCTCCATCCTTGCATCTAACAATGTCTTTGCCTTATTCCTCCTCCCCTCTTCTGCCCCAAAGACTGGTGTTTGCCAAGCAATTCCCCCACTGCCTCTGTATGATGTATCTTTTCCCATAAATCATATATTTTTTAGATTGTACACTTCTTGAGTCAAGTTATTGTATAGCACTTATTACATTTAGGGTGCTCCTGGAACAAAATAGTAAAGTACTTCTGATTTCCTGTTCATGTATTCTGGACAATATTCACAACATAATGAAGCATTTTGTGTTGTATAAAAGGACCATTACTGGAAGAAGAGATGAAAAGTAAAAGTAAAGTTCTGTGGCAAGAGGGACAGCTTATAAATTCACCTTTCCTTCCTCTTTTACTGTATTTAGTTCTATCTTTAGTTGCATGGATATAAAAGCATTGGGATTTCCTGACTGAATGCACTGTTGGCCAAATGTTCATTCAGGCAAAACTCCCACTGATGTTTACTGTGCCAAATTAAGGTCTGCAGGATTTGGCCATAATACAATTAGGGCTTGGTCATATCCAATTGATACATAGGACCACAAGGTATCAAGATAAAAGGAAACCTAGGGGTAACCTAGGGGATAGTGACTACCAATTGTTAGAATTCACTATCTAGAGAAAGGTGGGAAAGATAACTAGTAGGGCAGAAGTGCTAGACTTCAGAAAGGCTAACTTTGGTGAGCTCAGGAGACTAGTAAGTGAGGCAATGAAGGACAAGGGCATTGGTGAGATAGGAGTCCGGGAAGGGTGGGAATGATCCTTCAGGCACAAAAGAGGACTATCCCAGTGCACATAAAGGGAGGCAAGAGTCAAGAAACCCTCTTGGCTGAACAGGGAAATCCAAGAGAGCCTAGAGAGGAAAAGAGAGGCATACAGACTGTGGAAGAAGGGGGTAGCCACCAAGGAGGAGTATTAGGGCTGTGCAAAGCTTCGGTTCCCGATTCGATTTGGTGGAGATTCGACCCAATTTGGTGGCTAGATCTCCAAATCTGAATTGAATCAGAAGACCCTTTAATCTCTCCAAATTGAATCAGAACCCTCCAAATAGATTCAAAGAGATTCGGAAAGATTTGGCAATTTGGATATAGACACAGCTTTAAATGTTTTTTTCTATATACCTCAAGGTACCAGGTGGCTTGTGAACGCTGCAATAGTGGGGCGGATGGAGCATCCCACAGGAGCACTGGGGGCTCCCCAGGGCACTTGGCAGCAGACCCGGAAGTGGACCAGAAGCACTTTCAGTCCACTTCTGGATCCACAAGGGAGTGTGCTGGGCCCCCCCACCTCAGCAACTGGTGCCTCCTGGGCAAATTGCAGAGCCATAGGGGTGTGCCCCATCCCCTCCCGCTCACTTGGCAGCAGACCTGGAAGTGGACTAGAAGTATTTCTGATCTACTTCCAGGTTCACCACCGAGCACACAGGAGGCCCTCCCATACTCCTGTGGGACACTCCATCTGCCCCAGAATGTCATCGTTCATGAGTTGTGCCTGGTACCTCAAAGTATGTAGAAAAAATATTTAAAGCTGTGTCTATGGCTGAATAGCTGATTCTCTGAATCAGCATCAAATATTCAGATTCGGATTCAGCCAAATCTAATTGGAGACAGTGATCTGAATCAATGAATCAAATCACTGTCCCTGATTTGGGCCAAATCTGAATTGAATATGGCCCATTTTGCACACCCGTAAGGAATATATCTGCTTGGCTCACACTTGCAGGGGATCAGTTAGGAAGGCCAAAGCAGACATGGAACTCAGGCTGGCTATAAAAATTAAAGACAACAAAAAGTCCTTCTTTAGGTACATAGGGAGTAAAAAGAAGGTGCGTGGCAGCTTAGGACCTCTACAGGACAGACTAGGGCAACTGGTAACAGATAGGAGGGACAAAGCTGAGCTTCTAAATGAGTTCTTTGCATCTGTATGCCTAAACATGGATAAAGACATATCTCCCAAAGGGGCTGTAGACAGGCACAAGAGGGACTCCAACCCACCAACAGTTAGCACTGACCTAGTGAAGGGTCATTTGGAGAGGTTGGACATATTTAAGTCAGCAGGCCCAAATGATCTTTATCCAAGGGTGCTAAAGGAATTCACCAGTGTCATTGTAGAACCACTGGTGAGGTTGTTTGAGCACTCATGATGCTCAGGAGGGGTCCCAGAGGACTGAAAAAGGGCCATTGTGGCCCCTATTTTCAAGAAATGGAGAAAGGATGATCTGGGTAACTGTAGGCCAGTTAGCCTCGCCTCTATCCTTGGGAAAATCTTTGAAATAATTATTAACTCACATTTGTGTAAGTGTAGTAGGAAAAAAACTGCTGAAGGGCAACAAACATGGCTTCACAGCTGGTAGATCCTGCCTGGCTAACCTTGCTTCTTTTTATGATGGAGTTGAGGTAGATGTCATCTACTTGGATTTTAAAAAGGCCTTTGATACAGTGTTGCATCCCATTCTAATAAACACATTAGGCGATTGTGGCGTAGATTACAACACAGTCAGGTGGATAGAGAATTGGCTTATGGGGTGCACACAGAGGGTGGTGGTAGATGGGTCATTTTTGACCTGGAAAAATGTGGGCAGTGGAGTTCTCCAGGGTTTGGTCCTTGGGCCAGTGCTGTTCAATTTCTTCATCACTGACTTGGATGAGGGTGTGGAAAGCACTTTGTCCAAATTTGCAGACAATACCAAATTATGGGGCAAAATAAACATACTGGAGGGCAGAAAATGGATTCAGGCAGATTTGGACAGGTTGGGAATGTGGGCATAACAGAATAGGATGCAGTTTAACAAGTTTAAGTGCAAAGTGCTGCATCTAGGGAGAAAGAAACACCAACCCACCTACACACTGAGGGGTGACTTTCTAAGCAGCATAGCACCAGAAAGGGATCTCAGAGTCATAGTTGACTCCAAAATGAACATGAGTTGTCAATGTGACAAATTGATAAGGAAAGCCAACTGCACTCTTTCATGCATTAGTAGGTCCATCACAAATAGGTCTAAGGAGGTGATTCCTCCCCTCTGCGGCACTGGCAAGACCACAGCTGGAGTACAGCATCCAGTTCTGGGCACTGCACTTCAAGAGGGATGTGGATAACCTTGTGATGGTACAGAGGAAGGCTATTTGTATGGTTATGGGCCTACAGGTAAGATCCTATGAAGAGAGCTTGAAGGACCTGAATCTCTTTAGCATCCACAAAAGAAGGCTGAAAGGGGATCTTGTAGCCATCTACAAATTCATTGATGGTGGGGAGGGGAAAGCAGCCAGAAATAGGGGATACTCTGTTTACCAGGGCACCCCTCTGGGTTACTAAGAACAGTGGCCATAAACTGACAGAGAGCAGATTTGGATTAGACATTACGGTAAAGAAATTTTTCCTAAGGGTTGCCAAAATCTGGAATGGGCTACCTTGGAGGTCTTTAAGAGGAAACTAGACAAACACCTAGCTGGGGCCATCTGATGCCAGCACTCTTTCCAGCCCAGGACAGGGAAATGGACTCAATGATCTATTGAGGTCCCTTGCAACCCTAAACATCTATGAAAGCTATGAAAGGTCCTTACCTTTTTATGCCGTATGAATCAGTAAGGTATGATCACAGTTGCTGTGTCATCCTTGGTACAAGAACTGCTCCCATCCTTCGGGTCACTAAAAGAGACAGTATGGGGAGCTCCTGATCCTTGATCTACTTTGCCATTCCTCAATCTCAGCTCCCCTTTTCCACATACAAGCCAGAACAGGCACATGTGGAGTTATATGTAGGGGTCAAGGATATTGGCCTTTAGTTTTTGTGTTCTTTACCCAACTTTTGTCCATACTAATTTCTCCTATTTATTTAATTAGAAAGGATGATTTAGACCTACGTCACTGTAATGAGTATCTTTAAAATTTCAACAACTTTTAAAGTTATTTACTGAGGATGGCTGGGTGGTTTAGGCTGCAGGATAATCATGCATCCTGGTTGGTGAAGATACTTGGAACAAAACTGTCTCAACACTGAACTGGTCTGGTACCTGCACATTTCCTATTCTCTTCTGACTGAGACCAAAGAACAGCATAAGATACCTGAGCTAGTTCAGGTTTCAGAAACAGGAAATTGATGCAGCTCTGAGCTGGCTAATTTACTGTACCCTGCTTGTGTATTGGAGACATAATCTGAGGCTCAGTCCTTTCCAGAACCCCTTTTGGGGCAATATAACTTTGCAGTGACCTTAATGTAGGCTGTGCTTATCAGACAATTTTAGTGCTAATGGTTATGACTGTCAGGTTAACTCTGAAGTTATCTGAGAGAGCTGCACCACACAGGTAGCCCAAAGTATAAGCAGAACACCACCCTCTTTTCTTTCTCTAATGAGTTTTAGACACTAATGCAGAATTTCTCAGAAGTTACATCCAAGCCAACTGTGGTACTATCAACAGGTGGGGTTCTAACCCAATTGTAAACAGAATACTTAATTAAATACTGAATATAGCTCCTTATTTATCTCTTATCTTGGGTTTATCAGTAACTCCCACAAACGCCAAGACTGAACCTGGCAGACAAGGTTCTTTGGGTAAAGGCGGTATCTTTTATTAGACCAACTAATATTATTTAGCTGGCCTAATAAAAGATATCACATTTCCCCAAAGAACCTTGTCTATCTATGTCCTTAGACCGACATGGCTACAACTAACACCTCCAAAGACTGAACCTGAGCTTTTTACTCAAATACCTAAAGTTTTCCCTGCTTACTTCTCTAATCCTGCCTCTGTGCTTCTAAGAAACTTCAACTGCCTCTTGTATCCTGTTGCTATACTCTGCCCCATAACAGAGCAGGTCAGGAGCTTATGCAGGGGCCTAGAGATGGCCAAGCAGAGGTGGTCTGATGTTCTGTATTGTGAGCTTTATTATCTGTCATGTATTTTATAAGCAGCAACAACTGTGGTTTTGCTCTCCCAGGAACATGTTCACACTATATGTGGAACAGGACTGCAAACAGCTAAAACTGGTATCTGCCTACATGTGCTATTTGGACACACAAAGTGAAATAGGGTTCTGCTCGAAGAGCATGATAGGTTGAATACTGAGGTCCAAACATGGCAGCCTGATGAATATTCTGGTAAAGGAGCCCTGTCAAGGCTGAATGACAGGTACTTCAATGCTTTCAGTTTCACCCTGCCCCTCTGTCTACAGTTGTTTACTCCTCCATGCCTTTCCTACCAACCAGGGGTCAAATTACCTATGTATTAGGCCTGCGTGATTAAACCCTTGGCTAGGGACAGACATTTAAAAAACCTGAGCCTGAATTGATTCAATCTTTGCAGGTTAGATTAACCTACAACACTTGAACCAATTTGGAGGTGGTTAGACATTCACTTTTCATTCCAGAAATGCAGGTACATGCCTGCAGTGGCTCAGGCCAGAAGTCAGGAGGTGCTAGAGCAGCCTTCCTTTTCTTTCCGCAGTGCTGAGCTGAAGGGGGCATGGCCAGGCCCTGGCAGGATTCTCTGATTAGGGAGGCCTTCTCCTGCCTGCAGGCTTTTTCCCACTGGCTGCTCAAGAAGCCGGAGCATTGCCAGACCCTGTATGTGTTGATACTGAGTTTTCAATCTCCATCTCCCTGCTTCTTCAGACTGTTTGTAAATTAGATCATTTGTAACACCTTTCTCTGTCCCCTCTTGAAGACTGACAGATTGCAGCCCAGCAGGTTGCTTGTTAGAACAAAGTTTATCAACTCATCAAGTCCTACAAAAGAAAATCTCTCATCAGTTTCAAGGTCTTCTCATCTCCAGGGTGCATTTGCAATCACTAGCTGTGTTCCCTTTGTTCCAGTGAAATTGGAGACCCACACAGACACCTGTCAGAATTAGCTAGCATGGGGGGAGCATGGCCAGATACCTGGTCCCTGTGCTGGGGTCCCTGCCCCAGGGAGGTAGAGTTGGAGCAGGGATAACCTAGCAGCCGCTGCAGTCCCTCAGCCAGCCGGAGCACTGATAGTGCTCTGACTAGAAAAGAGAGGGGCAGGGCCAGCCCTGCTCTGCTCCAGCAAAGAGCCCCATCTGGAATGCTGGTTTGATGGTTTAACTGGTGTTCGGTATTAGGGATATCTGTAACTTCAAATAGATAAGTCCAACCTATATTGTTGTATAGTGTTTTTGTATGCTGCTTCCGTCTTAAACCCTAGAGGTAGCTGTATTTCAGTGATTACTGTGAAGTCTGTGAACTTTATAAGAAACTTTGGATGAAAGGTTCTATAGACATGCAAGTCATTACCATTACCAAAAGCTGTTTTAAAACCCTGTCTTGTTCTTGTTTTTTGCAGCTTGGTTTCTTTTGAAAAGGCATCAACTCCTAATGCATATTGCAGTATTATATCATCTCATTCAATTGCTTTAGTTTTCTAGATGTGCCAGCACTATCTTTCTCAGTAGTCATTTCATTGAGCAGGTATAAGCTCTTACTTGTAGTTTGCAATTACAGTTTAAGTCTCATATAGCATTCACCTTGAAGCAGCTTGTTTGTCCTTCAAGTATTTCTAAGCCAGAAAGCTGTTAGTAATACCTTATGTAGATCATCTTTACAAATGGTTTAAGTATTAATAAAGAAAAATAATTACATGCAAGAGTGCTTTTGCTAGATTTTTTCCTCTTAGAAATGAAAACAGATCCTATCATTTCCATGATAACTGAAGCATGGGAGAGTTAGAAATCTCTCATGTGGGGAGTGGCAGAAACAAAAGGCTGCAATTCTATGCTGGTGAGACTATTTAGCGTAAAACCTTTTCTAATTAAAGCTAGCCTAACACTCTGCTGATGCATTTGGAGGCTGCCAATGAAGAAACAATTTATATTACTTATTCACTTCCCACTTTTGAGACCAGTATCAGCTGGTAACTGTATATAAATAACCTATGTAGTTCAACTAAAAAGTGTAAATATAATGTATATAGAGAGAGCCTCTTGGTAAACAGCCTTTTGAAAAAGACTTTATAGAGAAACTGTTACTAGTGGAAGTGACTGACATAAGCACATTTGCTTTAAGTATGTGTAGAAACAAGCTGATGTGTACATTAATCCCTTGCAAACCAGTTAGTGTTATTGCAGAGCTGCTTGCAGCTCTCTCAATAGCTAATTTAGGTGATGCAGTACACTAGTTATATGAACTGAAAGAGTGTGTTGATATAGCTACACTAATGTAATTACAGAGAGGTTGTGGCCTCTCATAACAAGTTAGCTGAAAATCACAGATCAGGATTTCAAATGGTATAAATATGAAAGCTACTGGAGGACTCTATATATAGTTCTCAGTGAATTGAGAAGATCCTGGAAATTTGGTGCCAGAAGAAAGAAGAAATATCTTCTTTTTTAAAAAAACAAATACAAACATAAATTCTGCACCTCCAGAAATGTAATATATCTCATCCAATGCAACAAATCCCCTGGTGGAAAATACATAGGAGAGACCAAACAACAAATGTACACCAGAATGAATGCAAACTGGAAATCTATTAAAGAAAAGAATCGCAGTTACTGGTAAGGAAATATTTCTCACAAGAAAACCACTCACTCTCCAATCTCTCAATTCCAATCCTCAAAGGGAATTTACAAAACACTTTTCACAGATGAGTCTATGAACTTCACTTCATCAATCTCCTGGATACAAAAAGTCATGGACTAACTATAGACATTGGATTTATGACACACATAACCTGCCTGAAATCCAAATCTCTGGGTATCTCTCTACTATTTACCTGCTACATGCATCCTCCCTGCCTCTCCTCTACCCCACAACCTATCTCTCACCCACTGACTCCTCAATTTACATCTTCACTGACTGCCATTTTTGTATGCATACCAGCCTCTAGCTTCTTTGCTATTCATTCCATCCAAGAAGAGCACACACCAGCTGCATATGATTCCTCAGCCTGACAAAGGGTTTTTAAACCCAAAAGCTTGCTAAGAAAAAAAATTCCCAATTATTTAGTTGGTCTAATAAAATAAATCAGATTTACACGAAGAACCTTGTCTACATAAATTCAGATCTTCAGCACTACAAAAATTGCTTTCTGTCTGTCCAAAGGGCACTGAAGAAAAAGTGCTTTTGTAACCCTTTTGCTGCTGGCCCTCCCAATTCACCTGCAATTACCATCCAGCAGTATTTGGTTGACAAGAATGTAGTGAAAGGGTGTGCAGCTCTGGTATTGGGACATTCAGCAACCCTACAGATGTATTCAACTTGGACTTACCTTCAGTGCACAGAAGTAGCAATTCATAGTTTCCTCTTCAGGCCTGTGATTCAGAGGTCTTTCATAAATCCAGTGACTCATCATTTATTAAATAAGGATAAAACAAGCAGAAATATTTTTTTCGAAGGCCTTAAGTTGTTAAAGGAAGAGACATAATCTAACTTTTCTTGTCAGCAGAAGCCTTGCTGTGTACTTTTAGCTTTATATGGTGGATGCAGTAGATAGATCAAGTACTAGGGTTGCTAGCTGTCCATACATTTATGGATGCTTAGGCTAAAAATGCCTGTCTATAAAATCTGTAAAAAAAAAAAAAAAAAAAAAATCAAGCCATCCATTAAAGCTCTAAGGAGCCAGAGTTGATTGAGTTTTCAAAGTGGGAAAACAGCTTGAGAAAGTGTGGAAACACAGGTGGAGTACAGCAATACCATCTGGTGTCCAAGGAAGAAAGCAGCACCTTGAAGTGAGCTCTGATCAGACTTTTGTAGACCTTTCTGCTCCCCTTCCCTCCCCTCCTGCCAGCCATATGTTGCTGCTGCTGAGTCTTATCAGCTGCCTATAACAATTCTGAGTCTACAGATATGTAGGCTTTTTAGGGGATTCATGTCAGGGATGGGGTGAGGAGGTCTGGCAGGGTAAAGCTGAGGGGTAGGCTGGCACCTTTTATTCCTATTAAAAAGAAGGAAACCTGGCCACATGGCCTCTGATAGTGCCTGGGAAGCATGTGTACACATAAATCTCTTCTTAAGTTCATAATGTTAAGCACTGATTTACCAGCCATTTTGCATCCTGATATAAAACATGAATCTCAGTGTCTTCACTGTAATTCCATGCATCTCCCTTGCTTCTAACTTTGATGCTTTGCTTTCTTTTATATGTCCCATTACATCTTTGCTGTTATTTCCTATGTGGTGTTATACCAAGGTTGCAACAGAGATGAATCTGGACCAACCATCACAGCTGTCAAAGTGATTAACAACTACTTGAATATAAGTAGTGAGAAAAATAAAAAACGTCACTCATTAAAAAGTGTTATTTATTTTGTAAGTAGACTTTTATTGATGTATTTGCCCATGATGGTTTAAATGGCCTGAGTGTCTCTGGAACCTAATGTTTCAAATGACTGGAGTCCTATTCAGTTTAATTCTAATAATTAATAAAGAAAAACATATTCCTTCAAAATACACTTTTTTCCTCAAAGCATTTATCAAAAACAGAGAAAAAAGTCTTTTTCCTCCTAAATAAAATTAATCTTATTTTTGTTATGATCTGACTGCAGTGAAGAGCTGATTTTGCATTTGCAAGATAACACTGAATATAGCACAATATGTGTCGGCATTTTACAGTATTAGTGAAAAGCTAGAGGCAGGAGAAGAGGAAGTGTGTGAGGTTTATCTCATTATCTTTAGGAGCCTCAGGATAAAACTGTAAATGGATGTTTGCCTAATGCTTTACAATTCTCACACAGCACTAATTAAAACTTTGTATAAATTTGCACTTATGACAAGCGCAAAGAAACTAAGGGAAGTCTAAAATTCAAGCTGCATTTGCATTCATGTGAGCTTTTTATTTTGCATAGTATCTTATTATCTTTGTTCTGTACAAGACAGTGAGACTTTTGCTAGAAAATGAGTGATGACCTATTAGTGGAGTTTTTATTTATATTACAGTAATGTCCACAGTACTATTAGGCTTGGAGCCCTACTTGGTGAAGTACCCTACAAATTAAGTCTGTGTCTCAGAGTTTCCATTTAAGGTAAAATGTAAACATGGGCAGTAACAAGCAAATGAAAGGAATAGGAAAGATAGGATGAGAATGACATTGATAAGCTCCAATGGTGAATTAGTCCATCTTGTTAACACAGTTAATTTTTCTGTTGTAGACATGGCTTTACAATCTCCTTGTCATGGCTTCCTATGCATTTGGGGAAGTAAAGAAGAGCAGGCATTGAGGGAATGTATTCCAGACATGATCCCAGTCTGACCCCTACATTCAGGTTCTAGAAAAAGGTTGGCACAGAAACCATTTGCCAGCTCTGCAACCAGTGAATATTGCATAAAGGGGGGTGTTATTATATCTGAAAATGGGTTCCATTTTGGAATCTAACATTATATCCCATTTCAATGTAGTAAACTCTTTGACATTCAATTTCTTTTGCTTTGGTTTTCTGAAGCCTCTGTTACCAGTAATTGGCTGTAGAAAGCCAGCTCAAGACAAATGTTGGTTTTATTCACCATAAGTGTCTGCACAGGCAATCTTAATATAAAATAATGTCAGAAGTGCTCTGATATTATACTAAGATAAATATGGACCCTTTGAACTCTCTAGGACTCTTCTAGGTTTTTTTTAAGACAAAGCAATTAGTTTTTGCTATTTTTTTTGTTATTCATTATTTGCCCTACTTTTTCCTGTTATCCTGTTTGCATGTGTATCATAAGAACTCGACATGAGATTTTTAAAATCAACCAGACAGAATCACTACAACAAGCCACTTTCACTTTTGACATATTCTGTCTTAGTTGTTGATATGTTATTAACACAGTTGATAAACATACAATTTATAATGTATTCTTATAGTGCTACATTATGTGTGGTACAATACATAATTTAAAAGTGGTAATCCATTAACAAGGAATGTAATGCCAATTGAATTGTAACAAACTTGGGACAAAGATGATCAGAAACCTGATGTATTTTCAGTAATTACAAATTTTATACTTGGATTCATGTGTCTAACTTCACTGCCTTGAACCTTGTATATTCATTCACACATGGGGAAAGTAAGTGACAAGTAGGTGGAAAACTTTATCAAATCAGGCTGGTAACAATTTGCAACATGGATAGTTGCAAATGACTAAAAAAGGGGCATCAGACGTCTTATCTTTGAAAGCAGTGACAGAAGATCAGGCTCAAATGCTAAAGATAGATAGAGAAGATATATTTAGTTTTTCAGAGAGAGATTGTATATGGACTTTATGGGAACAAAAATTGTATGTGCATGTATGATCATGTTTATTAATGACTGTACAGAGATTGCGCAAAATAAAAAAAATTGTAATTTGGCAGACACAACATTGAGCGGTCACGCATTTAAACAGGCTCTTGAAAGGGAATTTTCTACCACTTAAGACCCAAGCACCTGACAAACAGAATATTCTGCAAAGAGATCCATTTATTTCACTTGACAGTTTTATTAAACATTAATCATCGTCTCAACACTTGTACAGTCCTAGTACCTGCTGTTCCATGGCTCAAATAAGGGACTTAAAAAGATGAATATTTATTTTTCAGTTTCTCCAGCACAATGCGATTCTGCTGTCTTTCACCATTACCAGTAAATCAGAGACAGAAATTAGTAAAATAAAGTGAAGCAGTAAAACAAAATTAAAGAGTTTTGTTAACACTAGAATTATCACTAGAGATAACACTAGAGTTTAATGAGGTTTGCAATAAGGGGCACTGATTATAAGTAATATTTTGCAGTGCCATTTAACACTACTAATGCAAGTCAGGAGAAAAACATCACTGTATTCAGAAATGATGAAGGTGCCTCGGACATCACTGTGCTAGATGTGTTCATATACCATTTCTCCTCTGCTCCAAATAAAGGCTGTACATATTGTGTAAGGTCAAACCTACCTCTTTCCTAGAGTTTGCTTTATTAAACCACATAGAAGCTGCTTTCTCCTGGAGCCAGCTATTCCTATGATTTCATTTTCCATGTCTGCCCCTATTTTCTTCTGACCCAAAGGTCTTGCCCACTTCTATTCTGAGGGAGTTAAAAAAAAGTGTACCTGGTACTGTTACTTTAAATTTTAATTGCCAAATCACGACTGAGACTTTATAAAGGGGGATAAGGCAAAATGCCGCGTTTATTGATTACATGAATTAGACGTAGAGGTTTTGTCTCACCACTCATATAGACCCA
Organism: Caiman crocodilus; assembly: GCA_030014935.1. Lineage (NCBI taxonomy): Eukaryota > Metazoa > Chordata > Crocodylia > Alligatoridae > Caiman > Caiman crocodilus. Next base: position 155,653,808 of record JAGPOW010003316.1, on the reverse strand, counting down.
CACCCAAACATAAAACAACCATTCCATTCAGATATTATAGTTATCAGCAGCAGTTGTTCAATAATACCATTGGGTGGCCAGCCCAGAGCTTATTGAGAAACGATGCAGATAGCAGGTAGGTTGGTTATTATGAGAGAAAGATCCTGTAGCTAACAGTTTGGAGCGGGATAAAACAGTCATGTCTATGCTCCAATGAAACAGCAGTTGAGAGAGGGACTCACCCAACTTGGCATTTTTGAAGTCTTGTTTTATAGGGATTGGCATCCTTTGTTTCAGCAATCTGGGGTTTTTCCACGCAGCTTCTGTTTTTGCAGTTGTTCTTCATTCGTCTTCAGCTTATCTTAGCCCAAGGTCAGTTTAGTTGTTGAAGTTGGTATTTCAGCCTTGGAGTGTTTTTGATACCCGTCTGGCAGCACGTGTGCCTCTCTCCTCCTCATTATCTCCTGTTGTGTCTTAGGCCTCAAAGAGATTCTTCAGCCATCCATTAATTAGTTTACTGACTGATAACTTACATGTGGTGCCTTGTTGCTTACATAAACAGTTGCATCTTCTTCTCCCATCTCTATGCCATTCTCTCACCTTTCACATCCACTTATTTAAAAATGGCATGCAGAATTCATTCACCTGTGTCAAGCCAAAGAGTACAAAAATTGAGTTTTCAAGTTACTTACAGGACAAAACTAACATAGTTACATTTTCACTTATACTCTGTGTTAACATCAGCTACATTAGTTCAGTTCATGCTACACTACAATGAGTCAAGATTGTACACAGCAACTTTATGCAGGACTCTACCCCTTGCTAATAGGACATCTTTCAGAAGGCTGAAGGTTCTGCTGGCTTCCTATGGATACTGTTGAACAAGGTGCTCAGTCCCCAGCACGCAGGCCGGATGCAGCCTGCTCAGCCATGTTATCTGGCCCGCGGGGTTCCCCCCGACTCTCAGGTCCAAACATTTGGTGGTCAGGCAGAAGTAGCAGTTAATTGATCTTCCACAAATTTCTGGACCTGGGAATAGCTGGATAGCTTGGTTCTGCATACTAGACTGAGTGTGTGAGACTAGTCTGGGTGATGTAGGGTGGTGCAGGTCCTCACTGGGGCCAATCAGAGCAATACAGCCATGGGGTGGGGCAGATGGCAGAATGCCATGAGGTAGCACTGTGTGGAATAGTCCAGGGTTGATCAGGGCAGTGTGGGGCTGGGCAGAGTCCACACTGGGCCCAGTTTTGGTGTGCAGGCCCTGATGTGGGATGCAGACTGGGTATGCACCACTTATCTGGCTTCTGGGTCCAAAAGATTGAGCACAGCTGCTCTAAACAAATGGGATGGCAGGGTCTAATTTCCTTTTACTTTCATTAGTTCTACACTGGTATAAATAAACTGGATTCAGTAGGTAATATCCACTTTACACTTGCATAGATAAGAAGATGAGTTTATCTAGATTTGTTGGGTTTGACTCTCATTTCACTTACTCTAGTGTAAATTAGATGCCAAATCTGTGTAAACAAAAGAAGAAATAGGATCTATCTGTCAGACACCATGGGTGTAATTTAACAGGTGTCTCTGATGTGCATGCTTAGATCCAATTATAGTTAAAGGAAATAGAGGTCTTTAAGAGGAGGCTAGATGAACACCTTGCTGGGGTTGTTTGACCCCAGTGCTCTTTCCTGCCATGGCAGGGGGTTGGACTTGATGATCTGTCAAGGTCCCTTCCCACCCTACAAACTATGAGACTATGAATAGGAGGCCCATGGTATTTTGTAGGATGGAGTCCTTATGTATGGTTAGAATCCTCTTTAAAAGTCCATGGGCTAATGGCACTTTCCCATCAGCATAGTCTCCATTTTTGGCACTTAACACACAGTTTGTGATCCTATTCCATGTTCATTGCATACACAAGTGTACATATAGCTATAGGCTACATATGCAGTAGGCTACACACTCACTGGTCAGATATGTAGCTCTGTATGTGCATATCTAAGTGCAAGCCCCCAAATTTTGGGCTGCAAATGCTAAAAGGAGCTTTTTGTAGTATAGCCCAATAGCATATTGTTAGGACACCAAGTCAGGAAACAGGGAGACCTTGGTTCCAGGCCTCTTCACTCAGACAGGGTTTGAACCTAAATTTCTATGCTTTTGTAACATAGTGTTATATAATCACCAGATCATAAATTAGGCATTATCCAGTCCCTTCTCAAAGCTGATTTACTGTACCTTGCATTTAATATCCATTGGATGAAACAGACGGAGAACAGCACGGAAATTGTTGACCCCTGGAAACAAGAGTCTAGACTAAAACACAGGGCCCCCTCCCAGATAGCAGCCATCTCACTGATCCACACACCTTCTAGCTTGCATTTTTTTTCTGGTCTCTCATGTCCCTGCCAGTTTCCAGAGGTCTCTAAAAGCCCCTGCGTAATGCCTAACTAAAGGCCTGGTGAGTGAAGCTCTATACTAAGAAAAATTCTCTCTGGGTGAGGGGGGTCTAGTATTTTCATCTCCTGCTTCTTAGGCAAGTGCCTCAGACATTAGGCTGCTGTGCTAAAATGTGGGATTTCTTTTCTTCTCTCCCTCCTTCACAGATTTTTGCTCAGCTACAGTTTCAAGATCTATGCTCACCCAGGTTCATACATATGGGGCACATCTAGACATTGCACTCTGGAGATATTACTACTGTGCCATGCTTAGTATTTCTTTTAGACAGTAACCTCCTGGTTGCACCATACACATAGCATATGGCTATTTTTAGCAGCTACTTTGCTGCAGCAGCGTGCCATAATGGTGAAGTAGCTGTTGGTCACATGTAGATACCCCTGGACACTACATTGCTGTAGTATATCACCACAGCAAAGTAGTATCATGTAGATGTGTCCATGGAGTCACATAGCTAGCTAGCCAGGGCACAATTTTTGTTGCAAAGACTCAGTAGCTGTATGAATGCTTATGCACACACATTCACACAGAATAAGATATTCAACTGTGTGCAAGTGGCAAAAATGGTGAGAACTTGTCTAAGTAATTGATAGTTGGATGCATGAAGTGAGGTAGAATGCTGCTTCAGGTACAGTGCCATAACAAGGGGGCTGAAAGGGGTGAGAGGGGCAAGTGCCCCGGGCACCAAAGCAAAGTGGCACCAATAGGTGCTGCCCAGCCAGGACAAGGTGAGGGACAGAGCCATAAGCGACTCATTTGGGAGGGTGTGGGGACTGGAAAGGGCAGCTTCTGCCACTTCATGCACTCCTGGGCAAGTATGGGGTGGGGGGCAGGTTGTGCTCCAGATCTGTGTGTGAAGTGAGGGTGGGCTGCTGCTGTGGGCTTTACCCCAAGCACCAATCTTTGTTGCTATGGCACTGTGTAGGTATGCACACAATTCATTGTAGGACTGTGACTTCTGAGTTTCTAAATGGCTGGTTTTTTGTATCAGGACAAGAATTCAGATAGCTAAGAAATGAAAGCTGCTTCTGCAAGTAATGGAACCTGCAGTTTTGTGCCCACAGGTATTTTTGCTTGCAGTTTGGGTGATCAAAAATGAAGGACAGGTTTGCAAAAAAAAATCTGTCCTTTACAGTAGGGGGTCTCTCATCAGGAGATCCAAACTAAGGTCAGTTAGAGTAATTTTGGAGCTCAGACCTGTGATAGCATGAGTCAGTGTGGAAACCTCCTGTTGTGAATAACCCCGAGCCATTTCTTTGAAGGCCTAATAAATGGCCTCGAGCCATCCTCCCAAGACAGAATACACAGGGAGACTGGAAGGTTGT
>JAGPOW010003316.1:155585127-155649950 GCA_030014935.1 Caiman crocodilus | reverse complement strand
AAACTTTTTTTCTTTCAAACTTCCAACTGGCATTCATATATTGGCGCTCATGCATGCCGGGCAACGAATTCAGACTTGGGCTGAAGCATAACACTCCTACTGAGTTTTCTTGCTTACATGTGAACAGAACCTTGAAATCAAAGCCCAGATCAGGTGAGTAAGCCATACCTGAATAAGGGCCAGCAGTACCAAGTTTAACATCTCTTTAGAGCCAATAAATTTAAACTCTTGTAAAACAATAACAAAGGCCACAAAGTTATTCAGGTGACAAGTCATTAATATGCACTAGGAGTTAATCATTTATCTCTTTGTTTTTAAATCTAAAATATCAAGTATTCCTCAAAAATGTGCTAATTAAAGCACGGATAGATTAAAACTGCCTTCTGCCACTGAGTGTAACAATGTTATTAACTCAATCTGTGGAAATATAAAGAGCCACATCGCTGGATATTTTAGTGCTAACAAGGGAAAAAACTGCACATCTGTAGTACAGCACATGCAATACCAATAACTTGGATTTTTAAGTGCACACAAAACTATAGTAAGAATTGATTGCTCAGAGTATTTGAAAAGGTCAGAGTGATGTGAACAGGACTTGAAGAATTTTCTTGGCTCCCAGAAAATATCAGGGATCTGTATTATTATTATTATTGCTGTTGTAATATTATAATTCTGTAGTATTATTATTAGTGGCAGCAATGCCATGACTACCAGTAATAATAGCTTTTTCTAAATGTTGGATGCAAAATAAATTTTGAATAATTATTGGTGAAGATGGTCTCCTTTTCTTGGTGGGCTCACTGGAAACTTGTGTAAACACGATAAGGATTTGGTAATTCATAAGTCAACATATACCAAATTTAATAGAGAAATTTCCATTGACTATATTGGGGGTTCAGTGTGCACGTCTACACGAGACACTTAATGCACAGTAACATAAAAACACTGCACAGTAGCATGCTGGGCAGAAACCAGGCTAATATGCTACTGCAGAATGGCATTAGGCTACTGTGTAGCAACTAACACTAAAAAAGCATGCACTGGCACTACTGCGCAGTAACTGTCATTACTGCGCATTTAGTTATTACTTAATTAAGCAAGTACTAAATTAAATGTGCAGTAACTACTGCACATTAATGAACATATAGACACTCCCAGTTAGGACCTAAATCCTCTAGAATTCATTTCAGAATCCAAACTCTAGCAGTCCAGTCCACAGTCCAGTATATTGGAAGTTTATTAAAATCAATACTGAGGAAGTTTTCTGTTCTGTCAGTTACCTTTTGATCTTAATAGCCTGTGAAAATAAACTTCTATATCATCCTTCTCTTACTGCACAGAAAAGATATCGAAGTTCAGTGCCCGTCACAGAAGATACAGCACAAGACAAATTCTGTGAAATATCTGTGTCAGTCCCAATGCCTATAACCTGACAGTGGTCTCTGATCAAGGTAACATAGAAACAAGCAAAACAAAGTCTCTGCCAGCGTGAGGGCTTCAGACATTATTGCCCTTAGTAACTTTCTTCTTTTGACTCATGTTTATCAAATGTACACTTCCATTATGTGATTTGTTTAGACTTGTTTTTATTGACTGGGTAAATAACTCTCCTGATTACAGTAGTTACAGTTTTCCCTGTAGTTACGTTTGGCAACAAGCTGCTTTAAACTTCTTTCACTACACTGTTAATTAGATCTACATTTCCTTTCTTGTCAGTCTCAACTAAGCTCCTTGTCACCCGAATTGCCTCTCCTGCCAACATGACTGAAAACTAACAGCTTTTCTGGGACATCACTCTGTCTATGACTGAGGTAGGTCATGTCTCATCTCAAGCTGTGCTTCACTTGGGTAGTCAGGTTTTTTGTAATAAATTTGCAATTAATTGTTCATGTCAGATTTTCCTCTGTGTCAAAGTATATCTTCAAGATAATATTTTCGTGGCAGTAGCCAAACAAAAATAAATATATGCAAAATCCCTAATTGCATTTCCTGCACAACTCTGGCATTTTTTATCCCAGTGTAATATTCTTGATTGCCCAAGCAAACTAATATCTATAAGCAGTCAATATTATACTGTCACAAGCAACCTGACTTCATTATCAAGAGGCTTTAGTGGTAAAATTATGTATCTGTCTTTGGTGGTATTAAAAAAATCCAGGAACAGTGGAATTTTCTGGAACATGCATTTGCATAAATAATTCACTACATTTGTATAACCAGGCAGTATAGTTTTGGGGTCTGTAAAACTTTCTAAGGAGCATGACATTTTTTAACCAAACTGAACCTTCCCATTGAAGGCAGTGGGAAAACTCCAGTATATTTCAATAATAGTTTGCAAACGTCCCAAACAAGTCATTTTAGAATTTACCTACACAAATAAGGTACACATTTAAGTACCAAGTACTACTGGTACATTTTAAAAAGGTGCAAAGATTACTCCACTCCCACAAAATCTCATACTTTGGGTTGAGTAGAGTTCAAGATAAGGACTAGACATTCCTATAAAAACAGGACTTTCATACCTGTATTAGATACTTGGAAATGTGTACATTTATCAGTTTATAATGGATGAATGCTTATGCTTCTGAGCCTTAAACAAGCGGTATGTCTCTGCTCTATAGGAAACTATATGGTAATGGAAACTGTGACAGAATTCCAGAAATGTGGACCATCCAGGGCATGGAGCTCTATTTGGGATATGTGTGCCATCACCATGTCCAGTTCCAGCTTTCAAGGAGCCGCATAGTTTTGATCTGATCTGGGGACAGACACCAGCGGTATAGGGAATAATTTTGTAAAGTGCTAAACATTTCTTGTGAGGTGCTGAGCAGCGTTACCTTGTAAAAAGGACAGGGGAAGAAAGAGCCACTCAAGACACATTGAGGTTGCTCAGTGCTTCACAAGAAGTACTCAGCATGGTGCAGGCTTGGGCCTCAATTGAATATAGAAAAACATTTTTTTGTAGCTGTTCCCAATACTTCTTAGTGACAGAAACTGCTGAGGCAAGGGAGATAAAAAAGTGGCTGAAAGTTGGTGTACTGGAGAGACCCAGTAGTGAGGGGAGCGCATTGAGATTCAGGTTTGCTCAGAGCTGGGCAGATAACTTTGCCCAATACCTGTTGGAACCCAACCCAGCGCAACCATTGCTATGAGTCACTGTTCACACCTACCACCTTCTAAACAGATACTGACATGATATGGACAGGGAGGAAGTTCTCAAAGAAGGGAAAGAGTCAGTTATTGTTTTGGTTTGTAATGAGAGCACCGGGTGAAAAGCTGTGTGCCTGTAGGAAAGGTGAGGATGAAACTCCTGGACAATGTAGGGAAACTGCCCTCGGCATTCTGGGCCTACTCACAAATGTGCCAAGTGTGATGTGATCCCCAGTATATACTAGAATGAAGCCACCAGAACTGTGTCTTGTGTGTGCTACTGGCACAGGGCAGATCTAAACCAGGAACTTGGAGGCGGAAAGCTTTATGCTTCACTTTCTTGGTGCTAGCCAAATATATTTAAAAAAATAATATATGTGTGTTAAGCATTAAAAGGAAAGTGTAATTGCAAAATCAAGCCCCAGAGAATGCCTCGGAGAATACTTTTTATTGGGTGAGGAATTAACATTTATTGCAGATTATTTTACAAATGTCACAGTGCTGACCTGAAAGCTTTAATGATTGTTGAGATCACATGGGTACAGAAATGCTTAGACTGCCGATCAAAGGGAGACTGACTCTTCTGATATGGCTGTGGCTTCTTTCTCTCTAATCCATTTTTGGTGCAGTATCAAAAGCAGGGTAATGTTTTTCTCTAGCTTTGGGAAAAAACACTGCCTCCTCTTGGTATCTGAAAACAAGCCACTTGGGTTCCAGGACAGGAGGCAGAGGATAAAGATGAAAGAGGAAAGGCAGGATGTGAAAGTAGGTGGAACACTGGAGGCAGCTGTTGGCTTTTTGTGTTGGGAAGGAAGGGCAGAGTGATGCATTTGTCTTGAGCTAAATCTGAGGGGAAGAATTATCATGTAGAATGGGAAAAAAGGAAAGGAAACATGAAGGAGGGTAGGTGAAAGCATGAGGAACCTCTAGGAGACTGGCTATATCCTGAGGGTCACATATCGGCAGTTCACAGAATAATTTCTGTGAATTTTCAGATAGCAATTGAAGACATGTTAGACCAATGGCAACATTAGATTGCATACTCTGACTTTCACTGTGTCACAGGAACTCCTTCTTTGAGCCCAGTACCTTGCATTTGACTAATGTGTGTCTTCTAGAAAGCCATACAGCCTTGATTTTAAAGATATCAGGTTATGGATACCATACCATTTTCTTTGATTGCTTGTTCTAATGGTTAATTGGCCTTATCTAAAATTCATGCCTAATTTCTAATTTGAATTTCTCCTGATTCATTTTCTAGACTCCTTTTGAACCAGGTATTTTCTCCCTAAAGCAATGTTGACACATTGTCATCAAGATGCCTCTCAATCTTTATTTTTTGTAAGAAGCCATATCGAATTCCCTTTGCTAGGCACCTCAGTGTACTCCTGGTCCATCCTGCTAGAGGCCCCCCAAAATGTTATTGCAAAAGTTGATTGGTTGGATCCTCCTTCTTCTTACTGCCTTTTGTGATTTAGGCTGTGGCAGATGTTCATTTAATGGTACAATGGGACCTGATCACTGATCTCAACAACTGATCTACTACACATACATGGTAGGATGTGATTTTGGGGACAAGGCTCAGATCCTAATCATGCTCTTTTTACTTTCCAGCACAGAGGGAGCCCACTGTACATGCCTAGAATTGCTGCCATCATAGCAGAGCCAAAGGTTTAAACTAGGCATTTGTTAAAGCCACCTGGGATTCTCAAACTGTGTGTCCCTGTGTCTAAATCCCCTGAGAGGTCTAATCTGACATGGGTGCTGGGGCCAAGTGTAATACACCCTCACAACATGGAATTGAGTACCCACAACTACTTGAATGGATGATGATAGTGATGATATCCATTGTCTTGCATAATATCCTAGTGCTAGACTGTCCAACTTCTGAGTGGCTGGGGACCTGGCTTGACAAAACTGTGCTGCACCCCCAGGCTGCACAGTATATATGCTGATTCCTTTTCACCGCACTGTGTGACTGCAAAGACTCCCCGGACTTTCCTCGTGTATGGGCTGCATAGGATTCATAGACTGCACGTCCCTGAAGGCTGTTGGGCAGGGGTAGGAAGCAGAAGCTAGAGGAGGGAGAAGAAGCATGGAGACTCCTGCAGCAGCAGCAGCAGTTGTGGCGAGAGTGCTGGACAGGCAGGAGCCTGCAGGTGATGAGTTAACTCCTCAAACCTGATGCAGTCTGTGGGTTGCAAGTTGTCTTAATGGTTAGACCACTTGCCTAGGAAATGGGAAACTGGGTTATAACCCTTCTTGGTCTCAAACCTACATCTCATACCTGCCAAGAAAGTGGCCTAAGTACCAAGATAAAGGCTAGGCCGAAGGCACTGTCTACTCTCAACACACCAGATACAGAGATCTTGAGAGTAATTGTGTGGAGTGTCCCCTGGTTTGTGTAGGTGAGCAGGAATGAGTGAGTAGGAAATTTTAAAAAATGGATGTCTCTGGCAGCACCAGAGATGTGGTATTAGGTAAACCTTCACTGACTATATTTATAGAGACTTTAGATGCCTAATCTGGATTTGTGGATTCCACTCCTGAAGCCCAGTTCCTAAATGTTAGGTATGGAAATACTGACATCTAATTCCCCTTTTGGAACTGGATGTATGGTCTGGAAAGTACCTCATCATATTAATTTGACATGAATGCATTACCTAGTGGTTCTCAACTTTTTTAGTCAAAAGGCACCTATAATTATACTCATGACACCCTTTGAAAATGTCATCTCTTAACTATGAGAAAATAATAGAGCTATTTCTATGTTGTCAAGAATTTAGAAAGACCACAACAGGTCAGAATGCTTTTGACACTATGGATTCCTATTTGAACTTTCTGGGTTTATCTTTGAACCATATGTCTTAACACATAACAGTACTAATATTGTATATCACCCTTAAAACAATCTTATGGCATCCTGGTTGAGAATCACTGCATTATGCACCTTCTTTTCAAATATACTGAAAAAATATTATGGACCAATTCTTCCCTTTCTTTATTGTTATTAACAATTTTTGCCATATCCACCTAATTCAGGGGTGAGCAAAATATGGCCAGTGGTTTGGACCTGGCCCACCAATTGATTGCCTCCTGCCCCTGTAGCAGTGCAGCATGGGTAGGAGGAAGAGGAGGAGCCACTGGAGGCAGAGAGAGCCAAACAGTACCTGGGTGGCTGCAGCCACACATGAAGGAGCCCTGCCAGAATCTGTGTGCATACTGGCTGGGGCTGGGGCCATTGGTGGGCATGGGAGGAAGCATGCATGGGCTGCCCCAGGGAGTGAGTGGGGCACAGCCCCATGCAGAACGCTGATGGGGAGCCGTTGACTGGATAAGGGGGTGTACCGCATTTCCTCCTCCCCGCACCTACCTCTGTCCATTCCCCTTACCCTGGCAGGCTCCTTGGACCTGGGGCATAAGCAGCCCCACACAGACATACCTCACATACCCCCTATACACCCACCCCTCCATTCCTGCTCACACACTCCCTCCTTCCTTTAAGCTATTATGCAATTGCCTCTATTCATACTACTCAGCAAAAAAAATCAGGATAAAAATATTTTTTTAAATAAAATAAAAATATGTTATAGTAGTTGTTTAATTTTGAGAAATTGATTTTATTTTTAAACTATGAGTGGTAAAATGATAACTTCTGAAAGGCTTTGTGCTTGTAGCTCTTGACAGCTCACCAAAACTCATTAAGTGGCCTGCCAGCTGAAATAATTGCCCAACCCTGACCTAGTTCCTATGAGGATTTGTTTTGATTCTCATATATTTCATTCTATATTTTTTTCTATCTATAAAGTCATTTTTCCAGCTATGTACTATGTTTTATGAAACACACTTGCAGTTACAGATCTTCTGTAGAAGCACGCTTATGTGTTTTTAATGACTTAGGAATGACTGATAAGCAAGGCTGATTAAAGACCATTATTGTTATTAGTTAAAATATAGAAAGGGTTAAACAGACAAATAAACTGATCTGTGAAATTAGATTGATACCTGGGGTTTTACTCTTTGTTCTTATTATGAGGAAGATTTGATGCTATTTGTTACTAACAGGACATGCAGAAATGCAGTAAAATTATCTGAGCATGGTTATATTCAAATGGTATGGCTAAATACTTAAATGACTATTGCCATGTGATATATCTAAAGTAAATGTTTATTGGCAACACAATTTAATTCCATGCATAGATTCATTGCAATCATCTTGGAACAGGAGAATCTGAATAATCCTAACTAGCTTTGCTGAGCAAGTTTGCTTTATTTTAAAATTTTCAAGGGCCAATTCAAATAAATTATGAGGAAACAACACAATGATTTAAATTAAGATGCATAAACATGAGTAAAAGGCAAAGATTTTTTCTAGGAAACCATTCAGATAACAAAGTTATTTAGTTACTTTATTTTAATATTTCTGTGTACTTGACTGTTCTTAACCTTTTTAAGGTAGTTGTGACAAAAAACACATTTTTACAGACAGCAATATGCCTGCAAATTTCCATTGTTTTTCCTTTAAAAAAAATCTTGTTTATTAAGTCACTCCTGTTTGTGGACTACAAGACTTTCTGTTCCGGGGGTAAAAAATCATGTTTGCATCCCAAGGCCAAGATGCCAGCATAGTTCTTTCATAGCCAATGAACTACAGCTACTTTGCTCTTGAAATACAATCCAGTGCTGTTGAAATCGAAGTGAGAGTCCAACTCACTGTGGGAAGCTTTCAGTGTACTGCAGTGGGAAGTGAACCAGCCAACTTGTATTTGGGTACACTTTAGGGGCCATTGGATCCACACAATCATGGACTGCACTGCATTTCCTTTTGCCAGGTATCAGTGTCACATGTCCAGAGAGGTAGCTTGAAGACCCCCTTTCAGCATATGGGATACAGGAATAGGTAAACCTTTGAGCATGACACCTTTGCCAGCACATCTGTACCCACCACAAAGTGAAGGTGATGCAGCATCTTGCATGTAGAGTTGGTCAAAAGATTCCAATAGCTTTTCATGGGAAATTCTGAAAAATATTTGCTATTTTGAGGGAAAATCAAACCTGAAAACCATTTAAAAATGTATATAATGTTTTCAGTAACAAAAATATATTTCAGTTAAAAAATTATTTTAAATAAATTGCAAAACCAACATTTTGGTTTGGGGATTTTGTGATGTCTCCTTTCTCGTCCTCTCTTTTGCCATGGAGGGAAGGTATTTTTGTGGCCTGGGAGCTGGTTAAAAGATAGGAAGCCAAAGTAGCCCTACATGGCCACTATTCAGGATGGAGGGCAGTCAAAATGTGGTCCCACAGGGACCTGTGCCAGGCCTGGTTTATTCAACATTTTCATTAATGATCTGGAAATGGGGGTACACAGTGAAATCTCTAAGTTTGCAGATGATACTCAGTTATTCCAGGTAGTCAAATCTCTAGCTGACAGTGAGGAGCTTCAGAAAGATCTCATCAAGCTAAGTGAGGGGAGAAAAAATAGAAAATTAACTTCAGTGTCAACAAGTGCAAGGTAAAGCACATGAGAAAAAATAGCATCAATTATACACACTCAGTGCTGGGTTCTGAACCAGATGTTATGACTCAGGAAAGAGACTTTGGATTAATTACAGACAGACAGTTGTCTATAAAACATCAGTTCAATGTGAAGCAAACAAAATTACTAATAAAGTGTTGGGCATTACTAAGAAAGGAATTGAAGAAAATGGAAAACATCATCAGGCCACTATGCAAATATATGTCTTGAATACTGTATGTAGTTTTGGTCTCTGTATCTTGAAAAGGATGTAGCACAGGGGTGTCAAAATCATCTGAACTCATTAGCCAGTCTGCAGGTAGGATTGGGCCCACAGACCTCTTCCCTCTCTTTCCCTAGCACACCTGATCCAGCAGCTTTTCCAGTTCATCTCTGCCTTATGCTGTGTGTGGCACAGATTCTGGAGTAGTTGGAACACCACCACACCACACACATGTCCCAGCTCACCCAGCACTGGGGACAACATACTTCACAGGTCTTACCAGCTGGAGCTGCACGCTACAGGGGCTGCATTAGTGAGGGCCACAGAAACCCCTAGGCTGTAAGCCATGTCTGCATGTGAGTGGATGTTTCCCACCCCCTTGCACCACATAAGCAGGTGAATGGGCACCCACTGCCCCTGTGCAGTGCAGGAAGCTGCAGGTGAGGTAGGGCACTGTAGGAACTGATAAGCCATATTTAAAAAATCAACTAAAATATTCATCAGCTCTGCTCACAGGCTTTGGCCTTGCTTCAGCAAAGCACTTCAGCAACCATTATCCTCTGAGTAATCCTAATGAAGTCAATAATGTTATTCATGTTCTCAAATGCACACCCATGCTTAAGTATTTTCTTCTGTTGGGGTCTTTGTGAGCAGAATTTGTTTTTTGTTTCCCACAAAATACTGTAGATGTCAGATCAATGCACTTTATATTTTCAAAACAACAATGGTCAGGAATTTCCTTGTGAGATTTTTGTATATAATTTTAGATGAATATTTAACAAAATACTCCACTCCCATAAAATGATATTATTTCCAGTGGCAAAAAATGCTCTGCTTCATTTATTTACAAGTCCCGTGCTAATTTCTGGAAAAAAACAAGTAGCACTGATGATGATGACAATAAATCAAGATACTTCTCACAAAGAGAAAAGATTGCCTGTGACTCATAAGACATCAAGCCCAAGAGGCATTTTCTATAGGGCTATCAAGTTGAAACATGAATTCCTTTGTGACCTCTGACTGGAGTTTAACAGCAGCTGTTAAAAAACAGTTGAGTAACAGATGCTGTGAATTTAGGATCAATAAATTAGGGTCCTGATTAAAGAAAGCGTCACTCTTCAGCTTAAGGTGTTTATACATGTGCTTAACTGACAAACAAAGCATCCGGTTCTAGGCCCTGAAACCAGAAGTTCCTTTCATTTTCTTTTCTTTTGTATGGCATCAGATATCAACTTCCAAATCAATGAGCCACTGTCTGGTATTATCGTTCAATGTGTGGATGCCATCTACTTTGCCTCAGCATTTGTAAAGATTGCAGCTTTCAATTAATGGCTGTGTTGTTTGTTGGACGCTGCATTCACACAGGGGGCTGTCCAAGTTGTTCATCTTGTGAAGTGTTGTTTTGAAGAGTTCATGTTTAGATCTCAGTCTGTTCAGCTTGGTCCATGCTTCTCTGATGAGGTGATACCCAATGGGTGACTTGTTTGGTATTCATATAAGACAATGTAGGAATAGGCCTTTTGACTTCCCAATTTTGTTCCCTTAAGAACATGCTACTGTTATCAAACTAGGTAAATTGATCAGTAGTTTCAGAATTACATTCAAGGGTTTGTGAAGATATTTCCTGTGCTGTTCTGAACATAAACAATGAATTTTTTAATATTAATGTTCTTTAAAACACGGACTGAATTGATACACACAATCAGAAGACTTACAATTCAACAAAGCTTGTTAAGGGTTAAAGTAAGGACAGCAATAAAGTCTGAGATCCTCTCCTCTTGTGCAACAAGGCATAAATGGGAACAACTTAAAGCAGTGGTTGAATCACTAAGCCACAGGTCATGCATTAGCTAGGCACTGAGCCACTGCATTGGATAAAAAATAGTGGAGAAATTTATGTGATATAAGAAATAAGGGCCTGGAAGCTGTGGCAGAGCCAAGCAAGGAATCAGAAGTGAGGAGTGTATTCCCACTCTTCTGCTTCAGGAAGGGCTAGAGGCTGCATGAGATTAGGTAATTTTAGGTATTGAACACAGTACCTAGGTGCCTAAGTGGGTTTAGGTGCACATGTATGATCCTATTCCCCCATTCTCATGTTCCTGGAAAACAATTAATACAGATGGTAGATGGGTCCTTCTTCTGCTTGCTGCTTTTTGTGACTTTGTCTTAAGATTAAGGCAATGGTCTGTTACAGAAGCAGGGATATTACTGGGTTTCAGGGATTTGAACAGGGTGGAATAAGTTTACACTTAGACACCTAACTTTAATTCACTACCTACTGGCTGGAATAAGATCAGACCCTCAGGAAAGAAATTATGGCCTCACTGAAGTCCATGGGAATTTTGCCAGTGATGTCAGTGAGACCAGGATTTCACCTTAGGATTTTGGACCTTTCAGGAACAAGCACTAGGCCATGACCCAAAATTCAAGTGTTTAGAAATCATTGGATTAGCTTGGCTTTATTTGATAGAAGTAAGGGATGATGTTGGTTCTCACTGAGTGAAGCAGAAGCCCTAGACTATTCACACTGAAATGAATGGCAAAACTCATGCTCACACTAATGGGAGTAGACCTGGGCCTCAGATCAAATATAATAACAGCGAGCCTTCTGCCTCTTTAATGACTTTCTCTTCTTGGGCCACTGGGGAGGCAGCTTAGCTGAGTCCAGCTTTTCCGTTTTTATTGTGCCACGCTAGAAATCACAATGGAGCAGCATACGGCAGTAATTAAAGACAGAGCCCCCACGGAGTTCATACTGAAGCTTAGATAATCTGATTAGTAACTACTTGAGAGATTTTTCAGATATATTCATATATTATATCACTATAGATGAAATCCATACACTGCTTGTATGCAAAAATACATACATTTTGTGATGTGATTGAGATTTTTTTCAGTTATGTCTAAGTGGTATATATGTAATTGAGATTTGTATATAAAACATAGTTAAATGTAAAGATAAGGTAAAATAAGTAGCTAAAATAGGTAAAATAAATAGGTAAAAAAGTAAATATTGCTAAATGATAGTTTTACTTACAGATGGAGATAGAGATATGAGTGATATTTATGTACTATTTCAGTTAAGAGGGGTCATGTTTTAAACCATAACTAGCAACACTCATCCATTCCCACAAAGCTGACAGATGTTAAAGGAGACAGTGAGTTGTTCAGCAATTAGGTTTTGGCAGAGCAATGACAAGCTCATTTCTATAATCTACAGATATTTTCTTCAAACACTGCTAACCATTCCTATAAACAGTACTTGCCTAATATTTCATATATCAGAGTCAAATATTTGTATCAAAGCATTTTTTTAAAAAATCTGAATCTCCAAAGATAAAAATGTTTGAAAATTTCAAAGACAACTAAGTTTTGTGGTAAAGTTTTCAAAAGTGTCTAAGGTTATGTCCACAAAATAAACTTAACCATCTTCAGGACAGGCATCATGTGCTGCTCCACACATGGTACTTTCTAAACCAGAAGCAGCATAGTTACAACCATACAATGTTAGGCCACTTATAGCTTATTCTGTAAGCACTTAAGCATATTCTTGACTTTACAATGACAACTAGTTCCAGTAAAGTCAAGATAATTCCTCTCTATGTAAGTCTGCACACATTTAGTTTTTGCACAATTAGTGTCTCAGTTTGAATTTTCCCAAGGATTGAAATTTTTGTATTGAAACGTTTAACAAATCTACACAAGATGGGATTGTACATGTCATGAAAGTTTGCATAAAATGTGTTAACATAGGGGTTCCTGATCATATCAACCAAAAAAAAGAGGACTGTACATCACAAATTTCTAGCCCTATCCTGTGGCATTTGTGACCTTTATGTGATCATTTCCTATAGTCATTACAGTTTCCCCATATTATTTTCCCAACCATCTAACTTCTCTAAAGAGCACAGAGCTCCAAGGATCCATTCTGACTGAAAGTAAAACTGCACACAGATGATGTCATATACTGACATCATGTTTTCTATTTGTGAGACATACCAGGAATTCTCTGTTGGTGGCATTCACATTTTAAATGTTATTATGCCATTTTTTCTAGAAAAGAAAAAGCTAAATCTACCTAGATCTGCTGATCTGTAACTCCAAGTCCCAAATATCATCACAATTTAGATGTCTAGCTGCTCTAACTACACCAACATAAAATTAAGACCCTTTTGCATTCTAGAGTATATGCACTGCAAAGAACCCAAGTCTGGCACTAGAAGCTTGGTAGATCCACCCAAATTTTGACCTAAGCCCCCAAACCCAATGCCACCACACAGAGAATAAGTTTTGTAGCTTGTACTGCACTAAGGGATTCCAGACCCCAGTTATGCAGAAACCCATGAATCCCCCAAACAATGGGATGTAGCAAATCTAGCTAATATTTGCCTTTTTCCTATATTCCATTCTACATATAGAAGAGTACTGGATCCTGATGCATTCAGACACATGAACACTGCAAAATTCTGCATCTGGAATCTCACTGCAATCGGTGTGATGGTTTTTGGTGTCAAGCTCCAAGTTACACAAACATTCAGGGCTGCTTCTGTTTCACTTGTGGGGGTGCGGTGTGGGGATGTTGGAGGGGGGACCTGGACCCTCTTTTGGATACCAGTCCTATAGCACTAGAAAACACATATTGGGCAATAGAAGTCTGCCAATTTTTAACTACAGCCTCTCAAATTCTATTGCCTAAATCAAGAAGAAGATATAGGAGTTCCTAATGAACTGTCAAATCCAGACTCTGTTGTAACAGTCAACATATGCATCTAAAATCCCAAACCTCAAAATGGTACCAGCTCAAAAAGGAAGAACAGATGCTCTACTCTCACTCAAAAATTCAGATCCTGGTATATCCCTGTTCAATAGCACCACAAAGATATTCAGCATTCTTAGCCTGGTGAATCCTGCCCAAAGCCCCAAACTGTATAGTCAAAAAAGCACATTATCCTTTAGAAAAATGCTAGCTCTAATACATACCAGTGCAAAAGCAACTCAAGAATATGTACGTTGCACCTGGGTCCTGTTGGATTTGACCATTTTTGGCTACAAAGCACTTTTCAATTTTACTGAGTAAATACAGATCATGTACAGGCAGTCCTCAACCTACAACATTTCCAGTTACATTTCTCACTTACAATGCTTATAAACTGACACCATTTCAGCTTTCTGACATCAGTTTAGATTGTACAATGCTTGATCCAATGCAATGCCATACCAGTGAACACATTCACTGCATCACCCATCTCCCTGGAAAACATCTGTCCAAGCTTCCTTGGACACTTTCTTTAAGAAAGCAGCCAAGGCTCCAGAAAAACCTGCAGCCAAGACTCCTGAGAAGACTCCAACCAAGAGCCCTCAAAAAGTCCAGCAGTCACCTCAAAGAAGTCCTTCCAAATCAATGGGATTGCTTATTACAATATAAATATGCTAATGTAGCTATATTACTCATCTATAATTGATTGAGTACAAAATTTATGGGTTATTTTTGGTTAAAACAGGGTATCAGGGCTTGGTTCAGGAACCAATCCCCCATTTATAACATTATTTCCTATGGGAAAATCAGCTCCAGGTTGCAACATTTTGACTTAAGATGCAGTTTTCAGGAACCAATTGTGTCATAAGTCGAAGGACTACCTGTATAGTCACTCCTACAATAAAAATCTGGCCCCTCATCACTCCTAGCACACAAACACTTGAAAAATCCAATTGCAGATCTAAGTCCAGCATATCTATCTTGTATTATCACCATCATCACAAATTTTATCTTCTGGATAGATAACAAGTACAGCTATGGATGTGCATTGGATAAATCTGTAGGTAATGTGCTTAGATTTTTTCAGCCTAAGGGATTTTTAGACCTGTATAACATTATAAATTATTTACAATTAATGGAATTACAGTATGTAATTCCTTTACATTGTTTTGATTATCTCCATTAATTGCTAACCGATCAAGTGTTCAAGTTAAATTACACAACCACTGGACCAGTTACATTGCAAAATATACATACATAATATGAAATTTGGAGGTACAGTATCTAGACAAAGTGATGTCAGAGGTAGGCTATTATGGTTTCACTGAAACACAACATGTGGGATACATATTGCATAGCTACATTTTGCTATATTGATGCAACCTTTTTTCTCTATTTAGACAATTCTACTTTGATGAGGAGGGAGGGCTGAGGTTTAAAATTGGCAGTGTGAAACAGGATCCTAGAACCAGATATATGCTTTTCTAGTGGCGTTAGGCCAGCAAGCATCAAAGCTTGAATTTTATTTCATTAATATAGGAGAAATGATGCTTGTTTTCTATTTAGATTATACAAACTATAATTTGGGCCCCCAAAAATTGCAAAGCTCCAACTGCAGCACTGATCCATGAGGGTGCATCTAAGTCCATTGTTTTTAGCTACTTTTTTTCTGTTGCACTGCAATAGTGGTTTGTTTTCAGTTTAAGCCATAGAATATGTATTGGGGCCTGGATGAATGTGAGGATCCATATTCCAGATCCTGCTTTTTGCAGCCATCCCATACTGAGATGCAATGGTTCAAGGACTTTGTTTAGTGAAGAGACAGACTTATTTGTTCTTGAAATGCTATGAAGTTGGGTGTTTAGGGGCAACATTTGATGAGATTTAGTAGGTTCCAGTGCTCAGGCTCTGGGTTATGCTGGTGCACAGATTTTCTGTGCCAGAAGTGACTAGTCTAGTTGTATAACGTAGGGACTTTCTACACCCAGGTTTATTATTTTTGTATCCTTTAGAGGTGCATGGGTTTGAGATGAAGACTGGAACCCAGAGCGTTCACCACCCCTGCATTTGTGCATCACAAGAGAGTGTCATTGCAAAGAATGAGCACCATGGGGCCTTTCCTTACAGTTGCTTCTACAAGTGCTGCAGCAAAAGGCAACCAAAGGGGCCTTGAGTTACACTGCAATTACTTGCGTCTCGGGCAGCCGGAGCTGTCCAGAGGATCGCTAATTTAATCAGACGTCAGGCGGGCTGGTGATGGAGAGGCGAGAAAGCTTATTGGTTTTAAAAGATTATTTTACTTATGCCACGTGGAATGGCAGCGCAGGCCTCAAGGTAGCTTGCTTGCGTTGTCATGGTTAAGTAAACAAGTTGCTAATAAACAAGTTGCTAATAAACGAGTTTTTGAATGAAAAGGAACCTGCAGGATAACGAGGGTATGTCAAAGGGACCCAGTGACGGGGAGATATTGGTAGCTGATCAGTCCACGAGGTTTCCTCAGTCGTGCTACAGAATTCTCTGTGATTACTCTGCTGCGTGCTCAGAGGTCTCCAACTTGGGCGGAAGCTGCATGAACTTTTATATGTCCGGAGTGGCCAATAATGGACTGCGAGGTAGGAATAACTAATTAAGCGGAACGTGACCAGATTTGGGGTAATGGCTCCATGCAGTCTATTGTGACTTGGACACTCAACTGATTTGGTTATAACAACTTGCAACTATTCCAGGCTTCATTAAGAACTATCCCAAGGTTTGCTTTCACTCCCCAATGGCTCACACAGCTACAGATGGCTGCAGGTGACCGGAAATCAGAGAGCTGCTTCTCTGCACTGATGGTTAGGGAGGAGATAAAGGATACATGGCTGAGGGGACAGCAAAGCCACTGCCCTTGGACAGGGGGCTCCCAGGCATTGGCTTGGACAGGACCCTGAAGGCACTGTGTGTACACAGGATCCTGTGTATACATGTGTGGAATTAGCACGTGTGGAATTAGTGTGTGAACACACGTAATCAGCATGTATGTATTTAATCAGTGTATACATACACGTAAACAGTGCCTGTATGCCCCGGTGTGTAATCAGTGTGTCAACAATGTGTCCACCCGTGTAACCGATGTGTGCATACATGTGTATAATCACGGGGAGGTGTGCAATCAGTGAGCCTGTGTGAGTGTGTTACCAGCATGTGTGTACTCTAACCAGTGTGTCTACACCTACATAACTCGTGTGTGTGCGATCCGTACGTGTGTGTAGTCAGTGCGTCCGCACCTGCATAAGAAGGGTGTGTGCATCACCAGGGTGTAAGATGTGTGTGCAATCGGCGCGTGCCCGTGCGTGCGGCGCGGCGCGGCCCGCGGGCGGCTCCGGGCCCAGGACGCCGGAGCGAGCGGGTGCGGGTGCGGTCCCGCGCCGCGGGGACTGCCGGGCGCGCCGCGGTTGCCAGGACGCGGCGGCGGGAGCGGCCCGGGCCGCGGTTCCAACTGGCCCGCACCAACAGCCGCTGCCGGAGCATCCGCCAGCCCCGCACCGCCCCCGCGCGCTCATTGGCCCCGGCTATATAGGCCGGGCCGGGGCTGGGCCGGGCCGGGCCTGAAGGCGGGGGCGCAGGTAAGGCGGGGCCCTTGCCCTTGCCCTTGCCCTTGCCCTTGCCCTTGCCCTTGCCCTTGCCCTTGCCCTTGCCCTTGCCCCCTGTCTGTACTGCTCTGAGCCTACACAGATCAGGTTCAGATCTCAGGTGTTCACACCCCCCCCCGGCCCCGTACTGATCCCAGCAGCTGGGATCAAGATGCAAGCTGTAGTCTATTTGATTGGGGCACTAAAAGGAGCCTGGAGGAAGGCTGCTACCTCTCTACTACAGTGTATGTGTGCATGCATAGGTGACTGGTAGGGGTGCATATGCCCTCTCCGATGACCAATACTTATGCTGTTTGATGGGCTAGTGCCCCCCCACCAACAGGACTGCTGCCATTGGTGGGGTGTGTGTGTGTGTGTGTGTGTGTGTGTGTGTGTGTGTGTCAGGAGGGAGAGAAACCAGGAAGATGATCAGCCTTGGAGGAACAACTAACCTGCTTTTCTCTTTCTTTCATGCTCTCTCTCCCCACAGCTGTCTGCTGCTGACTTGGAGGCCATGCGGCGCAGCGAGGACAAGGGTGGGATCTCCCAAACGGGGAACCGGGAGCCCAGCCAGGCTGCAGCTCCTTCCAACCAGCCTGCCCTGCAGAGGGCCGTGCTTGGGTTGCTGACCGAGAATGGACAATGCCTTCGAGCCTGCGGCCAGGTAACTTTGGAGATCTGCTGCCTACACCAGGGTGTGACCTGGTCTGACAAACTTTTTGGGTGCTGGTGCAGAGACAGTGTGAGCAGGGATGGTGCAGGTAGCTCAGCTGGGATGGTGCAGGGTAAGCCAGTTGTCAGAACTTCTGTGCTAGAGTTAGGCTGCTTCTGGGAAGGCTTATTTCTCTCTGTGTCATGTACAAAAGGCCACTTCTGATAGGCAACTTCTGTTCTGTTGCTGATCTCTAAACTTAAGGTTTAAAAAAAAAAAAATGAAACCAATAAAACCTCACCCTAGTTCTGCAGACAAGCCTGTAAAACTGAAGCATGTTTCTGTGATATTGATACACAGGTATCCCCTCTGTCTGTAGTACCCAAACTTCTCAAAGTCTTACCCCAACAAGACAGGTTTTTAGATATCTAAAGTCCTAGGTACCTAGCTTGATGATTATTCTTCCCTCTAGCTAAAGTGGCTTCTGACTCTCAGCTCCCCTCAAAAGGGGCACAAGGTAACAACCCTCCCAAACAATGATATTGGGCACTTTCTTTTTAAACCCACAGCTTGGAAACATGTAATTTTGCAAGGCCTGGCTTTCACATTTTCAGATGGGCTTCTAGCTCATAGGAGTGGAGGAAGGGAAGAAGTGTTTAGGTTATGCCAAGGCCACATTTAAGGTGCAAACCAAAAAGTAAACCACCTGCTGTAGAGTCTTCAGTCATAAGCCAGTCTCTACTCTAAAGGAATATTTAGAATTAACAGTATTGGGACTGACTTGACTAATACATGACCCGTTTCCTCTCCATGCTGCATAGCAAGTGGCCATGAGGAGTGGGGGGGCATTTGAAGGGCAGTGCTTCAGTTGCTACCCAATAAGTAGGACTTCTCATAGTAGGAAAGAGGATGGAAGGGACACTGCTGGCAAGCACTTCATATAGTGATGCTTTTCTTAACCTGCTCAATCTTTTTCCTGATAGGAAGGTCACTGAAGGGACTGTTAAGCAGCCTTTTTAAATGCTAGAATGTGGGGTTTGGTGGAAATGCAGATGCTGCTTAATTGCCAACTCCTGCCCCGTGCTTTCACAGTTGTGTGGTTGCCTACAGGATTCCTATGTCGTGGCATGATGTTCAGGGAGCTAGAACTACTCCCAGGGGAAACCTTTATTTTTGCCTTGGCCCCTCTTCCCTTGCTGATCATATTACCTCTGGCACAGCAGCTGGTCCTGAAACCTAAGGCTTGTATTACAAGTTCATGTGACTCTAGTACAGCATAGCAAAAATTGGCTAGAAATGCACTTTTCCTGTAATATGGTTGCTATTCCTTTAGGGTGTCTGATAGCCACCTGACTGACAAAATAGTAAATGACTCTTACTTTCACTGACTACCACCTTTTAGGTTTCACTTTGCATTGCATGGTAAAAGCCATGCTCTGTGCCCTTCAAGCCTGTTCCTAAACAAAAAGATCCTTGTTTTCAGAAATATGGAGAAACCACTGAAGCTAGTAGGCTTTCAGCATCACTTGCTTGAGTCTGTGTGCAGTTCTTGGTGGTATAGTCCACTAGCCTGTATTTATCCTAGCCATAGATTCAAACCCAATATGCCTTTTCCTACTCCTGTTTATGTACAGCTGTTGGTTAAACTGAAGTAGTCTATGGGGTGGGGAGGGGTCAGAGGAACAAAACAGAGTTACCACTTGTAATCTGTAGCATAATGTTATTTTATCCATGCACACTGCTTTTTGGGCCCCCCCCCCCCCAAAAAAAAAACAAAACAAACAAACCCCAACAAACAAAACCAAAACAAAACAGTAAGCTTATTGGTAAAGCTGACAAATATTATTTCCTTTCCTTCCTTGTTATCTTAGTTTAATGCTTTCAAGAGTCCTAGGCTTCACTTTACAATTCGTATCTTTTAACCAACTAGCTTGAAATGTAGTAACTATTCTATATATTCAGTAACTCTCTGAGGCTGGTCCTCTTCCTGACATCTAATAATCCCTTATGCTGCTTGTGCTGAAGACCAAACCTGGTATACCGTTAATATGCCATGTGGCATAAAAGACTGCTTACAGCATGAAGGCAATAAGTAGAACTTGCATACCAATTGTTAATTGCAAGCTTTCTTCTTAGCTAACTTCTAGCTTTTTGATGCAAATAGTTTTCTCTAGTTGGTAACCTGCAGTGCTGTATAAAGTGGGAAGCTTTCTCTTAAAATGGGAATTGTTCTGTTCCCACCAATTCTCTCCCTACAGGATTACTCTCTACTCTGTTTCAGGGCACTACCATTATCAGGCACTTCTCGGGCTCCGAAAATACCTTCCCTCCAGGTGGAAAAAACACACGACCGAGCTGCATGGTTAATGCAACATCAAAGCAAGGGTTTGCTATTTACATAGATGAACCAGAGCAGAAAGAAAGATACAAGTGCACAGTTGTAGAAGAGGTGGAACCTAGCCTGTGTGAAGTGGCTTCTAGTACAGTGAAATCCAGTATTCATCTGCTATTGAATTTGAGCACAGGTAACTGGTCATTGCACAAACCTTGCATATGACATTGATCTGTAATGTGAAGCAATTGGCTTCCTTTGCTCAAATCTCTTGCATAACTACCCAAAGTGTTTGTGAAGTGGAAAGGAATAACAACTAAGCCAAATCATCTATCAAGACATTTATGTGATGTCCTGACTATGCAGGTTCTCCCATGGTGGTGGATACATCATTCCAGAATCAGTCTGAAGATCAGCTGGATGCTTCATTCCAGTCTCAACATGAAGATCAGGTGGATAACAACACAGATGTAATGAATGTTGGAGAATATGCAGAAGATATTCATCAGTACCTCAGAGAAGCTGAAGTGAGTAGTTTAACAAACCTAGAATATATGGGTGTCTTTGGCTCTCATGTCATGTCAGCCATGTTGCATAAGACAACCTTTAGCTATTTTGTCTGCTGTTTGATTTGTTTTCTGCAAAACTTTCTTAATTAAGCTCATTTTATTGCTGGCCTCACAAGAGCTGAGCAAAAGGCAGTGAGAAGATCCTTTTGGGATACAGCACAGCCATGGTGAAAGCATCTCTTCACTAGAATTTTTTATTTGGTGTACTCTAGACTTATTGGATGAGGAGAGATCTGACACAGCAAGAAGAGAACCATTGGAAATTCAGCAAAAACAGAAAGCTGAATCATCAGAGAGTGCCTATTGCTTGGGGCTTATGCTCAGCAAAATATTGTGCCCTTTTCACAGATAATTATCAAAACTGAGTTTCTGGACAGTCTTTCAATGGGAGAAGTCTAGGCAATGGACTCTAGTAATCTTAAGCTGGACCCTAATCAGTTAGTGAAAGGGAGTATATGACAAATGTCTGGAGTAGGTCCTTTAGTCTCTTCCAAGCCCATGTTTCTAATTTATACAACTCCTAGCTTTCATCTGAGGATTGGGGGAAGATGGGTAATGCACAGCAGACAAACTGATCACAAAACTATATCTAATTCATCTGTGTACTGGTATCTGCACCTTTTAATGCTGTTGGTGGTAATAGAGAAGATCTTGAACTGTTTTTCATTTCTAGTGTATAACACTGATGTATAAAACATTGAAAATTGTAAATTTTCAGCTAGTATGGCTAACAATATTATTGTAGTGGAGGTCTTAACTTAAGTGTTAAATCTATCCTAACAGGTAAGATACAGACCTAAACCATACTACATGAGGAAGCAGCCAGATATCACAGCAGGGATGCGTGCAATTTTGGTGGACTGGCTAGTAGAAGTAGGGGAAGAGTACAAACTACGTACTGAAACACTGTATTTGGCTGTAAACTTTCTGGACAGGTTTCTTTCTTGCATGTCTGTCCTGAGAGGAAAGCTGCAGCTTGTAGGAACAGCAGCAGTTCTTCTGGCTGCGTAAGTGTTTGTTTTGACCTGTCAGTTGACTGAGATTTTTTTATTTATTTATTTTACATTTCCCCCCCCCCCCCTTCCCATTTTGCTAATGTTTCCTATTTATTAAGATGATTACGATTATGATTGTGATGGTGATTATTATTATTCAACTAGAGATTTGAAATTCATGCTTTCTGAAATATTGGGCAGCACTGGTCAACTTAATTTGTCTTTGTAGCCAAGTCTCAAACCTACTGAGAAGCTTAGTATGAAGTTAGTTTTCTACATTCCTGTGGATTCATGGGGTAAATTAGATCTGCTGAGATAAAACTGGATAGGCTGATTAGTTGAAGCACAGGCACTATATGAAGTATTAGGCTAGAGTTTGAGCAACTTTCTGCTCTGTGCTGATTTTATTTATAGTTGGCCTAGATACAGTAACTAGTCTCACATCTTAAACACAGGATAAGAACCATTTTATTCTGTCTGCAGCATAATGTATTGCTGAGGCTTTTGGATTTTTTTTGTTTTTAATTTTGTTTTTAGTACTTTAGTTATAACTTACAGCCCACAGGATAATATATTATTAGTAGTATGGGACCCAAGAGTGAAGCAAACTGCTGTTTTACAAGATATTATAAATGTGCCTAGTAGCAGTTTAAAAAGACACTTGAGTAAAAGCTAATGCAAGTAAAAAAACTCATGTGTATTAAAGGGCCTACCCTTTTGGAAGGGTTGAAGGTGGACTAGGTGCTCATTTGAACACTATCTTATACTAAAGCTCCTTTGGACTAAAACTGTGGTTTTGATTCATCAGCTTACTACTTGTACTCTCTTTCAGGAAATATGAAGAGATCTACCCACCAGAGGTAGATGAGTTTGTGTATATAACAGATGATACTTATACAAAGAGGCAGCTGCTAAGAATGGAACACCTACTTCTGAAAGTACTGGCTTTTGACTTGACTGTACCAACTGTAAACCAGTTTCTCCTTCAGTATTTACAGAGACATGGAGTTTGTATTAAGACTGAGAACTTTGCCAGGGTATGAATTATACTTCTCTAAGAGCTTGTGGGATGTAGTGATCAGAAAAGGAGGAACACTCATATTTTGAATTGGCTGCTCAAGAATAGGAAAGCTGACAACCATTGGCATTAGAAAATGCTGAGGTCTGTGACTTCCTGTTTAAAAAACAAACTAACAAAACCACAACCAACACCCAAGCTGGGAACTGTTGCCAGGGTTGTGATGTGATCTGGTAAAACTTAAATGTAAACCTAAGGCAAGCCACAAATTTTTGCTTTTCAAAACTTCACATTTTGACTAAACTCCAGAATTATGTCAAACTGGTAACTTGGGATGTCTGGAATACCCTATGATGGAAGCTAGGCTGTTCAATGCTTAGAAATAACATAGAACTCTGCAGGATGGATTGCAAACCTATCTTTAGCTAAGAATCCCAAAGAATAGGGGCGTGGGGGGATGGGAAGTGGGCATACTAGCTTACTTCAGGCCATACAAACTTGTGGCAGTGCTAGTAATAGCTTGTTTCCAGAAGTGTGGTCCTGTGCAATAGCAAGACTGATTAGGATTCTGTTCCACTACTCTGTATCATTCAAACCTGTTGGGGAAAACCCCTGTTGATTTCTGTCAAGGGCAAAATTCCACATTGACTTTCTAAAGAGTTTAAAACAATTTCATTAGGAGGATGTATAATGATTGCTACCATCTCCAAAGCTCTAGCGTAAACAATACAAATCAACTTGTACTTCTCGGAGCATGTTGAACAGAGTGGCGCTTTTCATTTGAAGTTTGCCTTCCTGTTTTATTTAGTATGTTGCAGAGCTGAGTCTCCTGGAAATTGACCCATTCCTAAAGTACCTTCCCTCACAAATGGCTGCAGCAGCTTATTGTTTAGCAAACTACACTGTCAACAAGCATCTGTGGGTAAGCATAAAGTTTGGGGGTGTTGAACAGACTTTTATTTCATCTTTTTTTTTATTGTTTAAAGATCTAGACTTGGAAATCTATCCTGATATCAGGTTTGTTAGATCAAACTAAAGACCTTTTGAAATTAGGGTTCTTACATTTCATTTGGAACGTCCTATCTAGCTAGTCTGACTCCTTTACTTCTCTTATTCAGAGCTTTAGAAGAAGGAGAAGCAGCAGTACCTTGTGCCCGTGATATACCTGAATAACGAGAAACTTGTTGTATAACCAAATGTCTTGCCAATAGATTCAATCCATGCTTTAACCCAGAGCTAGCAGTGAACAGACTGGCCTAGACTTGTCAGAAACTCCCAACACAACTACATCCTAAAATTCCACTTCTGCTTGAAGTGACCCAAGGTGCCAAAGATGGTCTGAATACACCACATCATTTTTTTTCCTCCAAATGAGAATTGTAGTAGTAAACAACTTGTCTAAATACTGAAGTATTCCCTTTTTTTTATAGGAAATGATTAGGGATGGGGTCCAGAGCAGGTCATTAGACATCTACAAGGCTCCTATCGCCATTAAAAAGGCTGCCATACTAAAGGCTTAAAATAGCTGAAGATATGAGGAAGCATCTTGGATGAGACTGGGAGGGTTCTGCAGCCCTGATCACTGCTTAGCAGTAATTTGGCAATGAAATGTTCTGATGCATGTCTTTACACACTACTCCTGTCAATTTGGAAGAAATTTGTCTAACCAAATAAAATTTTTCTCTACTGTTCAGCCAGAAACACTTGCTGCATTCACTGGGTATTCTCTGAGTGAGATAGTACCTTGTTTGAGTGACCTACATAAGGCATGCCTGGATGCCCCCCATCGACAGCAGCAAGCAATTAGGGAGAAATACAAGCTGTCAAAGTAAGTGCCAAAGGTGCAACATGTTTTCTTTTTGTACCTGTTGCCTTAAATTTAAGGGAGCGATTAAAACTGACTAGATTGGTATAAATAAGCATTGCTCTACTGCCTGGCCCAGCATATGTGCAAGGCCCATGTACAGTTAAGAGTTGCTTTAAAAAAAAAAAAAAAGCCTGCCAGTTCCATGTAGCAGCTTCTGTAATTTCAAGGTGATGGCAGTGATTAATTGCAGTCTTGAGGGGTTCAGTGATGCTTCTGATAAAGTGTAGCTTATGTATTCTTGTCAAACAGGAATCCTTGATTCTTTATAGGACTAGAGCAGTATCTTACAAACTAGTTTGTAATTAGTTGCCCATCTTTTTTTCTTGCAGGTACATGCATGTATCCCTTCTGGAGCCACCAGCAGTTCTTCCTCTTCAGTAAGGGCTAATATACCAGCAGGCTGACTAAAATCCTTGCCTCCTGACCAATGATATTGGTCTTAGATTTTATAGGGCACTGCAGGTCATGTGTCAGTAATTAGGGTGTATCTTAACTAGCACTTTTTACTATTTAATTCTTTCAAAGACTTCAGACTCATTTTTAATGTAACTGAAAGCACTTCTAATAAATATCTTACCATGTAATTGGACCTATTGAGCTTCACTTGTCTAAACCCCAAGTCAAAGTATTATATTTCAAGAGAAGAAAACTATATTCACTTCTCCCAGGAACTAGTAGTTAGTTCTTTATTGTTTTCCTAGCTTGGGAATGGAGGAAGGCAAAGCTCTGATCTTTTGGGAGTTAACTATATGAGTTTCTAAGGGTCCTGTTGGGGCCTAGCTGTAGTACTTGCCTCAAACTGTCTTAATGTTTATGAAGCTTAGAGCTATCTTATCTCTCTACTTGCTCTGTGGGTTTTATGCTTGTTGGTAGGGTGCATGTTTCCTGGTATTTGAGTGTCTTTCCTAACACCTTTCTCAGACCTTTTTTTTTTTTTTCAGAATTTTATCCCTCCCTCTCTCTGCAATATGTTGGTAATTCAGAAAGAATCTTTTGGTTACATCTCTAAAGCCAACACTGCTTCTGTCTAGATCCCTTTGCTCTAACTTTCTTTCTCTCTCTTTTTTTTTTTAATCTTATCTATTTGAAATCTTATAGCTACTCTACCACAGCCAGATTTAATTATACTCCAACACTAATTAAAAGTCAATATGAGATGGTCTGCAGTTGCTTCTAGGACTCTTCCCTAAAGACCTGTTTGCAGTCCTTCAGATAAGTTCCTGCTGATCTGCCAGTATCTGCATATCTTGCCTGAGTAAATTGAATCAAATTTGTGAGCTACTCTAGCAAGCATTTTGGTAAAATAAAACTGCTCAGTATGTGGAGTTCTTTCTTTTAAGATACCATTTCAAAATGAAATGGTGAATGTTCTAAATCTGAGGACTGACTTTTCCCATCTTGTATTGAGGAAGTGAGTATGAGAAAAGCCTAGAAACTGCCAGTTTCTCTGGCTGCAGCTTACATTTCTTTGTAAAGATTCTCCACAGGTATGTCTTGTCAGACTGGAAGCCCTGGATTTTATTTTATTTTTATCTTATTTATTTTTGCCTGCCTTCTCATGAAACTAGAATTTCAGGAGGTGGTGATTCCTGAAGGGTTGTTAAACCTTGAATGTCTACTCCATTTTCATAAAAGCCACCCTTCTAAAAAGCTGACTGCTACCATGTGTAACTAGTTTCAAGTCAGAATTGTAAGAAGAAGGAAACTAAACATTAATGCAACTGGTTAGGACCCTGTAATGGGGAGCTGAGGGCTCCTTTTACTTTTAAAGGAAAAAAAAATTAGTGGATATAAAGTTCAGGCAGCAGAGCAGAGGCTAGCTGCAAGACAGACAGCAGCTGAGAAACTCTGCTGCCTATGGAGGGAGCTATACATGAGAGAAGAATTTATCCTTGAGCCAAATACTGCATGGAATGAGCTAGCAGTGAGAGAATAGGCAACTAGATGCCAAAAGGATAGGAGGGCCTATTGCGGAGCAATCTACTCTGCAATAGAGCAGTAGGATAGACTGCCTAACATAGGCAGCACAGGGCTGCTAGAGTGGTGTCCGTGAGTTGCTATAGAGACCAGTCATTAGGCCCTGATGAACAGGGATCCTGGCTTTCTCTTTTTTTAAGTGGGGGGGGTGTATATCCCCATTTTCCCTTGATTAAAAAAAAAAAAAAATTATCCCAAATCCATATTTCTGTGATTTAAAAAAAAAAAAAAAAGTTCCTATTATATAGTGACATTTTACTTTAATCTGAAAACTGGGGATTTTTTAATTTTATTTATTTATTTTTAAGAGGAAAACCAGGATCCCTGCTGATGAGAGACCCTGGGTGCATGGGGAGGCTATTTGACCAGAAAGCTGTGTTGCCTTGGCCCCACCTGACTTGTATAGACCCAAGGGCTAGAGCCAGATAGGAGGTCTGACCCTGAAAACTATAGAAGAAAGAGCACCAGAGCAGAAGGGATTCAGAGATGCTCTTGAGGGATATGCAGGCTATCCTGGGCATGGAAGTAGAATGCTGTTTACTTGCAGGGAATATGATTTGGGGTAGGGGGGAAGTTTTGTAAATCTGCTAAAGAGTTGAGGTTTGGATGTCCGCTCCAGTGAAGAATATTATAGCCTTATGCTGATTGCTTAGCTGCATTTAAACATATGGACTGAGTGGGACTAAAAGGGGAGAGGATCCAAGAGCCAAAGATAAGTAGGAACCTGAAGGTCACCAGGGGGCATCACTGCTTTTCTTAGAACCTCAGACTTGTTACTAGTCTCTATTGCCAAATGCTGGTGAAGGGACAGCTACTAGAGAGGGCTGGAGGCTATAAAGGAGATAGTGGGTACTTCAGAAAAAGAGATCAGAAGCAGAGACTTCCTTAATTGAAAAACCTGTGCGCAGGCACTTAGGTGGTTGGGGGAAGCTGGATCCTAGGCTCCTCTTGAAAGGCTCTAATCTAAGATCAAAGATTGGTACAAAGGTGCCCTCTCAATTTGCTCACTTTGTTTTAAAAAAAAATGTTTCTTGACTACTTCACACAAACATTCTCCTCCTCCGCTTCTCAAACTGTGATAGGGCAAGTAATTCTATGGCATGATGTAAGACAACAAACTGTTTTATTGTGTCAAAGTCTACTGTAGAAGGATGGCTTATTTTGAAATACAGAAAAGCCAGGAGACCTGGCTTCTGTGAATGACTGCGCTGACATACTGGGACTCTGAGCATGCTATTTATAGAATCAGACTTATGCCACACCTGCCTGCTTTTAGGATGGGACTATGCAATGACCTTACAGCAGTGTTACAAGGCTGAATGTATACTTACTTGTCAAGTGCTTTGGGAGCCTGGGATGGGTGGTCTCACAAAGTATATGGTACCACTTCTGCTTTTTGCTTTTACCTGCCCAGGGAGAACTCTCATCCTTTCTACAAAGGGATTTAATTATGCAACACTTAAGTCCTGCATCAGCACCATAGCTCAGATTCACTGATGTATACCCTGTAACAGTGAGTGGTAATAAGTGTCAAGTCACTGCATTGCCTGCAATCTGCACAGTTTTTAAAACGTTGCCTCGTTTTGGAGTGTTTCCCTGTCAGGCAGGGATACTGACTAAAAGCAAGAGGCATAAGTGGTACTATATAGCTTTCATCACTTAATGTTAAACCCATGAAAATAAAGACTTAGACACATGTGCTGGACTTTGGACTTCAAGTAGGGTGCAGAATTGTTACTGGTGCCATAACTTAGCTTTTACT
This sequence comes from Caiman crocodilus, assembly GCA_030014935.1. Taxonomy (NCBI): domain Eukaryota; kingdom Metazoa; phylum Chordata; order Crocodylia; family Alligatoridae; genus Caiman; species Caiman crocodilus. Next base: position 155,621,520 of record JAGPOW010003316.1, on the reverse strand, counting down.
ATATAAGGATAAAAAATATAGGGCCTTGGGCAGTAAGGTTTATAATACCTCTTATAGGGGAAATGATGTGTTTTTAAGTAATCTACAATATAGCCTTCAGCATACTGTATTCAGTTCATATTAAGCATTTGGGTAACTGGCATATTGACTATATTTTGGTGATCTACAGTAAATCAGATACTTGTGTTGGCTGTAGGGTTCAAAAGTTTCATCCACAACAATTGATCTCAACCAAGCAGTGCAGCTGCTTGCTTATGAAAGGGAAAAATCAGGAAATCCAGCAGACTAATGCATATACTAACTTGTTTATAGCTTTTTAGACTGTGCTACAGCAGCAGATCTCTTGTTCATTAATTAATTAAGCCTCACATTATCTTCCTGAATCATCAGCACTTATTGAACCTCAATCATAACATTTAAGTACTCTTGTAACTATTAAAGAATCTATCCTTTGCACTGGTTGTGAAGCAATATTGTCTCCATTTCACAGAGTATGAATGACTTGCACAGTCACATAAGAAGCCAGAAGTGTCACAACCACAAGAACCTAGATCTCTTGAGTTCTGGTGTGGTATCTTAATCATAGTAATATGTCTGCTTTAGAGATCACCTAATCTAGCTTCTCCTATACTGATCCAGTGGTACATTCCTTGTCTGCTATGTGGGAGACCTGGGTTTGATATCTATATCACGAGGCACCAAAAATCCAGATTTGCCTTTGGATTCTATTTCAATGGTCTGAAAAAAGATGGGCTGTCTGGGCAGCCTCCACTCCTCCATATTCCTGCTGAGGCATATGCATCAAATGTCCTGGTGACCTCTTGCATGCATACCATGATCCAGAATTGATGGTTGCCTACTACAATTTCAGGTTCTCTGAAGTGAAGTATCCAAATTGCTGCTGTTTTGGTGACTCCTAACTATTGCTCTTATCAATCTGACTTCTTTTTCTTGTAAAAGAACCTTAGAAGATAACTGATGCAGTAGAGGACAAGTTAACAGTCACAAAACCATACTGGCTATAAGAAAATAAGAAGCAATCCTGTTTAGGGCTTTTTTTTAAATGGTCATCCTGACATCCTCCTTTCTCTTAAAAAATGACCTTGTAGCTTTGTATTGCTGCAAAATATTAACAACTAAGTTGGTGATTTAGAAATAAATATTCCTTTCCAGTCCTAAAGTCTGGTATGGGGTGGGGGGGGAGTATGGAGGGAATTTTCACAGAGGAAGTTTAAAAATCAAGTATGGTATAGTAGTGCAATACCAACAGCCAGTTTGTACAAGATGACACATTTAGTTTATATTGGACAAGAGGAAGCTGTTTTTTGAAGTGGTTCTAAATTAATGAGATTTCTAGGAATGGGAAGTATGCCACTGATATGCAACAGCTTACTGGCGAAGGCATTCATTTGCAAGATGGGAGCAATAGCAGAATAAAAGGGGTTGCTCAGGACACCAGTCCCAAAAGCTACTTCTGAGGGCAAAAACTGCTATTGGGCAGCAGCAGCGTAAAGGCAGAGTCCTCCGGCCTTCTACTTCTACCTTGGGCTGAGATCAATTTTCAAATCAGTGACAAAGTACAAATCTCTGCCACATGCTAATGGCAATGTGAGTGTTCCCACCCCACACTCCCTCACATCTGAAAGAAAACTTGCTTTGTACAAATGAATTGAGCCTTTGCCTTTACAAAGTGAAAATCAGGTATCATTTCCTATCAAACAAGTTATAACCTTTACTCTGACCTAACTTTCTCCCTTGTACCATTACACTCCATGAATTTTACATTTAAAAGGCAAAATGTACAAAAGTATGTGATGCAACATTGGCTTAGATAATAACACTTTAGTAAAAATTGATATGAATCAATAAACGCATCAAAGTTTAAAATATAATCAAAAGGACAGAACTAGAAAATGGAAAGATAAATTTATGATAACTGTGATGTAAGGTTCCTCATTGGTATTTCTGAGCTTCACTGAAAAAAGACATGTTGGCTGTTTTTTCTGAATGTTTCTATCTGGCAGGTTAAGTTGAAAAAATAACCAGTCTTCTATCTTATATCTTTTCATTGTTCCTACTTATTTAGTCACAAACATTTTGGTGTAAATGTTTATTTCAGCTCATGGCTGCATTGGCTATTGGTGGAATCTTTTTAACAATTCTCTTGTTTCCTTCTTTTTCTACTCAAAGAGAGAGCAGGTGTTTTTTAGGAGTAGCAGTTAGAGAATTTGCTAATTTTTAGTAGTATTGGGCTTGATCCTGCTCCTACAGACAGCTTTTGGCCTGAAGAGGCATTTTGCCTTTAACTGCAGCGAAACGGGGGTCAGTGCCTTAGGTTTCAAAGTGTTCTGTTAAAGGCTGGACATTTCACTTTGATCTCTATGAAAGTACTTTCCAATTTAAAGCTATAGATGTAGAATACCAGCAGCACAAAGTCCAATTGTCACAGTGCAAATTAAATACATTTAGAGAGCATTGCTTGTCAAAGAATTTTTCATGTAATCCCAACTAAATTGGAATAATAACTAGTGTCTTGAACAAATTAGCATCGTATGTGTCAGGTTTCTGATTTATGATAAACTTACCATAATAAAAATTAATGGTTTCAAAGGTTAGCTAATATATCCTCTCCTGGAGTGAGGTTATCTAACCAATCCTCCCTTCCACATATATATGAGTGGTCTTCAAGCTGTGGTCCACAGAACCATGGGGTTCAATAGACTATGTCTAAGGGGTCTATGAAATATTACTATGATCAATCAAAAGTATGAGAATAACCATATTTAGAATTCAAAGGGGTCTATACCTCCATTCAATATTTCCAAAAGGGTTTGCACCTCTACTTCAATTTTTTTAGGGATCCACAAATGGAAAAAAGGTTGAAAACCACTGACCCAGACCATCCCTGACAGACATTTGTCCAACCTATTCTTAAAAATCTCCAGTGAGGAACATTCCATAACTTGATAGGTAGCCTGTTCCAGTGTTTCACGACTCCTTATAACAAGGTTTTTTTTTCCTGATAACCAACTTAAATCACCTTTTCTTTAGAAATGAATCTAATGTCTTCTTGCCTACCTATGAGCACAGAGAACGCTGCCCCTTTACAGCAACCTATCCATTCCCCCTATGACTCTTCTCCATTTTGAGTTAAACCCTCAATCTTTCTTCATATGTTGTGTTTTCCAGATTTCTTAGCATTCTTGTTGCATTCATTTGGACCATTTCTGCTTTTTTTTTTCTCCCTACATCTTTCTCAAAATGTAATACCCCAAACTGGACACACTACTCCACCTAAAGTCTCACCAGAAGAATAATTATTCCCTTATATCACACACAAAATACATCCCAGAATGAGGAGCGCCTTTTTCAGGGGGTGTTGTTTTGTTTTGTTTTTTGCAGTAGCATAATACTGAGGATTCTCATTTAGTTTGTGATCCGCTATAATTCCATAGATGCTTTCCTACAGCACCGCCGTCTACCAAGATATTCCTCATTTTGTTTCTGTATGTTTGATATTTTTTTTTCTTCCCAAACATAGCACTTCATACTTGCCTTTATTGAATTTCGGTTTGTCACTTTTGGACCATTTTTCCTATTTATGAAGATCTTTGCATTCTGATCTTTTCCTCCAGAGTACTTGGAAGCCCTCCTGCCTTGACATCATCTGCAGATTTTATCAGCATGCTCTTCATTTATCATCCAAGTCAGTAATGAAAATGTTGAATGAAAACAGACCTCTTAGTGTGACAGCAGATCATAGGTAACAGGTTTTCAAACACTTCTTTACTTGCAGTGTAGTAATATCTATACCACTGTATATTTCCTTAGTTTCCATGTGGAAATTTAGCCTAGATGAAATGCAATAGCTTTTAGACTGGATATTATATAAGGTTATGATTTAAAACATGATAAGAGTGCCATAAAATATTTTAACCACATTCCACATACCCCAGTAAGCACTTTGTGGTTCAGAGTATCATGGACAGTTGTATGATCACATGGTGCCATCTGTTCCTCCTTTTCCGCACTGGAAAAATCTTTAAAGCTTCATTAACATTTTCAAGTCTTCAACTTTTGGATGCAATTGTCAGTTGCCAAGGTGATGTTAATGTGCTGTAATGAGGAGGAAGGTGTCCAGCACAATCATGAATGACGGAAAAGTCTTCACAGAGACCATCTCTCTCTTTCTCTCTCAAGATATGCCTCATGCTATGAAAAAAAAAAAAAGAATTCCTGTTATATAATAAGACTAGGAAGACATAATTGAATATTTATTCTGTCAGAAGTCATTATCTTGATGACCACAGATATTTCTTCCTTTTTGAGAGGGGTAGGGGAAGTTGTTTGAGTAATATAATTGGATAATTCTAGAGAATGAGTTATTTAACTATAAGATAGTTGTTGTTCTTCAGTCTTGAATGAGAAGTACATATTCTGACATGTCTGCTTCTCTGGGAAATCTTACAGCTTGATTAGTGAGCCAGTATATGCAAATGAGTGTTATAATATTTATAAATACACAGAATTAGTTTTGTTCTGTGACTGCATTTATTCTGCTAAGGTTCTTGAATCAGCATATGGAACTACTTTCAAGGCAAGCGGTGAGAGTACCAACCCCCGCAGGTCGTTGCATGGAACAAAGTTTTCTGTCTTGCTGCAACCTCCCTCCAGCGCACAATTTAGAGTCCATAGAGTCTGTTTTTATTTGTGATCCATGGAATTTTTACCAAATAGTCTGTTGCAGGGGAAGGGCTGCTGAGGAATGGGCAGCCCTAGCATATTCTTGCATCCACTGGCTTCTTTTCACAAACATTTTTCCTTATGCTTTCTCTGCTCATCAAAGTTCTTATAGAGCCTCCATTGCCTAACACAAAGGTATAATTGTAGGGGGAGTTGTTATATTTTATTGATCAATGGGATGGATCTTGTTGATCATAGATGCTTTATTTAATTTATGTTTAGAGACAGTTTGAGCTTTGTTTTTTGCTTTTGAGTATCAGGTAATCTGGGCAAGCTTCCAGGTCGAAAACATACAACAGATACAGGTGTCAGGTATACAAAAAATCCATTGCATACATCTCTAAACACTGTTTCAAATGTGAAGGATATATAGTTTCCCTGTAATATTCTCTCATATTGTGCATCTCAGCTTGTGCATTGACAACTCACTTTTGTTGCCTCAAAGTTTGTTCAGCCAGTGGATTCATGCTGTCTGAGTCAAATGTTATCAGCCTACCTGGATTCCAGTTCAGTCTATGCTATTCTTCTGCCCTGAGCTAACCAGAGAAAGAGCAGTGGCCATATTCCCACAAAGATGCCAGAACCCAAGACTCTAGCTTATCTTTGGGCTTTTTATAATAGGCACTGGCAGTAGCAAAAGCCTAAGTCTGTCTGTCTGGCCATAACACTTTATTCGCACTCTGACTGGCTGACTGAAACAGCCAATCAGAGTGGTCCAAGAGTGCGAGAGCACTGCCATGATTCCAAAGCCGTGCAGAGGACCAGGCAGAGGGTGGTTGCTCTCGGGTCCCCCACCCCGCTCCCTGCAAAAGGCAGACCAGCAGTAGCATGGGGCATTAGGTGATGGCACTCCATCCCAGCCCCCGCCCTTACATTATTCTTGATAGATAATTGGCTAGTCCTTATAATATCTGCACTCCTGTTGTGCTGATGACATGAAATCCCTTCCTCCTTGTGGAGAAGACCGTCAGAAGGGGCCTAGAGCAGGCCATCTAGTCTGACCCCCTGCCAATGGCAGGAACAAGTGCTGGGGTCACAGGACCCCAGCCAAGTACCTATCTAAATATTCTTCTTTATATGAGATCAATGAAATTATGGCAGGGCAATGCTGGAGCAACACATGGCAAATCTGACCCATGAACAAATATCAAGTTCCAGTAAGATATGGCTTGTTCTTTTTCCTTCATCTCCTGTAGTCAAATTAGAAACTACTCTTCATTCTGTGGACAACATATAAAACATGGATTGAGGACCACAGGTCCCACTATACTATTACATTGAACAGTGTATCATCAATTAACTATGTAAAAAAAATATTATAGAGCCAAGCTCTGAGTGGAAGGAAACTAGAAAAAGACCATGGTGAATCCTATCCAAGGTTTCCATGAAACTAGACAGGCATTCAAGCTATCCAGCAAATAAACCAAATGTATGGTAGAACAGAAGGATGCACATCTGGGATTGCAAGCAAGCAAACACATAATGGAGAGAAACTGCTGTATCGCCATAAAACCTGATAATGTGTTTAGGATGCTGATATGGTAAAAGAAGGCTAACCCCAAAATCTGTTTTCATAGCACATGCCCAGGAAATGATGAACTGACACCAAACACCATTTCATTTCATCAGCTTTATTTTCCTAAGAGGCATACAATCAAGATGTGTTCTTTAAAGTTCAGTTGGAGTGGAATGAAAATCCAAACTTTTAAATGCACTGTACAAGTAGCAAGTTTTCTGGATGCTGGCCTTGGAAAGAAACTTTTTTAAGTTTTGTGAGATCAGAATTCACAGAAGCCACCGGTAGATAATTTTTTAATGCCCAGATAACTGCCTAATACACTTAAGCAAGGATACGATTATAGCGTTTAAATGACTTCCCTTATACCTGAGATGGTGAACACAAAATAGTGAATCCCTTGGATCTCCAGGTCTTTTAAATAACAAGTCTTCAAGACCACTTAATTTAAGTAAATCACATTTTTCAGAGTGGTTCTAGCGTTTTAGATTTCTTTATTTTTTACCTATTTTACTTTCTCATTTTTTCACAAATGGGTATGTTTTTACCTACAAGAAAGATAAGGGCTGCTAATTGTTAACCAGTGATATAATAAAACATCCAAGTGTCCATTATGTTTAACCTTTTTTACAGGGTAAAAATTAGCTTGAGCACAGCTCCATGACTTTACTGCTTCCAGTCCCAACGAGGTTTATTTAATAGTACTTTGAGTATGCAGTTCAGAGAAACATATAGTCATAGTCGCATTAAAATGGTTTAGTAAAGTGTTTTGTGGAGATGTTGGAGCAATTTGTTTCATAGGATAATAGGAAAGAAGAGCTCGAAGGGACCTTGCATGGTCATCTCATCCAGCCCCACGCTCAAAGCAGGAGCATCCCTGACTAAAATGTCCCAGCCAAGTGTCTGTTCTTGAACATTTCCTAGAATGGGAAGTTCCGTCTAATCTCCAACCTGAATTTCCTCTACTGCAGTTTGAGGCCATTGCTTCTAGTCCCATCCCTTATAGCCACAGAAGAAAGCTCATCTCTATCCTCTATATAATCACCCTTATTTGAAAACTGTTATCCAACCCCTGCTCAGTGTTCTGCTTGTCACACTAAATAACAGTCGATCTTTCAGCCTTTCCTCATAAGTCTTGCTTCCCAGGCCTTTAATTATTGTTGTTCACAGTTGGACTCTTTCCAATCTGTCTACATCATTTTTGAAATATGGGGCCCAAAACTGGATGCAATACTTCAGGTTAGATCTTACCAGTGCTGAACAGAGCAAAAGAAACACTTCCTTTGGTTTGCAAATAGCACGTGTATTACTACAACCCAGTTTTTTGCAACAAGAGCACACTATTGGCTCATATTTAGCTTATAGTCTGTTGTAACCCCACCTTCTCTGCAGTACTCCAACCTAGGCAGTCATTCCCCATTCTATACTTGTACATGAAATTATTTTGTCATGAGTGGAGAACTTTTACCTGCAGTCAGTATGTTACAGGCGATATCTTTTACCAGACCAACTAGATAGTTTTTAAAAAAATCTGTATTTGCAGGCTTTTGGGCTCGTGCACCCTTCCTCGGGCAAAGGAGAACGCAAAGATTGTAACATTTCTCCCAGGTAGAAATGAAACTTCATATTGCATAGGAGAGCTGGAGGGTGGTGTAAGTTCTCCAGGCTGGAAAAAGTTCATTGTATGCAAGTTAGGCTCAGAAAAAAGTTGGAGCAGTCTATTTACTTGAAATAAATACCTGAACTTTTCCAGCCCATGACCCTCCATGCCTTTCTGTCTGGGAGTGCATGGAATGTGGGGACCCAGCATTCCCATCACCCCCTCAGATGAGCCACCCATGGCTCCATTCTGCTACCCCAGCCAGGCCCTGCAACCCAGCCCTGGCCCCATGCATGGCCTGGCTAGATAGTGCCCTCTTCCCCAGCCCTACCCTACTCCTTCCCTCACTGTAGGGGCCTTACTTTCCATAGATTTACCTGAAGAGACCTGTGGGAGCTGCTCTCCAAGCTTCCTGGCTGTTGCGTGTATGTCTGTTCATGCACGTGTGCATGGTTCCCCCTGCCTGTCATTGCTCTCCTCCTACTCCTCCCAGTCCAAAGCAGCCCCTTGCAGGGTGCAGCTCTGTCAGCCTGCAAGAGGAACCCACAATTTCCTCCATGTTTTTCTTCATTAAAGGAGAAAATCTGTGTTTTTTCACAGTGAACAGAAACCCCATATCCCTGCTGATCAGGCAGGCCTCAGCTAATGAACTCTGCTCCAGTTTAGGAACAGTGAGCATCCTGATTGGCTATCCATTTAGCACCAGCTGGGGCCCTGGGTTTGCAAGTCAGTCAACAGTTCTGCTGTGTCAAGGCTTCTAGATCCTGCAGTCTGATTTTCCTGGTTCCTCTCCCTGCTTTTGACCTATTTCTGAACTCCAGCTTTGAATTTCCCCATGGATCTGTTTCCTGACTCCAGAGCCTGGTTTGGCTCTGCTTTTGGACCCTGTGGATTATTCCTTGAATTGGTACTTGGCATCTGATTCCCAGATCCAGGCCTTGGGCTGTGTTGTGGGTTCTGCTCCTGGATTTCCCTCTGGTGTTGGTAATATGGCTCCCATTCTCTGACCCAGCCATGAACCAGCCTTAATCTCAGTGGACTAGCTCGGTAGGCCACAGTGCCTACACCCTGGTCCCTTACAAGCCCTATCCTGCAGAAAGTCCACAAGTCTACTCAACTTGGTGTAATCTGCTAAGCTTGCACTCAATCCTATCATCCAAATCATTAATAAAGATGTGGAACAATAATGGGCCCAGGATAGATCCCAAGGAAACCCCACTTGGTACCTCTTTGCAAGCAGACATTAAGCCAATGTTGACTACTGGTTGAGCATGATGATCTAGCTAGTCAGGTATCCACCTTACAGTGTGTTCATCTAGCCTGTATTTCCTTAGCTTCGTAATGAGAATGTTGTGCTCTGTGACAAGTTAGAAAAGTTCCTGTTATGGAGCTTGTATAATCAGACTTTAGGTATAAGAGGAATTTCTGCTAGAAGAGACTGGCTTCTTCAGAGAAAGAAGAAATGGAAAATTAGGCATAGCCATAAAAGTCTGTATACACTTTTCTATTCATAAAAATTCCAATGATAAGCCCTGTTGTTTCACAGCACCCATCTAGCTGGACAGTGGTTTCACAGTGTTATCACATAATTATTATCCAGCTCTACTGGTGTGAATGTCTTATTTGGATACTAGTTTATGTCTTCTGGATTCTTTCTCTTCTAAACTTGAATTGAGGTCTGCTGAAGTTTTCAAGCTGCTCACTCATCCAAATCTTATATTCCATTCTCCGTGTGCAGCAACTTTAACAATGTGTTCACAATCAGCTCCAGTCTGTAAACATTGAGGAACTTGGGAAGGGTCACTGAAAAAAAAGATAGTCAAAGTGAATGTCTAGGAGCTCTGCAATGGCAATCTGATATTATTCAACACTGAGTTGTCAGCCATGCATTTTCCACTAGTCATATGTAACAAATAAATGGAAGTGTTTACTCTCCGGACAGCTGTATTCTGGGCTTTGAGCCGAGCCCAGACTCCTTAGTATACCTGACCTTGTGCAGATGTCTGAACAGAGATATTTTATTAGGACAGCACTTGAAAACAGATTGTCATGCACATCAAAAACACAGGCCAATGGAAGGGCTCCACGGACAGTGCCACGGAGCCAAAAGCATATTTTATTCTGGCTAAGCATAGCAGTGAGTGGGAGCTGTTGCATTACTATCTTTTCAATGGAGGAGAGTAGGAAAAAGGGGAGCATGTCAACATGATTCACACGTTTCAGTAAATACAATTGAGAATTTACAAAAAAAAGAGCCATTGTCTAAGCATTTCCAAAAGTTCATGCCTATGATAGCAGCATTTATTTTTTTCTCATCTCTTTCACCTTAATGTCTTTTAAAGCCATTATTTTAAAGCTGTAAAATAGTATTCAAAGACTGGGCTCTTCGCAAGCACCTCTGCCTGCAGCAAATTCTTGTGCAGATCTCTTAGGCACATTGCCATTGTGCAGTAAATCTGTATGACGCACCGGCAGGACACTATACAATACTGACATAGCACTGATGAGCAGAGCAGATTCATTCACATAAGCAATTTTGTGGTACAAGCTCCGATTCATGAAGTTTATATTTGGGTTTTTAATATTTTCAGATAGTAGTCTTATCCTGCCCTGCAAAAGTAAGAGCTGGGAAGATTGGATGCCAGCAAATGTGTTCTGTTGACAGCTTTATTTTTGCATTGAGTATTCAGGACAGAGAGCTCTGCTGTATTATTAGCTGAATCATTCCTCACAGGGTTTTATCTTCTGTGAGTTAATGAGGAATAGTTTTTTTGTTTTAGGCAGATATGTAATTCCCATTGCTAGTACCAAAGAGCAGTCTGTGCATGCGAAGAGGACCCTGTGCCCCCTTTCTGTGACATCAGTCAGTGTGGGGTGTTGACGGCATTGAGTAAATGTTAACGGCATGACCTGACTGCATCAAAGTGTGACACAATACACTTCTCAGGCAGGCAGCTCTTGCAGAGGAAGGCCTTACCTTTGGTAAGTTGATTCAAGAAATTCTAAAAAGATTAAACAGCTGGTGCCCTCTGGACATAAAAACTAAGAAACTTGTTTTTTATCACCAAATGAAATGCCCGGAGCTTTTGGTGACTGCCTTGGAAAGCTGGAGTGTATGAGAGATTAATTTCAAATTGCTTTATCAAGTTATATAAAAAAAGACTGGATAGTCTCACTAGAAGTATCTCAAGCTTAATAAAACAAAGGCAGCCCTATGCACGTTTGTGGGAGCGGAGGCTCCTGCAGGAGAACTGGGTTGACCTGGTGTCAGCTGTGGGACTTGGAAAAATTTCACTCTTCTGTGTTACAAGTGGTTGATGTGCCCTCTCCCCCAGTGAAGGCCTGGAAGTCTGTAAGGGGTTGCATAATAAAACATAAATTCTAGTAAAGAAGCAGGAAGTTGCTATCTTCTCTTTCCAGGAGAAGACTGACTACATGCTTAGGGTGTGAAAAGCACCCTCTCCTGGCTTATAAATGGCACAAAATATTCTATGGGACCCATGGGTGTCTGGTGCTGCTTGAGTTGGGGGCGGCACATATCTACACCTGACACCAGCCAGCAACCAGGGGGGGTAGGGGTCCCATGACGGCTGATCCCACTGAGCATGGGGGGGGGGGGTGTCCCCAGTGGCCAATCCCATGGCTGATCTCACTCGCTGATCCCGCAGCCACTTCCAGAAGTGGCATAGCTAGCATTCACAGGGGGGACACTGGTGCTCTCAAGGGGTGCATTTGCACCCCTGTGCACCCCGTACATGTTGCCCCTGATAGGATCTAAAGTTACATATGGGGGAATCCACATGCTGATGGATACAGTTAATGGGAATAGTCATCTGGTGACAGGTATGTGGAAAATCCAATGCTAATCATGCTATTTGAAAGTAAGCTTTTATTCAGCTTGTTGCAGCATTATAGATAATCACTGCCATTTTCCTGTAAGCCCCGTGTTAAAGGACTTCATTACAAAATTCTGATTTTTGTAGGCTTGGTACATTGGCCATTCCCCAGCCCCTTGCATTTATTGCTATGGGCAACTTGTAACATTTTGATGCACTAAATGAAAAATTAGTGTAAATAGGGTGCATATACACTTTAGCTTTACTGTATATTAGACAAATTTAATATGCAGTAAAGTAGCAATTACTGTAGAGTAATGTAAAGTGCTGTTGGGTAGTCCCATGAAGTACAAGTACCACCAGACAGTGATTTCAATTATACGCTTAAATGCATGTGTAGATGGTGATACAGGCACAAAGTGTGCCTGGTCAGCTGTGCCAGCAGGGGGCCAGCTTCCTGCTTGCTGCTGAGCAGTGTGGCACAGACAGCTCCTCAGCTGCCCAATACAGGAACTCAGACCCTAGGCATGTCCCCTGGGACCTCTGCGTCCCTCAGCCTGCTTCCTGGGCACTGTGCTCCACAATTGGGTACACGTGCTGGGCAATGCTGCCACCCTGGGCTTGACTCCTGCTGGGCAGAGCCTGCCCCCTGGGCACTGTGCCTCATCACTAGGGGCACATGAGACTCAGCACCAAAACCTGGGCCCAGCCCTGACCCCCAGGACTCCTGCCAGCCCAAACCCGCCCCCCTGGGCACCATGCCCAGCAGTAGCAGGCACAAGTCACCTGCACTGGCACCCAGACCCCAAGACTGACCCACTGAAGCCCCTGCCAGCTGCCACTATATCTGGCTTCCCACCTGCTGGCACCCAGGGGTGGGGAACTAGCTGGACCATGGGGAGACTGCAGCCCTCATTGTGATCTGCAAGGATGTGACAGTTTAGTTGGACAACTGTAGCAGTTTAGTTGGACAACAAAGGCAAATGCCCATATATATATATATATATGTATGCATCCATAGCCCAATGCATGCAGGAGTATGGACACCAGCACTCCAGGCAACAGTGCCACATCAAGGCCAAGTCCCTAAGGGTGTGGTGGATCCATGTAAAGGACCATAACAGGTAGTCCAGGGCTGCACACAGGACCATGCCCTTCATGAGGAAGCTGGAACATATCCTGGCACCCATGGACCTTGGTGAAGCCTGGCATGTCTTCTCCAGCATGGGCAGACTTCCAAAGCCCAAGCCAGGGCCTGTGGACCAGGAGGACTCAACAAGGGAGGGCTCCTCTGGGCTCCAGCACCAGGTCCCAGCACCAGGTCCCCATACCTGGCATCTTGGGCTGCCACTTGCCTTGGCTATTCTAGATGTGGGCCCCTGACAACGAGGACAGGGCAAAGATGGCTCCTGTATGCCCCAGCTTCAGCTCTTTGTGAGAGCTGGAACATTTGAGAGGTAACATGCACTGTACAGAGGGGCTATGTGCTTCCTGCCCTCAGTTCAGGGATCATGCGTGCACAGGTGCCCAGGGACCATGGTAAATTGGCCAGTGAGCCCTTCCATAGGCAGCCAGTGGCCGAGCCTTCCCTCCCAGCTTCCACAGTGTGGACAGCTGGGCCACTTGCTGTTTGCCACTGTTGACTTGACATGTGCCAGATCAACTCTCGGGATCTCAATATTGCACTGTTAGACAGGAAGGCATGATACAAAATTATATACACACAAACTACACAAACACTATATGGGTTCAAACATACATGCACATACATAAACACACAAACACGCACTTCCGTGGCTATGTGTTAACACTAGAGGGCATTTGGGATAACTTGGACTCAGGGTTACTTGGAGTCAAGGTGCCCTGAGGTTAATTAGGATCACTTGGTGCCACGGGGTTACTCAGGGTCTGCTGGCGCTGGGGTGGAAGTGAGGGAAAAAGCCAGGGTTTTGGAGGTAGCAGAGAGGGAGCCAAGATGACAGAGTTAGAGAGAGAGAGAGAACAAAGGAAGGTCAGAGGGGCAGAGAGAAAAAATTGGAGCAGGGCCAAGGGGTCAGTAAGACAAAAACCCAGCTCAAGGTTCCAAAATAACAGTTTTATTAAACAGGCAACACACTACACAGCCCCATAAAGTTATTGGTTCACACACACACACACACACACACACACACACACACACACACACACACACACACACACACACACACAATGGTGGCAGGAGAGGAAAGGCTTAATAGAGGGATTTGAGGTCCAGGTATGCAGAGACAGAATTCAGGTCCCTTGCTTGGAGGAAGAAGGTGGGTGATAGCTACCTATCCCAGGCTGAGAGTTGATCCTCAATGACCAGTCGGGGTCTTCTCTAGCAAGATGTGGGGTTGCCAGCAAGACCTCTGGGTGGACAGGTGGCATGGCATAGTGTTTGTCCAGATGAAGAGGGCATCCCAAAGATGTCACAATCTGTGATCTCAATCTGTGAGGCTACCTGTGTCTCCTATGGAAAGGACATGTCCAGGCAAAGACAGTCCTGCTCAGATGCATATGTGCAGATCCAAGTGTCCTCATTGTCTGGTGGGATACAATGGTGAGGTTGCTGGTTTCTGTAGGGTCTTTGTCTTCCAAATGTTGGAGTCCTGTAGGTTCTTTATCTTTCAAATGCTGGGTTTTGTCTCTGTTCCTGGGTGAGGTCTGTGGTTCCTGAGTGAGTCAATGCACGGCAATGGTCCGGTCATTGAGATGATCATTCAGTAGAGGCCTGCTACCATTGTATCTCAAGCACCCTCATTCATTCCCATTCATCCAGGAACCAATTTACATGAGACTGGTTAGACATGAGTCACAGTTACAACATTCTACATACACAATAGGTTATACCTGGGCAGAGGACACAAGATGGAGGCTTGACATACAAAATAGAAACTTGACATTACTTTACATTACTTGACATTACCTTACAGACACAGGCCTAAATCATATCAATTCAATATAAAACAGTAAAAATCAATACAAACATAACAGAACACTATTTACAATATAAAAGGGGCTTGTTACTATATGGGAGTATAAGAACTTATCTTAGTTTACCTAGTACTACTTGTGATCACTTATAAGAAATAGAGAGGACAGAGAGAAAGTCAGAAATGGTTGGGGAAGGGGAAGGAATGTATTTTTACGTTTAAAAAAAGAAACACCTGGGGGTGCAGCCTGCCTTTCTTGTACCCTACCCAGCCACCACACCTTGGCACCCTGGGATGCCTTGGCCAGCCAGACCACCTTACCACAGCTGGGGAGCAAGATGGACTACTGGGAGCATGTGCCAGACCTGCCTGGTAAACCCATGCTACTTGTGCCCATGCCAGCTCACTCGCTTGCTCCCAGGCTGTATGCCTTGATCCAAGGACCCTGAATGGGGAGGCCTTCCTCTCCTTCCTTTTCCTACTCTCCCTGAATGAACTCCTCACCCTATCTGCTGGAGTCTCCCTCACCAACATGCAGGGAGGTGTGAGGCAGTGCAGGACTTTACTGAGTGTCCCACAGGCTCCCAGCTAGGCAGCCTGGGGCACATTACATGCTGAGTAACTTGTTGATGGCAGTGGCGACCCCCCAGCTGCAGGGGTCAGGCACTACAGCACAGGCAGAGGTACTCTTCCAGGTGACAGCGTATATTGCAGGGAAGTGTGGGCTTGCCTGGGGTGCCATTGAAGCTCAGGGCTCTGTTCCTGGTTCATAGATGCACCTGGGGAACCATCATGATCTAATAAAAACCAAAAATCCCCAATTTTTGTATTAAAAAAGTAATCTAAAATCCTCATTTTTCCATGATTAAAATGAAATCCCACTAATATATAGATCAGCATCAGCGGTGCATAGTGAGTTGGGCAACCCTTGGTTTTCTCAAACAGCTCACCATGGTGCTCCTGGGTGACTCTGACTGGGGCATGCTTGGGGCAAATGCTACACTCTCTGGAGAAGGCTGCCAGGAGTAGGGGGAGGTATCATCATCACTAAGTTCACATTCCAGCTGGGTGGGAGCCCCTCACACCCAGAAACTAGGCACTATGGGCCAAACAGCAAGGGAGAAAAGTGCCTGGCCTATAGAGAAAAGGAAGAGGGGGGTTGGTTTGCAGCTGCCAAAACAGCTGCCAACAGGCCAGCCATAGCCTGGCCTGGGTAGGGTATGGGAAAGGCAGATTGCCTCTGGCAACCAGCAAGTGGCCCACCTGCCCCTGCTGTGGAAGCTGTGAAGGAAGGCTCTGCCAGTGGCTACCTGTGGAAGGGCTCACTGGCCAACTTACCTTGGTTCCTGGGCACCTGTGCATGCATGATTCCTGAACTAAGGGCAGATAACACATAGCCCCTCTGTACAGTGCATACTACCTCACAAATGCTGCAGGTCTCACAAAGAGCCTTTCTGTCCTTGCTCTGCAGAACCAGCTGCTGGATGAGGGGGAGAACCACCTGCTGCCAGCAGCTGTGGGGCCCAAAGAAAACCACCACCCTCTGCAGGCATGCTCTAAATGAGCCAGCTCTGCCAGTGCTGGAGCTAGGACCAGACCATTCTCCTCAAGCAGTTGGTGACCATCTCTGAGGAGCAGCTCATGGGCTCTTGGACCTGATTCTGTGAGGACTCAGAGGTGGTCTGGGCACACCTTGCTCTCCAACAGAGACAGGTCACCCTGGAGGAGAGACACCTTGCTCTTCAGCAGAGGCAGGTTGGTCTCCAGGAGAGGCATCTGGCCCTTCAGGACAGGCTGGTTGAAGCCCAGGAGGAGTAGTGCACCATGGTGTGCTGGGCAGTGGATGCCTCCATGGATGACCAGCATGTCCTGGACCCAGTGTTGGCCCTGGCAGTCACTTTTGTGCTGCCAGGTACCCAGACACTAGTTCTGGATGGCCACTGGCAGCTGCCTATGGTCCTGCTTCAAGCCAAGCCCTCTAGTAGGCATGGGAGGAGGGGCAGCACTACCTGCGGCAGCCAGGGCCCCCTGCCCCTGTTCCTGATCCTGGCCCTGTGGCAGCCAGGCACCCCTCCTGGGCTGCCACCCACCACTTGGCCCACCTCCATATGGCCCCATGGGAGCTGGCCCTGCTGAGCCAGGCCCCATGGAGGAGAAGGAGGGGGAGCAGGCTAAGCAGGCTGGACAGCACCTGCTTTCAACCCCTGACCAGCCCCCAGCCTGCCAGGCTCACTGTGGCATTTGGACCTGAAGTGGTGGTGGCAAAGACCAGGGTGCTGGGTACCTCCCTTTGGGCTCTGTGCTGTAGATGTATCCTCCCTGTTGCCCCCTCTGAGGGTTGTCAACTCAACAGTGTACATAGTTTCATGAGGAAGAGGGTGCTTTTATTGGTAGTACACATTGGGCTTAGTGGGGTGTCTGTTGCTGGGAGGGAGGGTAGGAGGGCGTATGTTGTTGGGGAAGGAGGGGGTTTGTTGGTGTGTTATGGAAGGAAATAAAGAATGGTGTTTTTTCCAAAATGTCTGCAGTGCACATGGTCTTGGGGTTTGTGGGCAGTGATTGTGTGTGGGGGATGATGGAAGAGGTGATCCACACACATGGTGCCCTGGCCCCCACTGCTGGGTGTGTGGCTCGTCCAGGGCCTTGGGGAGTGGTGGGGGGCAGATCATCAGTGCTGCCACTGAAGCTGCAGCTGTTGCATTCCTGATGCCAGATGTCTTTGGTGTGCTGTGTATCCTCTGCCCAGGCCCTATGGAAGAACTCCCCCTGGGCCTCACGGATGTTATGCAGCCTGCAGTCTGTGGCGATAACCTGGGAGATGTTGGCCTCAGTGAACTTGAGGTGAGTGGTGAGGGTGTGCCAGCATATCTTGAGGCTCCTGAAGGTACACTCTGGCCCAGGCAATTGTTCAAGTGTGCCTGGCATATGTCAAGGTGGCCAGTGTAGGGGCACATAAGCCATGTCAGTAGCAGGGTCCCTGATGAGGAGGAGTGGAATGATCACATTGCCTAACTGCAGGTCTGGGATTCCTGGCATGAAGTGGCCACTCTCCATCAGGGCTGGCAGGGTGGAATTCTAGAAAATCTGGACATTGTGGACACTGCCAGTCCAGTGGGGCAGTTGTTGGTAAAGGCTACTCAGTGGTCCACCATGTCTGTGGCACCATGGAGTGCAAGCCTTGCTGGTTGTAGTAGGGGCAGTCTGCCTGAGGGGTGCAGGTGATGGGGATGTGTGTCCTGTTAAGGGCCCTAATGCACTGGGGAAGGTTGAGTGCTCAGAAGCCCATCACCATCTCCAGAGGATTGGCAACCTGGATCCCAGTGTTGGCCAGTATATCTTGAAGGACACCACAGACCTTGAAGGTGGCATCCCCAGTGGTTGCCTTTCCCAGCCTGAACAGGGGACTGACATAGTGCAGGCTGGCAGGTGTGGTGAGCCTTAAACTGCTCCTGTCAGGTGCAATTTGCTTCCAATCTAGGTGCACACATAGACATGCTCCTAGGAGTAGTTTATTGTGCATGAATTTACTGTGCAGTAAATTCAGGCACATTAATTTCATATGTAGACGTGCCCATAGTGGGGTGAAATCCTGAAGACAGTTTTCACTGGGGCCCAGATTTCATTCTGAGTCATTTGACTGACTTCTTGAATTCAATGAAACCGTTCTTCTAATCTCCTTATAAAAGAATTGTGATCACTCTGTATGAAACAGTTTAGAAAATGAATCTTATATAGGTCTGGTTCAGTAAAATAAACCAGGACCTGAAGAGTTAGTTGTCCATTCATGCATGAATGGATCTGATGACCATGTTAGCTTTTGTTTGCCTCACTGATAGAAGGGCCTGAGAATAGGCAAACAATATGGCTGCAAATGGACCAGATCCTATTCTAGTCAAGTAAGTCACCTTGGAGTTTGTCTACATCACTGCTGTCTGACCCACCTGCATTTTCAGGAACACTCCAAGCCTGAAAATATGTCAGTGGATGTTCCAGGCTTGTCTCTCTGCACTCTGCACCTGGTCCCACATCCTTGGGCATGGACAGGCTGAGGCCTCTTGGTACCAGAATACACCACCACAGTGATGTAGAAAAGTCCTGCTGGATGCCCTGGGATCCATGCTGCATGCGGCACAGTTCCCAAACTGGCTGGAATGGTATGCGCTGCCTGATCAGGTATGCTAGGAGAGGGGGAGGGGCTCCATGGGCCTGATCCAACCCAGAGACCCCTCCCCGTGCCACTCATCTTGTCCACTGGCCCAGATGAGTTAGACACCCATGGTTTAGGGGGTCTCTCTCTTATGTTGATATTCTAGTTTCCACTTAAGTTGTCATTTCCCTGCTCTATACATATTCTGTTTCTCTTATTGTATGCTGTCCTGAGCCTTTTTGGGAAGGGTGGCATATAAATTGAGTAAGTGAGTAAATACATCTGGGCTGATGTTCTTGTCTTTCCTTTTGTGCCTAAGACAAGGGATAGTAATGTTTTTCAACAAAATTCTCTCAAAAAATATTCATGCTGGCATGCAAAATGTGGTTGGATTGTTCCTTAAAAATACTCTCAAGGCTTTTCTGTGCTAAGAAGTTATGCAATTTGTTAAGATTGAAGTGGATGGCTTGTAATTCTTGAACTCACTGTGGCAGAAATGCCACCATCTGTGACCCTCTCCAGAGATCTGTCTCCACCAGCCTGAGAGGCTGGTGTTGAATCCCTCAGGGTGGGGATCTCCTTCCCTTGTCTGCATGACAAAAGCCTGGTGCCTGAATGCCCCGGTCACCTGGGCAGGGGGGAAAAGTGCACAGGCCCAGGTAGCCAGGGATGCTTTGGTAGATTGGTTGGCTTGTGGCCAGTATTGGCAGCCTCGATTGGACCGGGCTGCTGAGGTCAGAGAAGTTATAAAAAGGCCCAGTCCAGGAAGAAGGCAACCATTAGCCACGTGGTCATCCAGGTGAATCTGAAACTGGCTCTCTCCTCATCACCGCTTGCTCCAAGTGTGCCCTGCCTCCAGAAGAAACTCCAACCATCTCTGGACGATGCATGTGAGTAAGCTGTTTGAGGTCAGACTAGATATTTAGCTTACAGTAACTCAGATGCGTGTTGAACCGGCTACCTCAGCCATGCTGGTTTGCTCTATGGGATTCCTCTGATATTTCCATGATATTGCTCTACCTTTTACCCTGTTTCCACCATATCCCCTGAACCAATAAAGTTCTCCTTTGCGACCGGTGTGGGAAACTTATTGAGGGGTGGGTCTAAATTAAGCTGAGGAGGCCCTTTAGGTCTGTGGACTGAGAGAGGCTTCCCTAAGCAGCCCCTGACTTGGGGAAGTGCCCCAAATGCTTGTATTGGGTCTAGGACCCATTGGACGATCAGGCCTGTGTTCTCCAAGGTGTGGAGCCAGAATTGAGTCCAGAGCCTTGGATGGTGGCAGCGGGAACCCCAGGCTAGCGGGTGTGCTCCAAGGAAGGGGTCGGCCGGACGGGAGGCATCCCAGGGAGGCACTCAGAAGGTGGTTCGGTGCAGGAAGGTGGGCGGCTCAACACAGGAGCGCCCCTACTGGCCCACCACACTCACAACAGTAAACACTTGAACTAAAATGAAAATGAACAGGTGGTTGGGCTGATCCTATTGTAATAAATACTGAACAGCAATGTGTCTTTATTTCATTCAGAATGAGCACTAACAGGCTGTGCTTTTTGCTTACCTCATTAAGTCTGATTTGTATTCATTGTGCCTTTGATGATTAAATGTTTCCATGGCCCTGTTGAGCAGAGTGCTCTTAATTTTTTTTTTGCCAATGATTCTGCTTTCTGAACCTTAAGTGGCACTGTGTGTGCACAACCTCACATTTTATTTCAGCTGCAGATGGAATGTTACAAAATATTTGAGACTGGGTGTATGTTAAGGAAGAAGCTGGCAATTAGGGGCATGCGAAGTGGGCCCTATTCAATTCGGATTTGGGTTAGGCCCAAATCAGGGACAGTGATTCGATTAGTTGATTTGGATCACTGTCCCTGATTCAATTTGAACTAATCTGAATCTGAAGATTTGATGCTGATTCAGAGAATCAGTGATTCAGACATAGTCACAGCTCTAAAAGTTTTTTCTAAATACCATGAGGTAGCAGTGTGACTTGTGAATGCTGAGCTCCTTGGGCACATGAAGTGTCCCACAGGAGTGCAGGGAGGGAGGTGGCCTCCATGTGTTCGGTGGCAAACCTTCTGCCAGGGACTGTGCAGGGCCCTCCTCTGCACCTTCTAGTTCAGCAATCAGTTGCAGGGGGACCCTGGGTGCCCCCCCAACCCAGGAGGCACCAGCTGCTGAGCTAGGGAGGCACTGGGGGCTCCCCAGCACACTCCCTGGCAGACCCAGAGGTAAACCTGAAGTGCTTCTTATCCACTTCTGGGTCTGATGCTGAGCGCACTGAGGAGCCCCCTGCACTCCTGTGGGATGCTCCATCTGCCCCAGCATCACAGCATTCACTAGCCACCTGCTACCTAGAAGTATGTAGAAAAACCAGTGAAAGCTGTGTCTATGTCTGAATCTCCAAATCTTTCTGTATCTCTCTAGATCAATTTGGAAGGTTCCAATTTGATTCAGAGAAATTAAAGGGTCCTTTGATTTGATTCGGATTTGGAGATTTGGCCACCGCATAGGGCTGAATCTCCACCAGATCGAATCAGGGACTGAAGCTTCACACAGCCCTACTGACAATGTGGAGCTAGAAATGCCAGTGGGGTTCATGCAACAGAGCTTGGTGTTACCTTCATCTGTAATATGGAGGTACAGTACTTGGAGATTTCAGGTCCCAATAGATAAAGTTCTATCCTCACCGACTCACCGATTTTTAAGGCCAGAAGGAACAATTAGATTATCTATCTGACATCCTTCATCTCACCCAGCTACACATCCATGGAGCTCAATAATTTGTGATTGTCTAACAGGTATCTCTTAGAAAAGCTTCAAGTCTTATCAGAAGAGATCAAGAGGTAGAGCATCTCTCATAATCCTTGGTGACTTGTTCACTGGGTAATCACCCTCACCCAAAATTTGGTCCTTTATTTCTAAATAAAATTTGTTTGATTTTTAACTTCCTGCTTTGCTTTTTTCCATTAAGTTAAAGGGCCCTTATTTTGGTATTTGCTGAGCGGTTACTTGCATATCATAGCCAACTCACTGCTTGTTTTGCTTTTTGATAAACCTAAAGGGATCAGGGTCGTCAAGATTCTTGCTGTGAGGAAGGTTTCCAACCTTTGAATATTTTTTTGTGGTTATTTTCTTCCTTTCAATTTTTGAACATCTCTTTCAAAATGTAGATGCCAGTACTGTATGCAGTAACTAGCACTGGTCTTGCCAGTGTCATATATCCAAGTTGAGGCTACTTGGCTAAAGATTGAACGGTATATAGTCTCTGAAGAATGTGACTCTGTAATAAATATTATTAATGACTATGGTCTGGCAGTATTCTTGGAGCTGTAGAAACACTGTGGGTAGACATGGTTTCTGTCTGAGTAGCCTTATAATAAAAGCTGATTCACTGATCTTTTTCAGTTTATATAAATCAAGTGCAGTCCCTCTGTCTCCTGGCAAGTTTCCAGTGTCATTATTTAGGCCAAATTTGGCCAGATGTCTTCTCTGCTGAGCAGTGCCGCTAAATATATAACTAACTGCAATTACAACTATTAAATGCAACCATCTATGTATATCTGAAGTCAATGAAGGTAAAGGATTTTAAATTCTTTGAGGAATTTCTTCAATTTCGAAACTGACAGAAAGATGTGATTTCAAGCCTATGTTGGCATTAGTGAAGTAGTAAATTTGGGGTTTCGGTGACAGGTGGATAAACAAAAAATGCTGTTCACTGGTTTCTTTTTCGTTCTAAATATGGTAAAGGCAAATGATGTCTACTGGGATAAACCAGTTCTGTAGGTAACAATATTGAACATTTAATAGAATGGGGAAAAGCCTTCATTTTACAGAGGTTTCCTTTAGTTCTACTGTCCCATTTAACATAAAAAAATCATTAGAGAAGGAAGAAAAAAAGCAGCATTGTACAAAGATGTAGCACATTAAAGAATCTTGTAGGATACTGGTGAGCACCACAAGTGACTAGGGACTTTTTAGACATTCACCCAGTGGCAATTTTGTATCCATAAGTTATATATCTAGTGCAGGGGTATGAGTGCCACAAGTGGCACAGACAGCCTCTGTGTGGCTGCATCTATACATGCAATAAAACATAACAATAAACTTCAGTGCTGTTTGTGCCAGAGTTTATTGCTCTTCAGTGTGGAGTTTACATGAGTACCCAGGACCACCATACTTTGAGCCAGGTCAGAGCAACCCCAGCTGGCAGAGGGCCCAGGGAGTCAGCCTGCTAGCCCAGGCCTACCCCACCCCAGCTTATCATCACTGGAGGAGCTGGCTGGGGCACAAGGGTGCTGTATTGTGAAGCTAGCTGGCAGGCGGTCCCCACACTGTAGCACCCTCATGTCCCAGCCATCCCTGTTACTATCTACATGTGCATTTCACTGCACATAGCTACTCTACTTTAGGATCATTCTTGTCTCAGCCAGTACTATCCTACAGGGGAGTTAATTAATTTACTACACCCTAATAGGGGCACATGTGTAGATGGTGATGCTTTACTACAGGGCTAATTAGTCAGCTCCACAATAAAGCACACCTTTAGATGCGCCCTGTATGGCACAAAGCAGATCAGAGAAGGAACAAGCAGCATAGTGGTAAATAGGGCTGGGAGCAGAAAGCACAGCAGCAGATCAGGCAGAGGAAGGGGATCAGGGTGGCACTTGGGGATGGTGTGGGACTAGTTTGTGGTATGCCTGCCAAAAAGGTTGGCTTGTTGCTGACCTAATGAATCAAATACAGGTTTTATTTTCCCATATTTTTCCATATGATCCTGTTCTTTAGGAATTCTGTATGGGTGAAGGAAGCATGAGGAAGGTAAATGACTCAAGGGCTTGTCTTTTAAAGGGAGCTAAAGGTGCTCATCACTCTGAGAAACAGTCTGTGCTTTGGAAGGCCAGGCCCTTACCCAGGATCAAGCAATAGTTGTCTTGTCCTAGTTGTGAATTTCAGTGCCTGTCTCTCTGCTGTCAACACAAGACCATTCTACTTGAATTAGTGTGTGACATCAATTTATTTCATCCCATCAAGTACATTAGTATTTGTTTTATTTACTCAAAAACATATCAAAGGAACAAGAATGTAAATGTCACTCTGCTTTCAGAATGGCCCTGTTCTCTTTTTTCTTGTTTATACTTCACATTAATCTGTGTCCTATCCTCACATGGTCTGGTGCTTCAGTGTTTAAACCTGAAGATATTATTTCAATAGTAAAAATGACTTTATTAAAGACAAGATTATCAATGGGTTTGGCACTCAGAATTCTTCTGTATGCATTTCTCTTTCTCTCTTTTGGTTAAAAAGCACTGGTTTTAGTATTCTCAATAGCCCTATATTGAAAATTTCTGGTTATCAAGACAGGAACAACACAGACAGTAGACTGCCAACTTTACTACCAAGAAATATCAGTTCTGCCCTGATGATACACGCTGCTGGGGGAACATGACAGGCCCTATCATGTCTCAGTTTCTTTGAAGAGATGACCAGGTAGAGTGCCAGCTGTGTTAATAGTTTATTAAAGAAGGGGAGAATTGCACTTTAGAAAGCTGAATGGAAACAACCAACTCATTTTTACATAAGACACTTTCAGAAGGTAAGAGTGTTCGGCCATTACTGATCTGGGTTAGAATTGAACCTATAACCCAGATTTGAAAGACTCTTATTTTTTCAACTCAGTTCTAGATTAAAACATTCAAAATGCCAAAACGATCTTGAAGCCTAAATACTCTTGAGTTTCAAGAGATTTAGGTTCCTAAATTACCTGGGAGCTTTTGAAAAGTTTACATACAATGAATAAACTCTAAGAGAAGCATTTAGTGGTGGTCACTTACTATCTATACTTCTTATTCCACCTCCACGGCCTTTCCATTTGTGTGTGCTTGACTCCATTAAAATATAGTTCTTAGCTAACTTAAATAAAGTAGAACCATTAAAATATATGCTTGATATTCAGTTAAGTTATATCAAAGTCATTATTAGCTGTCACATGCTCATGCAGTGAGTTAGAGCTGCCCCCTTTCTTCTCTCCCTCTGCAGCTAATAGAGCTCTTACAGCTACCTGGATCCATGCTCTGGGTGCTGGGGAATACACAATATAAAACCATCCAGGAGCCTGTGGGAAGGAAAAAGGGGGAGCCATATTTTTGTACAGGTTAACTCAGCTAGAGTAAGGTACACTAAAAAAGTCAGCCACATCCTCCATTACAGTTAGGTTTCTGGAAGAGCTTTTGTCCTCCCATTGGACAATGTATATGTGAACTACTCCTGAAGAAGCAGGTGTACACTGTGCCCTGTGCATTGGCTAGATTTAGGACTTACATCTGCACTGCCTCCATTATGAGCCCAGGAGTGTAACCAGGAAGCAGCACCCCTCACCCACTTCTGCTATGCACACACTAAATTGCAGAAACAAGGAAATAGGATGGGTTTAAATCAGTCCTAAGTGAGCAGCCAGAGCTGCCCTTAGGCCCTTTGTCTGGGGTTTGCTTCTTGGCAAGCACTGATGGTCACTCTAAGATCTCCTCACTTCTGGGTTTCGGTGTGAGAGGAGCTAGAGTGACTGTGAAGGGTGTGCTTCACGGTGGCCTCCTTCTTGGCTTGGAGATGATATGGACAAGCTAGTAGGCTCCAAGTCAGCAAAACACAGAAGTATATATTTAATTTTAAGCAATGCTTGATAATAAAGCTTTGCACTTACACAATGATTGGCAAACCCCCACTATTCTGGAAAGACAAATTCAGGTTTAGTTCCTACTGATTTCACTGGGACTGAAGCACATGCTTAAGTATTATGTTGCATTGGGGCCTCAGTTACTATAGTGAGAAAAATGGAAAGAGAGAGTCCTTCTTCCTATTATTTTTTGTTCTTTAAGGAAATTTAATTTCATATTACTTAGGCTAAAATGTGACTAGCTCCTTAAACTTCCAATGAGAAACAATCATTTACACTTGAAGGAAAACCATGGGATTTTCAAAGAAGTGTCAGAATCAATTGGTAATACTTCCCTACAGTGGAATCAAAGTATAATTTTTTTGGACACCTAATGCTTTGCTAAATGACAGGCTATTCATTTTTATTTTGGTGGTAATTAGAAATAATTTTCCCACTTTGAAATGATTGTGTAAATACATTTATTCAGGATTATACATGGATTTTCACAAGACCCACTTTGTGTAGAAAAGCTAAGCAGTGACCTAACAGGAGATGTCTGTTCCAGTCACTTCAGAGTGAGGCAATTCTTTTGCATATTAATGATTGACTTTACCTCATTAATAATTCTTCTTGTAATTGTTTTCCATTTCTGGGAGACTGAATATTGCATTAAATATGTTAAAGCAGCTGCAGCATCCTAAATCTTTGCCCTTTGACTGTATTTTATGAGGAATGGTCTATAATTCAAGTTAGTTTTACTTGTGTGATGTAGCTTCATGCATGTTTATTCCTTTTTTCCCCACAAAGATTTTGTACAGCTGTTTTGTACAGCCGCAGCCCCACTTAAATACTAGAACCATGAACCTCCCTGGTGTAAGGCGGGACAGAGCACCTAAACACCAGCTCCCTCTTTCAGGTGGGTTACTAAGAGGGAGGAGTGGGGCCAGGCAC
Source organism: Caiman crocodilus (assembly GCA_030014935.1). Classification (NCBI taxonomy): domain Eukaryota; kingdom Metazoa; phylum Chordata; order Crocodylia; family Alligatoridae; genus Caiman; species Caiman crocodilus. Next base: position 155,595,124 of record JAGPOW010003316.1, on the reverse strand, counting down.
GGCTGTGACCACCTGAGTCTGCAGGGGTGCAAGACCATGGAGGTCCCAGGGAGGGGGTAGTTGTGTGGCCCTAGAGAGGGAGCAGCTGTAGAGCCCTAGAGAGGGAGTAGTTGAGAGACCCTGAGAGAACAGGAGTGTAGGTGGGCCCACCCAGAGTAGGGTGCGTCCTTACAACATGAAGGACTGGGTGTAATTTGGAGTTGAGTAGGGCTGAAGGGACAGTATGAAAAGCAGCACCGGGGGGCGGTGTTGAGTAGGGCTGAAGGACAGCCAGAAGGGTAGCACATGGGCCAACTCCCACAAGATCTTGGTGTTCTGTATAAGAAGCCCAGTGTGGGGCTATAACGAATTTGGCCCTCTGTTTGGTGAATTGGCTGGGACTACCCAGATGAGGTGATACCCAGTGATAATTGTGTGGTCATTGTCACCTAGCTTCCCTTCAATTGTCTCCTTTGGCCAGTATAAAATCCAGTAGTGCCTTACCCCTTGTCGGCCTGCAGACTTTTTGAGTTAGATAGAGCTCATCAATGCAAGTGAGAACACTTCATGACCAATCACATCTGGCTCAGTGCTCTTCCCAAGAGATGTCTGGGTAGTTGAAGTCATCTATGATGACCATGCTTCGAGAGTGTTGAGAATCTCCGAATTCTCTAGAGAACTCCTGATCAAGCTCCTCCTTTTGGTTCGGTGGTCTATAATAAACTCCTATAATTATATTCCTTTCACCATGTTCTCCCCATTATCCATTAGCAAATAGCTGCAAGCTCTCAATGATCATAAAGCTAAAGAGAATGCTATCTCTGGGGTCTTGAACTTTCTTTGCTTGAACACCAAAAACTCCAGCTGAATTAAAATATAATAATAATGGGGATGGAGGAACATGTTTATAGTTCTATGTTTCTGTATAAATACTGAAGATAAGCAATAGTAAAAAATGGAAAGCAATATGCTGAGGAGAAATGAAACCTCTCTTTCTATGTAAAAAGATACCTATGATTTGTGTATGCACTTTAGCAGAAAAATGTGAAATGTCTGTTGATAAAGCTCTAAGTTAGTAATGTATGGTGCCTTATATTTCTGCAGTGGCAACAATGATAACTTCTAACTCCTAGACTTTTGTCACATGAAGCACTTGTCTCTAAATCATAGCCCTAAGATCTTTCCAATGAACTGTCTAGAAAATCTAAATCTTTGAGATGGGAAGCGATATGGCTAATAGCTTAATACTTCATCAGTCATTTTTTATCACTGAGTGCTATATCATGCAGTGCCTTCTCAAAAACTAGAACAAGTGATTGTGATCTCATTTCCCTTCATTTCTTTGCTTGTGCCTGGGAGTCTTTTTTAATCACAGGAGAATTGGCTGGTTTTCTTAGGCTGTGAAGTCTGCTTCAGAAAACTGTATTAGAAAGAACTAACTGAAACAAATATTTGAAAATAACTCTGATGGGGAACGTTATTAAAACATTTTCCCAACTATTTTCTATCCCAATCTCTTTATATTTGTTTTATTTCCATGGGGGGAGGGTATTACCGAGAAAAGAAAATGCTGTTCATAAGCAAATAAGAGTTTACACTTTGACCTTACTTTTTGTTCTTTAATACTTAATTTCAGAGAAAATGCTGGCTGGTGATGATCTTTCTTACCTATAAGATTTGCAAGTATCAATTCTTTTGAGGAGCTTGGTACAGCTACAATGATTTTCTGATGCACTACAAATTATTTTTCTTGGCTACTGTACATAAATTCTAAAATCTTTAAATTAAAAAAAACCCAAACCCACAAGGGGCCAGGCCCTCATCTTATAAATCAGAGTAATTTGGGAGCAATTTATATCTATTCTTCTTAAAGTCTTGTTACATGGTTATTTTGGGCAGCTCATACAGCACTTACCACCTGGTTTGCTGGCACATTAACATCTGAAACTAGTTTTAAGCACTTGTTAGGCAGCTCAAAGTTACACCACTTCATGGCAGGTTTGTTTCTGATCCATGTTATCCAGCTCATGTTACAGTGAGTTGTAGCCACTCCAGGCTACACCTTAGTGCATACACTCCATCTGCTCCTCTCTCTCCCACTGGCCCAGATTGGGCCCATTGCACTCCCTGCTCCCCCAAGCAGCCCTGATCTCTGCTTACACTCCCCTCTACCCTCCCCTTACTTGTGGCTGCCTATGGCTGCAGCAGGCAGGGAAAGGTTAACTTACCTGCCAGGCTCCCATTGCCACTGCTGCCAGCTAGGGCTGTGTGAGTCTTTGGATCCCGTTTCATATCTGGAGCTGCTTTGGATGCTTTGGCATCTGAACCCGCACTTCCAGATCGAAGCAGGGTCCCAGCAATGGTATCTGGATTGGGCTGGGGGCATCCGAAGCGCTTTGGATGCTTCAGACCTACTTTGGCCATTTTGAGACAATTAGAAGAGGGAGGGGGAGTGGGGGAGGGATGGAGAGTTGAGGTGGGGGGAGAGAGGGGGAGCGGAGGGGAAAACTGAGATCTGTAAGCAGCCAGTGAGAAGGATTTCTCCCTGGCTACCTTTCCAATGACAGCATCTGTGGGGTAGGACTAAAAAAAGCATAAAAGCCTGTGTTTGCAGCCCTTCTGTGCCTTTTCCAGCTTGTTCCCTGTCAGCAACTGTGTGAGAGAGGAATGCTCAGATTGAGACTTGCCTGCTCCTTTTTCTTGTTATGAAGGAGTGGGTAGGATTTAGCTTAGCTATTCTATTCAATTATTATTAGTATTACAATTCAATTTATTTCTTTGAATTTATATTTGCTCTTTTTTTGGAAACTTTGCAAAAAGACAGTTGTGTTTTCCCAGCCAGTATTATCTATCACTGTGCAGGGAGGCACAGATTGCTTGTGTACACACACATACACAGAGAACCAGAATATAGAAAAAAATCACAGCAGAAGAAGACAGACAGATAATATATTGACAGCACATGAAAACAGACAGATATTTACAGAAGAACAATACAGATAATATATTGAGACACACCAAGACACACAGATAATATTATTCACAGCAGAAAACAGATATACAAAAGGAGTCACACACGCACAGATCTTTTGCAGCACAGGAAAGATCAGTATGAAGCGTGCTGGAAAGACAGGTGCCAGGTCTTCTGTCAGGGGAGGGAGAAGTGGTAGGGGGACAGCTAGAGCTGCAAGCTCCCCCCCATCCCATCCCAAACACAGACACATTCTATTCCCAAGCAGCAATGACATCAGTGCTGCCAGTGGAAGCTACACAGTGGGAGCAGTGTCTGCACCTGACATCCCTGCACCTGCACCACCTCCACTGAGTCCAGAAGTGGGCAGCAGCAGTGGAATCACTGCCTCCTCCATCCCAATTTCAGCTCTTAGCATGAGCCTCCCCCTGCCAGAGCAGGAGCTGCAACCAGGGATGCTGAGCTCACTGGCTCAAGCAACTCTGGGGACTGAGGGGGAATCAGAGCTTGTGCTCCACACCCCTCAAGTTTCCCCTAGACCCAGGTCTCCTTCAGAAAGCAGCACCTCAGAGGAGGCTGAAGTTGTGGAGGCAAGTGGCTCAGGTGAGGCAGCTCCTCCTGCTATTCAGCCTCAGACTGCTGAGAAGGAGGAAAAGGCAGGATCCTTGCCCTCAACCCAGAGGTGGGGGAGTAGTGTAGTGTGGGGTCATTTTGAGGTGGCAGATGATCCCAGGTTTGCCATCTGCCAGCACTGCTGAAGGCACATGAGCCATGGCAAGGATGTGACACACTTTTCCACCACGGCCATGCTGCTGCATCTGAGGAGACAGTACCCCCTTGCCCTTCTTCCTGCTGCTCAGCCTGGCACCAGTGCAGCTGTGCCGAAAGGGAAGTCCCCATCTTGCTCCAAAGTCCCCTTACCCTCAAAGCAGAGGCAGGCCACCCGGGACCAGTGGGGGAAAGGTAGATAGAAAGAGGGGCGTGTTCCCAGGACAGGTGAGTTCAGAGCATTGGGGAGGTGCCCAGAGCATTGGGGAGGTGCCCAGAGCATTGGGGAGATGCTTCTCCCTAGTTGAGCGGCCAGGGTTCAGGTGGTTTGTAGCACTTCTGGCCCCATTTTACAAAGTGTCCACATGTACTGCCTTTAGCATGACAGTGGTGTCCTCCCTGTATGCAGGGAGTACTTGAGGGAGGAGCTGTGCAAGGCAGGGCCACAGGTAGCCTTGCACTTCACCTCTGACATCTGGAGCAGCCAGGGTGGCAATCACACCTACCTCTCCCTCACAGAGCACTGGTGCACTCAGTCAGGCCATCGGTAGGCTTGACTGCAAGCCCAGGTGCTGGATGAGTCCCACACAGCAAGGGAGATCATGGGGACCATGAACTGCATGGTGCAGGGGTGGCTCATTGGGCAGGCTGAGCTCACCTGCAGGTTCATGGTCACCAACAATGGGGTGAATATGGTGAAGGCTGTCCGTGATGCCGACTTTGTTGGCATCCTCTGTGTGGCACACAGGCTGCACCTAATAGTGAGGGATGCCTTGGATGGGGACAGGGCTGCTGGTGATGGCACTGCCACCAGTACTGTTACAAGCCAGCTGATTTCAAAATGCAGGAAGGTAGTGGGCTACTTCCATTGCAGCATCAAGGGGAACAAGATGCTGTGGGAGAAACAGACAGAGCTGAACATCACGCAGCACAGAATCATACAGGATGTGCAGACTCGGTGGAACTCCACATACTTGATACTCGAGAGGCTGGTGGAACAAATCCATGGGATGGCGTGGCTTGGGGAGATTGGGATCAGTGCCACCCTGAACAGAGATGAGTGGGGTACCATGTCCCAGATGTTGGTGGTCCTCAAGCCCTTCCTCGAGGCCACCAAGACCCTTAGCACTGGCGATGCCAGGTGATCCCCCTAGTGAGGGAGAACCAAATGGAGAAGTTCCAGGAGATCAATATTCCTGGCTGGGGCAGGCTGCTGTCACCAGGCATGCAGGCACTGGTGAGGCGGCTGAAGGAGGGCATCAGAAGATGGCTGGATCCATTGCAGGCCAGTACGGTCCACATAATGGCAGGCATGTGTGACCCGAGGGTGAAGGTGAGCACATGAACTGGCAGCCCCAAAACCCTTGATTACTGGATGCAGGTGCTGGTGAACAAAATCAGGGAGGCCAAAAAGCCAAGGTGAGGGGATGTGGAAGAGAGGGATCCACTTTTCTGTGCCAGCACTCCCAGCACCAGCACCGAAACTGGCACCAGCACCAGCACTGGCCAGTCTCCTCCACGCCAGCCACTGCCAATGTGGGTCATGGGCATGGCTTCAGTGCTGGGGTCCAATTGCACCAGACCCCAGCCTTGGGCAGGCTATGCAGAGGCTTTGGTGGCTACCTATCTTGCTAAGGTTGTGGAGCCACTGAACTGTGACCCCTTGGCCTACTGGGCAAAGCGCAGGCAGATGTGGCAGGATCTGGCGGTCGCCTGGCAACACCTGTCCTGTCCACCAATCAGTGTTCTAAGAGAGAGGGTGTTCAGCATTGCTGGGGATGTTGTCAAACCCCACTGCACCTGCTTGGATCCTACGTTGGTAGAGCAGCTGGTGTTCCTAAAGGTGAACCTCCCACTGCTGGGGCTCCCCAAGCTCCACCTGAAGATTGACTGAGTGCTGCCCTCCTCACTCCATGTGCACCAATTTCCATTTCTGAGGTTTTGAAAAGCCAAGTAATGCCCCGCTCTCTGCTGGAGAGGGCACTAACTGCATCACCAGACAGCAGGGAAAGAACATGTCCCTGTTGAGCTTGTTCCCCTGCAGGGAATTCCCCTGCTCAGGTAAAAGTGCAGAGGTGCTTGGGGTATCAGATGTCTGGCAGGTCGCAGGGTGCCAGAATTCCACTGTCGATATTGAGTCCATGAGTTTGTGTACCTACTACCTAGGAGGCTGACGAAGTGTAGTTCATAGGCCCAGCTCTGAAAAGTGGTTTGCATTGTAATTTGTTCCCTCTCAGGATCAGTCCTGTGAGACTGGAGGCAGAGTGCTTTTTGGTGCACCCACATGTAGTTGGGTTTTGTTGTCTTTGATAGATTCTGGTGTGCCATTTTGGGGGTGCTGGAGATGATTGGCAGGTTTTGTGTTTTGAGCTGTAGGAAGTTGGCTTCAGTTCTGGTGATGAGGTAAGGTGCTTGTTTGAATGTACAAACCACTTTGCAGAACTGGACCTATAAACTGCACTTCATCAGCTTCCTAGGTAGTAGGTACACAAACTCATGGACTCAATATAGACACTGACAGTGGAATTCTGGCACACTGTGACCTGCCGGACAGCTGACCGCAGGCACCTCTGCACTTTTACCTGAGCTGCTACATCCCCTTTTTCCCCCCTACCCACCACCCCAGCCTGTCCCTTGCACCCTGATGCCTTCATTTCCATTTTCACTGACTGGCTTTCTTGCCTGCACTGTGGGCCAGGCCAGCCTCTGGCTTCTTTACTGTTCCTTCTATCCAGGACCAAATGCAGGTACTTTCTCAGGCTGACAAAGGAATTTTCAACCTTAAAGCTTTCAAAGATACCTTTTTTTAAGTACTCCTTTTCTTTCATAATACACATATAGACATAAAAACACAAGATAAGCCATCACACACCATGAATAACATCATATGTCCAACACAACACAATATCTTTACTTCTTGTTGTCAATTCCTTTATAAAAAGAAAGGCTCTGTGACAGTTCCATTTGGATGCCTTTAATGCTGCTGCTGATGCTACTGGTGTTGAGCCAGGTGTTATTTTACTTGATGTCAGATAAAGTGGAGGACCAGGCCTGAGGCTGTAGGGGAGGAGGAGGCCTCAGTGGGGCACACTGCCATGTTGTGCAGAGGCCCCAGCACCAGGAAGGGCGCACCTTAACACACACACAATGTCACCTATCCACATGACAAGTTTTGCCTGTCTGCAGCTTGGAGTGCAGGGCCCCAGATGGCAGACTCCCCCAGTGAGACACACACAGCTGGCAGGCTTTGTGGCCTCATCAGGGGCTAGTATCCCTGCAGTTTTCATCCCACTGTGCCTTAACACACAGGGTCATTTGTGTCACGAGTTTTGCCTGTCAGTAGCTTGGGAGCAGTTCCCCCCAAACCCATGCATCAATGTTCTTGAAACTTGGCAGGCTTTGTGACCTCACCAGGGGCTGGTATTCCTGCAGTTTTCAGCCCATTGTGCCTTCAGACATAGACGTGACAGGAGTTTTGGTTTCAAGCATTTGAGATTTCAAGCATTTTAGTCCCCCAAACTCCTGCACCAATCTTGAAACTTGGTAGGCTTTGTGGCCTCACCAAGGGCTAGCATCCCTGCACGTTGCACCCAAATTGGAGCTAAAATAACAAAGTTATAGATATTTAATTCATCCCCCATTATAATCTATAGCCAGATCTCTGAAGTGGCTCGGAAGCTTCAGCACCACTTTGGCTGGATCGAAACAGCAAACCAAACCAGAGCTCCAGATCAGATCATGGTCATCCAGAGCAGCCGGATCCAAAGCTGGATTGGATTGCTGCCAACTCGCACAGGCCTACTGCCAGCCCATTGCTCTTGTCTGTGCTGAGCAGGCGGGGAGCCCTGGGAGTGAGGGAGACCTGTGTGAGCCTGGCGGTGGTGGGGAAAGGCAGAGGGAAACCTGGAATGGGAGTGAGGAGACTCTTACCTTTGAGATCTCCATGCTTCTTCTGGCCTGAACATGTGACTGCTCTAAATGCAAGCTAGTACTAATACCGATCAACATCTGTGCAGTTCACAGTGTGACACATAACAAGGCCCTGAGTACTAAGATTGTTTCTATTAACTGAGTATCTGAATTCCTCATCTATATTCATCCTCACAATGCTCCTGTAAATATCAAAATATCCTCATTTTTATAGATGAGGCACAGCGCGGTTGTAAATCATTTCTATCTATCTTTGTTAGACACTAACATTACTCCCATTAACATAATATCTGCTTCATAACTGTCATGTGTTTATCTTCACTGCACCCCTTTGAGGTAACATGAGCACAAATTATTCTTTTTTTTTTACGGACAGGCTTTGAGGCAGAGAGAAATGACCATAACCATAGCAACAAAGGTGTTTAGATGTTTAAATACTCATGTCTCCCAAATCTAAGGTGAATGCACTAATGACTGGGCCATCATTTTATTTTGGTGAAGTTACACTGATTTTTCATTGCACGTGAAAAGAATATCTGACTCAATGGGTTCAAAGCAGCAAAAGCTCTGGTTAGTGCACCAGGCAGTCTGCCCCTATAGCCAGTCTGCAGTCCTCCTAGAACTTGATTTGGCTGTTATTAAAACAATTTTCTGTGGTCCTTACTTCACTGTGAAGAAGATCAAATTCTGAATTTGTTATTCCCTGACAAGTTACTTATGTAAGCCTCTCACATACCCCTTTTGGTGTGGTGCACAGAAAGTAGAGAGAATTCAGTATGTGAATAAAATGAATGCATGCTACAATGGTGAATTGAATACACATGTAAACAGGGTGGATGTTAATAATTATTTAATACTACTTTTAATGGAGGGATAGTCACTATGATTATGAAAACCTTTATGAGTGCTGATTCTTTTGGTGACTGTAGATATGGGAGTATACAATGAGAAGTGCATCCCAAAAACAATTGAAAGGAAAAGTGATAAAAGAATTCTACTGATCAAAGAACTGTATTATCTGGAAACCCTCTGTGAATATGGCTGTTTCAGTGTCTCCTCTTTCTGAAGTAGTTCATAGTGTAGCAGCCTGCATTTCCCCACATAATACCTCACATCATTCTTACCCTGAGATTCTTACGTGTTTGAATATGAAGGTTTTGTTTAGGCAAGCCAGGAAAATCATTTATGTTTAGTAACAATTTAATTTGTTCAGGAAAAACAGATCCTCAGTATTTGGGCAATACTGTATGGGTTTACACATTGCCCTATGGTGACTTGGCAATGAGCGTTATGGTGACATAGCAATCACACGAGTCTACACATGACTGCCTACTATGTTGCAGTAGCAGTGCACTCCCCACTTACAGCGCACCACTGCTGCAAGGTAACGGGGAAATCTAAGCATGTGCCACCTGCAGGCACAGTACCTGCCTGTACTGTGCTGTGATTTAGTGCTTGAAATACTAAAGCTCAGTGCCATAGCAACATCACCATACAGTGATGTGTAGATGTACCCATTGATCAGTACATCTTAGTTTTCTGATAGGAATTTGTTCTGAAAACTGAAATGTTTGTTTGCACACAAAGGCCAAATATATTTAGAGTCCACAGAATATTTATTTCAATATAGAAAACTAGAAGGCACAAACACAGACTCCCACATGAGGGGCCATGTTTCTTTTGTTCTCATCTGCAGTGATGTTGAGAACAAAATGGCTGAACTTTGTACAAATGTATGTGTGTAATTTGCAGTATACAAAAAGCAGAAAGCCTTATAGCTTCATTGCGACATGCAAGACGAAGAATACTCTGTCTCCAACTTACTCCTTTATGCAAATATTCTGAAATTAAGAAATAGTGAGGTAAGAAATGCCAATGTGATTCTATAAATCACACCAAGCAAGATATTTACAGGGGAATATGAGTGCTATTGTACCAAGGCTTCATCCAGGATACCCTGTACCATTTTGGTCACCCACATTCAATCCAGACAGACAAAACTGCAAATAGAGGCAACTAAGATGGTCAGGAGAATGGACAACTTACTATGTGAGAGGAGAAAGAGCTTGGCTTATTTAGCTTAGCAAAACAGAGGCTGAGAGAGCATAGGACTGTTCTTTGTAAGTATGTTGGGCTAAACACCAGAAAGAAAAAAGAGCTATTTACTCAGTATCCAGTAAACAGTTTTACCCAGTATCATAGTATCATAGTACCTAGGGTCAGAAGGGGCCTAGAGCAGGCCATTTAGTGTGACCCCCCGCCAATTGGCAGGAAACGAGTGCCAGGGTCACAGGACCCCAGCCAAGTACCTATCTAATCGACTCTTAAAGACACCCAAGGTAGGAGCAA
>JAGPOW010003316.1:155565580-155585027 GCA_030014935.1 Caiman crocodilus | reverse complement strand
GTGAACGCCCAAGTCCTCAACCCTACAGTCCCTCAGCGCCTCGTCGACTAGCCTCCTGAGCTCCCTGAAATTGGCCCTTTTGAAGTCAGGGACCCTAGTACTTACCTAGTACTTACCTAGTACTTACCAGTTGGGTACCTGTATGTACCCAGCAGGGCCCATGAGTAAGTCTAGGCTGTAAATTAGAAGAAAGTTTCTAGTTGTCAGAGCAGTGAGGTTCTGAAACAGCCTTGCAGTATGAGCAATGGGGGACAATGAATGGGAGAGCCTAATAGGTTCTAAGATGCAGCTTGATAAATGACTTAAATCCAGAGAAGTTGGGACAATCCGGGGACTAGGATGTGGGCAACTGCTATATCGAGGTAGGCAACCCCTGGCATGTGTGCCAGGGTGTGGCATGCAGAGTCATTTTGCTAGGCATGTGCGCCTCAGGATGGATGGCAGTGAAGGCAGGGCAGCACTTCAACAACAAGGATTGTGCCCTTGTGGTTCCCTGTCTGCTGCTGACACACCAACATCTTACAAGTCGAAGTGGTGGGTGTTTTTGGCACTGTGCCCAAAAACATTGCTGACCCCTACGCTAAACTAAAGTCACAAGCCAAGAGCCAGCTACCAGAAGATGGCAGAATGACTGAAGTCAGGAGCAAAGGGGCCTGGGCTGAAGTCTGGTACGAGAAGTTAGCATGTAGTAACTATGAAATTTGGAGGAATAAAGTCCAAAACTGAGATATAAGGCATTTGTCCTGTTGAGCAGCCTGAAAGGTATTAAGAGAGCTACTGCTTTTAAGTCAGCAGGCACAGCCATGTAAGTCAGTGGTTCCCAACCTTTTTAGACTGTGGACTGGCAAACCGTGGATCAGAAGTGACCGTAGACTGGCAACCAATGGACCAGCAAACTGTGGACCAGCATACTGCAGACCAGAAGTGACTGGCATACTGAGGCCCAGCAGCCAACCCTTTTTTATACTTAGTATAAAAGATTTTATTTATACTGAGTATAAAAAAGGGTTGGCTGCTGGTCTGCAGTATGCCAGTCACTTCCGGACTTCCTGTCCAGCAGCCAACCCTTTGAGGCCTGGTACTGGGCCCAGCCTAGGGTTTGAGAACCTCTGATGTAGGTAACTGGGGCCAGCTGGAAGTAGTTAGGTTGCTGTCAGCCAGGGTAGCTGGGGCTAATTGATTGGCCTACCCCGACAGCTGATGAATCTCACCATCTCTTCTCAAAAGAATGGAGACCCAGAACTTCCTTCTGGCTCAGATAAAGAAAACATGGAAGGCTGGTGGTTTGTTGGTAGACAGAAGAAAGATGGTGTATGATTTTTGGGGGAAGGACAGATTTCGAAGGAGCTGAAGCTTGTATTTCTTGCAGTCTTCCTAGTATGATATTTAGCCCCAGCCCATAGGAAGATCCAGCGCAGTGCTGCCTGGACCTGAGAGGAACACTGGGTGGCCTTGTGCCTCAGAAGCAGAGAATTCCTCCCAGAGCTCCCTGGCTTCTCTGCAAGAAGAACAATGTATAATTCCCATTTAAAAAGTGTAGCATGCTCCTCCACATGGCCAAAGAGCTATATGGGTTGGTGCACAGGGAAAGGATGCAGAATCATGGCTCTTCCTAGCTCCTAGCCCTTCTTTTCCCTGATGAGGAGTCCACTGATACCAACTGACATGTTCTAAAAAGTGCTGAGAACAGCAATTCTCCTGGGCTCTTACCATACAAGAAGTGTCACCCCATTAAGCTTGAAGAGCCCAATATTCCTGAATTTGGATGCAACATTTTCAGGGCCCTTTGGAAATAACATTCAAAAGCTGTAAGTTCTTCCTCACTAAAGAGCTACTTTTCAGTTCTGTTATCATCAAGAGTGGCAGCAGCTGACAAAAAACATGCTATTGAATTGGATTTTTGAGAAGTTCATGTTCTGATCTCCAATGAATTTATGTGCAGATTTGTGATTTTTAGGTAACTAAATTTCATTTTTGTGAGGCTTTAGTAGTCATGGCAGCCAAGCCTGTTAGAGTCACATTTTCTTTGAACCACATTTTTATCCTGATTTTTAAAGGTTTTCTGTTCTAATCAAACAATTTGGTTTTGTTTTGATTTGATTTGAATGGATTCGGTTTTTTTTAAACCAATGCTACCAGCTTGTATAACTTAGTAGCATGCCCAGGCACCAGGATGTTGAAATGGAATTATAGATTGATGCCAACACAGCTTCAAGAATGGTGTTTGATAAAGATGCCTACGGCAAAGCTCAGAATATTCCTTTGTTTGTGTCCCATAAGAGGAGTAGTTAGTTCACTTCTAATGCTTTGGTGACTAAAGCAGTATACGAGTTTCTTTGCTTGCTTGGGTTTTTTTCCTTTGTTTGTTGAAAATAAGAATTTGGAATGGGAGTAGTTTTCAGTGGAAGATTATAAAGCACCTCTAGAGCTGAAGCTACATACTAAGCCCAGTTATGTTGCCTTCTCAATATCCTTTGTACATTTTAAAAAGGACTAAAACTAAAGTTTACCTCCTGTGAAGCAGGTTCCAAAACTAATTTTATTCCTTCCCTCTCCCCCCCAGCAATCCCCATTTATTTTTTTTAATTATGAAGATTTCCTAAAATGACAATTACAGGAAAATAAACCCCTTGTAGGTAGAATTTGCTTTAAAAGTTGAATGAACTTAAAACCATATCTTAATTTCTATTTTCAATCATTTTGAAGTTTGAAAAAGGTTAATTAGGAAAGACTTTCTGGGTCTTTCAGGTAAAATAATACAATGCATGTGTACATTCTGTATGCTAAGCCTCTTCCATCAATCAGGATAGCCAACACTGGGGGTGCATCTACATGACACGCTTTACTGAGCATTAGACTAACTTGCTGTTCAGTAAAGCATCATCATCTACAAGTACACAGCAATTACTGCACAGTAGATTAGTCTAATAAACCATTTTCTAGTACCTGTAGATACTAGACGTGCTGAAGTGCACATGTAGATGCTGACATGCAAATTGCTCCTAGTCTATAGCAGGGGGCTATAGGTGGTAGGGAGAGTTGTCCCAGCTCAGTGGGCAGCTGCCTTCCAGCCACATGGAGATAGAGACATATCCTGATTTCTGTGTGGCTGAGAGCACTGTCCCAGCTGCCAGCCTGTGGCCTCCCAGCCACATGGAGATAGGGATGAGTTTCAATCTCCATGTGGCTGGGAGACAGTGACCCATCAAGCCAGGACAGCTCTCCCTGCCCCATGAAAATCTGGTCCAGCCCCCATTCCTCCTGCCAGCCAGGGGCTAGCACCCAGGGAAGCCTGGAGCTCTTTTTGGCTGCTGCAGGGAGGTAGAACAAGGCAGGAGCAGCCCTAAACTGCTCCTGTCAGAGCAAATTTGCTCCCAATGGGCACATCATTAATATGCAGTGGTTACTGTGCATTTAATTTAGTACTTGTATAATCAAGTACCAAATAAAAGTGCAGTAAACAGAGTTGCTGCACAGAAGGACTGATGAATGCTTTTTTAGTGACACTACTGCACAGTAGCCTAATAATACGGCACAGTAATGTATTAGCACTGTCTGTGCTGTGACATGCTACTGCAAAGTGTTATTAGGCTACTGTGCAGTTAATTCCTTGTGTAGATGGTCCCAACGGCCCCACACCCTGACCTGAGTAGGGTGTGGGGCCCAAAGCAAATCAGCCCATGCAGGGCCCTGCCCCCACTCCGATCCTTGACCCGAAGAAGCTGTCACCACCATTGATGGTGGTAGCGGCAGCGTTGGGGGCTGAGGGGTAGTGAGTGGCTGGACACAAAGCTGTTGCTCTGCCTGGATCTGTGGTGCCCCCCAAAGCACAGGACCCAGGGCAGTCGCCCTAATTCGTGCCCCCTAGGGACAGCCCTGGGCGCACATTCAGATGTGTGTGGGGGCCTAGTTTAATGTGCCTGAATTTTCTGTACAGAATACAGGTACATTAATTGCTCATGCACCTAGAGCAATCTATTTTCATAACAGGCTGTTCCAGAATTTTTCTGTGTTTACTTCACTAGTTAGTCACACAGGCAAAATAGGAACCTGCTCTCTAGTTTGATAAGCAAAAGAGCTCTGACTTCGTGGCCATTATTAAAATATATTAGATAAATTTAAAAGCCTGTCTGTTGGGCCATATAATTGACCTAATATGTTAGGGTAAGTGATGGGTTTCTTTGCTGTTAGTTTTCCCAGAACGTCTCTTGAATTTTAATCTGTTTTGAACAGACAAGGAACAAGTTCTTATTTAAATTCCCAAGAACCGTAAAGTAGCAAAGCCCCCAGCATCACCTCTTCATTAAACTTAGCCTTGGTACTCAGCCCTTAATTGAATTCTTATCTAATGACTCAGTGCTTCCAGGCAAACCCAACAAGTTTAAGTTTTATGTTTATTATCTGTTAATTATGACTAACCACAAGGTTATTTAGTCGTATTATTTTTCTTACTCTGATATAGTTATATTTTTTATTGATAGAAGAAAATATTCCTGTGGAAGAATACATCGTTGAGCCAAGGGGCTAATCTTTTATATCTATTACTGTCATGAGACTGTAGGTTTAGTCCCACAAATAGCAATGGAATTTTGCCTTTGCAAATATCAGGAAAACACAGTACAGTACTTATGGGTGATGAATGGGCATTAATTGAAACTGCATTGTGTGTTTAACAAGACTTTCAGAAACAGTCTGACAGGTAAGCTTTGCAGGATCACTGGGATTCAAACCCAGATGTGCCACACCCACAGGTGGAGGCCAAGGCTTTAGCATCAGACAGTGACAGGCCAAATGCCAGCTCTAGTTTGGTTTAAGTTCTCCCATGTAACCAGGTGACCTGGGGGAATCAATGGGAGCCACGTATCCTTGACAGAGGGGCTATAAGGTCTCATCCTAGCAACATTGTCAAGTGTTGCTGTCTGCTACAGCATTTTCCCTGCCTTTGACTTCCTGGCCTTGATCAACTGTTGCTCTGACCACATTTTTTTCTTGATCTTTGACTTGATACTCTGAGAACTGGACAGATACCTCGCCTTGATTACCTGGCTTTTATAAAATTTCTGACCCTGGTCCTAGGCCCTGCTTGTTGTTCTCGTTTTCTGTTCCTGTTACTTCTTGAGTTACTCTGTCCTTGTACCTTCTTCCTGCCTGTTGAGCCCCCCTACTGCAGACTGTTTGTCTGGCTCCTGGCTTAGCCTGACAACCACCTAGATCCTGGTTATAGCCATCTTCCAGAAAGAAAGAAGACTGCATACCCAAGATGATGTATGCTACATGGAGAAGCATTAGAGGGAACAAGAACAACGGGACATCCCAAGCTGTGCTACAAAGACACATGTAAGCAAGATGTGAAGGCATTTGGAATTGATCCTGACCAATGGGTAACCTTGGCAAGCAATCGGAGCATGTGGCACCACTGTCTCCATCAGGGCATCCAAGTCCACAACAGAAACTGGCTCCAACAGCTTGAAGAGAAAAGAGTCTGTAGAAAGCAAGCAGCTTCTGAACCATCCAACCATGACACATACTTGCAGCTACTACCACAGATTATGCAAATCTCGGATATGGCTATTCAGTCACATGAGACACTGTAAACCATCTACATCACAGGCTGCAATAGCCACCATCTTTCATAGATAAAATGATGCCAATGTCATCCTGGTTGTAGCCTGACACAGGGGTGGATGCTGGACACAGTGGAAATGTAGCTAGTGGCTCTTCCTTCTTCCTTTTCCATACAGTTGTTCTTCAGAGCTCTATCCTTGTCCATTTACTCTTTCCACAGTTGTTAAATAGATGGCTTGCAAACCAGATCTCTCCCATAAGATAGATTTGCGTTGCCCAAATGGCGAATTCTATTTCTTCAATATTTAAGGTTTCGGAAGAATAGTAAATCTCCCGGTCTCACAATTATAGTGGAAGCCTTCCACATCTGAACTCCAGGTAAGCACAACAGTGTTGTCTGTCTGGGGCAACAGCCTAAAACAAGGAGGCTTATGTGTAAACTTCCCTAGCAACCTTTAAACTCATTAGGAGCATAAGGGCATTTTAAATCTAAGCATTGACTATTCCACTAATTCTCTTACATGCGGATGGTCATAATTCCAAGAAAGGAAATACAGATTGAAGAAAGGGAAAGAGAGGCAGTGACAGAAAAGAGAAGTAAAGGGAGATGGAGAGGCTCTACATGGCTACACGAATTTCACATTTAAACACATATTACTTTCTTCAACTTCACTGTTGCCCATTATCACTTCTAAGGAGAAAGAAGTTGTTTCCTGCAGTGAAAACAACTTTAAAAATCTCTTTCTTTTTTACACATATGAATGGATCGCAAGAGAGAGTCAAGGATAGCTGGATCATGCCCTAAATAGACAGTAGTAAGAAGTCATACTTTCAGGTTTGTCCATCAAAAACATTTTACATGCAGTGAATAAAGAAAAAAAGGACAGAAATAGCAATGATTCCACCAAGCAATACTAAAGGCAATAAGGCACAGATCAAAAGATTACTGGTAGTACTGGAAAGTTTAGCTGCTGCCCCAAAGTTTGTATAAGGCCCGTGCTCCCTATATTAACACCACTAGGAATTGTGCTATTGACCAAGAGGGGTAAGCCATCCTTTTACCTTGGCCCACTTATAATTGGCAGCTGAATCCTTTCAAGAGAAATCTAATGTGTTTTCTTTGCACTCAGCCCAGAGTGATCTCTCAGATATGTGTTCTGATGGATCTCAAACATTAATGCATTTGGTGGGAAATGGGTTCACAAGTTGTCATAGCAATTTGACCACCTGTTGGGTATGGGTCGGTATGCTGGGGGAGAGGGGAAGAATTAGAAAGCTCAGTCTCCTAATCAGAGAAACAATGAAAGCAGCATCTATCTGAATGGAACTGGAATTGACAACTAATTCTTCTTTGCTGTCTGAGACATTGCTTTTTATAGAACTTCACATTTCAGAAAAAAATAATCAGATGCCTCAGTGAAAGATTTAATTATAGGCATGTATTTTTAGGAACTGTGTTTTCCTTAGATTTTCTGGTACCTGTGGGTCCTGTTCATCACAATGTTTGGCAGCCACAGGAAAATTACAGAAAAAAGTTTGTCCACCATTTACATTTGTTTAAAAAATGAACGTGTGTGTTCTTTGCAGTTTATAAGATTAAACCTCTCCCAGTTATAAACTGACCTTAAAAACTGTTTAATCCCATGTGTTTGCCCCAGCTCTTGTAATAGACGTTGTTTATTTTTTCAAAATTGTTGTGGTCTGTCATTTTGCAAATGATGTGCTTGTCCCACAAGCTCCCACTTAGAGTTTCTTTGTGTAATTCTTCTCCCATGTAGCAGCGAAGACTAGACACAGTTCCAAGTCCGAAATAGCCACTTTACAATGATGCACAACCTGCTTTGGGATCTGTAAATTTAAGCTGACACTGTTCCCTATTCATGTTAGATAGACCAGTCCATGACTGATAGACCGACAGACAGATGCCAACTTATATACATAGATACTATAGAGGTATCAGAGAGCTGTACTGATGCCTTAATGTCACCATTGCCTTTCCTTCATTGCATTTGATGCATATAGCCCTCAGTCTTGATGACATTGGGCCTTGTTGCAGGATGGCCAGGTGTAGCGTGTCCAAACGAGCAAGCACGTGCCTGTTATGGCATCTCAAAGTAGTCTGAGATGCTGCAAGAGGCACGCTGGGAATGGAAAAATGTTCCCCTGCTGCTCCAGCATGCTGGGACAAATAGGAGCAGGGCAAGGCTGCAGCAGCAGCAGCTTAGGCCCAGGCTCTGTCCCAGCTATGTAGGGATGTCGGGGTGAGGGGTCTGTGGGGATGGTGAGGACTCTGTGTGTGGGTGTGGAGGGATTGTGGATGAGGGGGACTGCTTAGGAGGAGTAGGTCCCCTGTCCAACCCTCACATGGCACACAGCCTCTTCCCCGCCCCCCTCCGGTAGCAGCAGCCATCATCAGGATGCTCAGGGCCCACTGCTGAAGAATTTAATAAACAAGGGCAGGACCCAAAGAGTTAAATGTAGTAAAAATACTAAATTAAAAACTATACTGAAAAAGTTCTGATTTGGTATCTTTATAGCATTCATAACAAGGCTGCAAGAAAAAAAGTCAAGGCTCTGGAGGTCTGATTATAGATTGGGGTGGGCAAAATACAGCCCATGGGCCAGATACAACCTGCAGAGGGACTTTTGTCCAGCTTGCAGCAGGTTCCTTGATCCCATCTGGCCCAGGCACCATGTGACCTGTGATGCATCCCACTGGCCTGGGCAAACAGTGGGGTTGGGGTGGCTCTACAACTGCTCTGTACCATGCCCTGTGGCTTCTCCCTGCCACCCCGCTGGGCACATGGGTGACGCAGAGGTGATCCTGGTGGCAGTGGCAGCAGTAGGGAGGAGCCATAGGGCAGCCCCAGGATCTGGTCCCTGCTTTTTTCTGCTGCTGCCACTGCTCATCGTGGCTGGAGAGGGCAGGTCCAGAACAGGCACTACAGGGGCCCTGACCCCGCTGTGTGGGGCAGAGTAAGGCTGGGGCAGGCTGGGGGCAAGCTGTGTGCTCAGCCCAGGGCTCAGGCCCTACCTGTGCAGGTCCTGGTGAGTCTCCACGGAACCCATGGAGCCCATGGAGTGGCTCTGGCAGCCGAAAGAAGCCATCACTTACCACCTCCATGCCCAGGCTGCCCCCACTGAAGCTAGGAAGCAGCTCCAGCCCTCTTTGTGGCCTGTATGGGCAGGGCCTGAGCCCCAGGCTGAGCCCACAGCCCCGGCCTCAGCCCCAGTTGCCCTGTGGCCCCTTCCCACTGCTGCTGATGCCACCAGCTCCCATGCCAGCTGACTTACACTTATGCCAGCTCCCCGCCCACCCATGGACTCATACCACAAAGGGAGCTTTGGTGAGCCATTCCATGGGGGGGGGGAGGGGGGGCTAACCCAGACTGCAACAGCTCCCCAGAACTCCCGATGTGGCTCACAGGCCCAAATAATTGCTCACCCTGTTATAGTTCAACCCCGCATATAACCTGAGTGCAATTTTTATGGTTCTTTTGTTGACAAAAAGATGTTGAATAATCAGAAAAATAGAGTAGATGGGCATGCTTACAGCCTAACCAATAATCTAGTTTGGATGATATGTTTTATGTAGTTATGTACAAACCAAGGAAGAAGACAAACCCTCACATAGTAACTAGCCAAGGCACAAGGAGTATTTGTAGACATACATTTGTTAAAACACTTCCTGCCCTAGATCCACTGGATGTGACAATACTGATGCAGAAGAGGATATATTTTCTCTTACTTTAAAATCTGTATATATGAAGGCAATGGGCCCAATCCTAGTAAATGCTAGGTATCATCAGCTTCCACTGAATTCCATGGGAATTCCAGGGCACTCTCCATCTCATAAGAAACACTCAGTTCCTTGTGGGATGAGGCCCCCCACTCACAACAAAATGAAATGAGAAGTACCTGAACTACCAGTATTAGCCTGGGTATGGCAGAAAGTACAATAGATATACTGAACATTTTAGCTGATAACACTAATCAGAGGAAATCTTATTTTTTAATATATGTGCTTTGATTAAATCTTTCTCCAAGTTCCCAGAAATACTGAAATAATAGCAGGTGGGGGGGGGCGGAGAAGGGAGGCAGGAAGCCCAGTTAATTACATTACTATGGATTGCAGTGGTGTGGAGAGGGAGAAAAGGAAGGATATTAGTTACAAATGTGGAAGATAATGAAGCATAGTCTATGAGTAGTATAGGGACCAATGCTATGGACATTTTCATGGCACCAAAAAGGCAAACATCTATGAAGCTGTTTAGGAGAGAGTGAAAAAAAGAAAAAGAAATCTACCAGTGTAATCTGAAAATACTCATTCTTTCTTAGAGACACAATGGGTCACAAACCCAACTAGTGTGTGATTCTATATGAGGAGGGAAGAAAGTGATCCACATTTTTTTACATCCCTAGTGGCACTCAGGTGGCATTTTGTTACATGGTAAGCTAACAAGTCGCTGAAACAACTTTACTTAAATAGTGAGCATATCTAAAAGTGTGCTTTACTGTGCAGTAAAGCATTGCCATATACACCTGTGCAATACGGCCCGTGTAAAGCAGCTAGTATTCATTTCAGATTTCGCTGATTCGGGGGACAGTGATTCAATTCAGTGATTCAGATCACTGTCCCAAATCGATTGGGCTGAATCTGAATTGGAGATTCGGCCACTGCTGAATCAGCTGAATTTCCAAACTGGACAGGCCCCATTCCCTGTCGACTCTCCCAGCCCCATCAATGGCTGCTCCAGCTCCCGGCTCTTTAAAAAAAAAGCTCTGCACTCACTGGCTCCTGCCAGGCTGGGGGGGAACCCTGCTTCCCCTAAGCTGCATGGGGGGCTCTGCCACAATCCCCCATCCCCTGCCCAGTATCCCAGCCCTCCCTTCCCCCTGCACCATGGTTGCTTCAACCAGCCCCAGCACCTCGTTCTTTTTTTAAAAAAAAGGAAAGAAAAGGCTCAAACTCACTGGCTGCTGCCAGGTGGGGGGGCAATTCCTGCTGCCCCCACTGCCCCATGCTGTGTGGGGGTCTCTGCCATGAGCTCCCAGAAGCCCTGAGACCATTGCAGCAGCCAGTGAGTGGGGGCTTTTTTTTTTAAGAGCTGGGGCCAGATGGGGCAGCCATGGGGACTGGCAGACCAAGCAAGAGTCAGGGAGTGCTCAGGGGGCTTGGGGAGCAGGCAGAAGATGGGGCCTGATGGGGATCCCCCCATGGTCCCCTCCTACAGCCCAACTCTTCCCCACCCCCTGCTTACCAGCATGGAGTCCACGTCCAGCTACCTGCGGCAGCAAGAGAGATGGCCCCCATCTCCAAAACTCTCTGAATCTTTTCTGAATTGATTTGGAGAGCTTTGAATCAATTCAGACCCTTTTACTGGTCTCCTCATTCAATTTGGATTTGGAGATTGAATCCTGATTTCCTCTGAATTGAATCAGCACCTGAAGCTTTGCACAGCCCTAAAGTGCAACAATTAGGGGTGGGTTTGAACGTGTGCCTGGGAGCAAAGAAGTCCAGAATAATAAGTTCTAGAGATTTTATGTGAGCATTAATTGCATGTGTAGACATGCCCAGTGTGTGCTACAAATGAGTAAGGATCTACTTAACATGCATAGAGGTGAAGGAAAAATCATGGACCTCTCACAGCTTTCAGCACCATTTCTGCAGTTTTTTGTGGCAATTTCCCCCTGCCATTGCATGAGGAGCCCTGGCATCCCCACCTCTCACTCCTGATTGGTGGAGAAGGCTTCTCTTCATGTGGTCCCACCTTCTCAGCACTGATTGGCAGAGAGGGGCAGAACCATACAAAAGTGGTGGAGGGAGGGTGGGACTACCCTCATCTTGGCTGCTCCCCTTCAAGCTGGCAACTTCCTCCCCTCCTTTGCTCTTCCCCCAGCAGGTTATGAGGCTGGGACACAGTGGCTGTTGGCTCTCACTGGGGAGCTAACATTTTATTTTTAGTAAGTTTTTATTTTAATGGAAAGTCTACATGAAACTGCAGGGAATGCCAGTTTTTGCAGTTTCTGCAAAAATCACAAAATCACAAACTGAGTAGATCCCTACATATGAGATACCAGTTATACCAGTGGTGCGAACTGACACCATTAAATCAATGGAGGATAGCTGAGTTTGGGGTACAGAGAATGTAGCATGAAGCTCCCATGGCATAGCGGGGAGGATTATGCTGGCTTTTACGGGGATGAAGGATGTCTTACCTTTACCAGCTCTCTCCACACTGGCAGCAGTGACCACTGTTGTGGTTTCTGCTGCAACAGCATGGGGTCAGGCTGCTGAAGATGAGGGGCAGGCTAGACCCACACAAGCTGCAGCAGCCCTATGATGTGGGCTTCTCAAGGGCATCTCTTGGTGTCACATTCACTCCTAGCCCCCTTACATTACCAGGTGAGGAGCTGCTTCTCCCATGCAGACTGGGAGGTACTGTTCTGTGCACTCTGTTTCCCCCTGTCTGATGCATTAATGAGCACAGGGCTTCCATGGCCAAATGGCTTGGGAGTGCTTGCCATAGCAAACACTCTGGTGGGGGAGGAGTGGAGTCTAGTGCTTCCCTTAAGTCAGCCCCCCAGGCTTGGTACCTTGCTTACCTCTCCCCCTAGTTACATGAGCTCAGTTACACCAGCTGAGGATCTGGTCCTAAATATACAACAAAGTATAATAAATATTTGCTGGCAGATATAGCACACGTAAAGTTAGCCATGCATTTAACTGAAGCAGGCTGTGACCTGTGCTTTGAGAATTCCATTATTAAACACTCATGCACAGCTAAGTTAACTTAACATTAGATTTTGCCTCTGTGACTGTGAATGCGTATGCAAATGTAGGACAGACAGATGGACCTAGGCCATGTATGCATTACATATACAGAATAAACATTAAATTAAAATCAAACCCAATATCTGGGAGAAGGAATTATATGTAAAAAAAATGAATCAGTATTAAGCACAAAGATTCCCAGAAAGTGTGTGCTATTGTAAGATAATTTATTCCTTAAGGATTGTCGATGTACCACTTCTCAGTGACATGAAAAGTGTGTTATCTCGCAGGCACACAAGGCTTGGGGTGTTTTGTTGCAAAAATAAACTAGCAACCAGAAAAGAAATTGAATGGCAAGATATTTACTTGGCCTTTGAAAAGGGCACGATGTAATTTTACATTAAAACAGGTTTAAGTGAAACTTTTACATTTTACCTTGGGGGGAGAGGGGAAACTTGTGCTCTGAACCAGGTTTTTAAAGGCATTTAGATGCTTGCCTTCCACTTAACATCTAGCCCTAAGTCTGTATAGCTCTGTAAAAAATGCAAATGATATAAGTTACGTTCTTTTAATTTCTGTATAATTAAAATTTCTTTTTTCCCCTAAGGAATTAGCTTTAATAAGTTCCATGATTATGTTTTAATTTCTTAGCCAGAATATTTAATCATAAAGTTTATATAAGGGTTGCATGTAATCACCATTTGAAAAGCAAGGGATTTCTGAAAATGGACAGCTCAGAGTATTGGCAATAATAAAGTATGAGGCTGTTTGTTTACCTTTAGGCTGCTCATTCAATTCCAGGTCTTATCATGAAGAGCCAAGAGTTATTACTATCTTATGTTTTCATGTGAAATGAATTGGTGGTCTCAGCCACCTGTCCACAAAAACAATCAGAAAAAAATCACCACCATAGTCCACACAAATTTGCATTGTCAGCAGGCAGGCTGAGGACTATTATTCTAACAATTATTCTAACAAGGGCTAGGATGGTCTGCAAATAAATGGGAGACTCCAATTCCCAAGACTATCACAGACATTACAATAATATTGTAATTAGGATTTATTTAGAGTAAACTGTTTATTAGAGCGGTGCAAAATTTTACCGGGTATTTTGTTTTGAAGCTGATTCAACATGTTTCGAGCTCGAAACAGTGAAATCAAAATGAAACAAAAGCCTTTGAAACAGCTTTGCAATGAAACAAGAGCACTCAAAATGTTTTGAAAGTTTAGAAATGTTTCAAGTTTCAAATCTGGGCTCACTTTGCTTCAGCCCCAGTCCCAGCCGGCAGTGGCACCCTGCTGTCATCCCTTGCGCAGATCTGGGGGCCATGCCCTGCCCCCGGGAGGAGGCTGGCACAGCCCTGCAGTCCTCCTGGGGGTGTGGGCCCCCAGATCTGTGTCCTGGATGGCAGGAGACTGCTGCCTGGGATCAGCATTGGGTGCAGCCTGTGCCCAGCACTGAGAAGATTGCTGCTGCCACTGGCTCCAGGCAGCAGTGGCAGCCTCCTGTCATCCTTCATGCAGATATAGGAGCTCAGCCCAGTGGTGGGAGGCGGCGGAGAGCCAGTGGTGGAGTAGCTCAGAGGGCAGCCCTTGGTCCAAGCACAGCCCTGACCAGTGGCTCTCTCCTGCCTCCCACCACCGGGCTCAGGTCTGTGGGGCTGCAGAGCCACTTGGAGTGCAGCCCTGGTGAGCACAGCCCAGTGGTTGAAGGCTCCACAGCCCACAGAGCTGAGTCTGATGGCAGGAGGTGACAGAAGGTGGTGGAAGGCAGCTGGGTATGAGGTACCCTTGGGCTACCCCCTAGTGTGCTCAAAGCATTGCCTCTCCCCTGGCTCTGGGGTCCCAAAGTGCATCACCCCCTGCCCTAGCCTGGTGCCCCTCACTTTCCCTGGATGCATGCAAGTTACACAGGGCACTTGGGTACTTTTTTTTGGCCTCAGACATTTCCGTGCAAAGCCCCACATGTTTTGGCATGAAGTTTTCACACACTTACCAGGCCGGTGCCAGACTGTCTAGCTTTTTCTTTTTTTTTTACACCCGAACAAGGCTGGTGTGTGTGTGGTGGGGTGTCTGTCCCCCCCCAACCACTTGTGTACAGGAGGGCTACACCCATTTCAGGGCTCGAATGACTGCATGGTGGTTTTACAATACAGATTCTTATGCTCTTAACTTCTACCTCCCACTTATTTCTAGTTACTGAACGTTATGCTTTATATTATGCTACTACCATTGGGCACAGCAGGCAGAAGAGAAGAACACAAGCCTGGGAAAGCTGCCTAACGGCACTTCCATCTCCAGAAAAAAGGGTGGCAATGTCACTACCAGATGCCTATTCTATACCCTTAATATCTTTGGGGGAAAAAAAAGCCTATGGGAATTCACCATTAGCCTCTCTCTTCTTTGCTTTACACAAGTCCTCATATTGTGTGAATATATGAGCAACTAAGCTTGCACTTTAAATAATACTTTCATAATTTAAAAATTAATATTTCTGTTTCATATATGAATATACCAGTATTTAGCAATGAATATCCTTTTTGTCCTTTTTTTCTCTGCTTCCAGTCTTCCTTCCCTCCTGCTCCTCCTGCTGATTCTATGTGCCCTAGTCTGCAGCACAGTGTGCAAGACTTAAAAATGCTAAAAACTTACAAATGGTCAAGCTATTCTAAGCAGCTACTCTGGGCAGGAGCAAGCAGGATAAAAAAAAGTTTAGTGTCTGGCTAGAAAAAGTCTGAGGCTGGCTTGGCCAGCCAGATCACTGTGATAAGTGGCAGGCAGCACAGCAGGGGTGTGTGGGGAATAGTGGCACTGTCCGGGGGAACAAGGGGGTGAGGGTGCTCCCCCCAACTCTGGGCAGGAGCAGGGGTAAAAAAAAGTTTGGGGTCCAGGTGGAGTGCAGCTGAGGTTGATAAGGACAGACAGAAGCAAGGTGCATGTGAAAAGGCAGAACATTTTTTTTTTAAATATCATTTTTCATTAACCTAATATAAGCAATAAAATAATTAGTAAAAATTTGCAAAATTAGCACTTGGCATCTGGTTGAATCAGTGCAGGAAAAATTAAATAAACTTCCATGGTTTTCCATGGATTTAAAAGTGAACCAAAGTGGCACCTGGTGGTACAATAGTGGCAAAGCAGGGAGAATTACATTTTCGGGCATGACAGATCCACGTTAAAAATTTAAAATGATAAAAATAACCCTCATGGAAGAAATTTAGGAGCTAAAAATAAAAAATGTCAGAGTTGTTTTAAATTACCATGAAGAAAAAAAACTTAAATGACAAAATCAGCTGATAATATGGATACACAGACGCGATTTGGCTAGCTTAATGGTGATTTTTGCCACATGGACACAGGAAAAGTATAATGTGGTAATAGGAGAGGTATAACATGGACAAGCGCCCTCTGTGTAGTTTCTGACTACTTAGAGGTACAATAGATATGATCGTTGTTGTTAGACAGCTACAGAAGTGAGGCAAAAACCACCAAGATCTTTACATGACCTTCACTGACCTGACTAAGGCCTTTGATTCAATCAAGGGAGAAGCTCTATGGAAGATCCTGATGAGATCTGGATGCCCATCAAAATTTCTTACCATTATCAGACTTCTTCACAACAACAAGATAGCAGTCATCTTACATGGTGGCTCAAAAATGGATCCTTTCACTATTAGAATTAGTCAAGCAAGGATGTGTGATTCTACCAATGCTTTCATCTATATCACAGCTATTTCACATCTTCCATCAGCATCCAGTAAGCTCATGAGGCAACTCTCTACATTCCATGGATGGGAATTTATTTAACATCAGCCAGTCACATTCCAAATCCAAGATAGACAACATCTTTATTACTGATCTTCAATACTCTTACGACTGTCATGTACACCAGCTAAGAGCTCCAGGTCACTTTTGATTGTTTTTGTGAAGCATATGAAATTCTTGGACTCAATGTCAACTTCATGAAAACCAAAATACTTTACCACCCCAAACCAACTAGTTCTTCCTTCACACATTACAATTAGAGGGCAATCCTTGGAGAATGTTGAGTATTTCCCCAACCTAGGTAGCCAATGTTTCCCAAAACACAACAGTATTCAACACCAGATAAAATCTGTGAATGCTGCCTTTGGACATCTCCAAAGTCATATCTACAGTGATCATGACATCATGACCCAAACCAAACTTCTAGTCTACCAGACTTTTGTCATCCCTACCCTGTTGTATTTGTATGAAACTTGGACAACACATTGGAAACATCTGAAAGCTTTGGAGTGTTACCATCAGTAAAATCTTCACTAAATCTTTCACATGAGTCGGAAGTACAAAAGAACGAATGCCAGAATTCTGACTCGGGCAAATACCATCAGAACTGAATCCATGTTTATATAGCCCCAGCTCCATTGGACAGGACGTCATAAGGATGGCTGACATTCAGCTCCCAAAAAAAGGTCATATACTCCCAATTCGCCAATTGTTGCTGCTCTGGGTAAAAGAAGAGATTTAAGATTTATTGGACAGACAGTCTGAAGAAATATGATATTAACAACCATACCTGGGAAACTCAAGCACTGAATCATTCCCAGTGACAATGTGATGTACACCAAGCATCAATCATCTCAAGCATACTTACCTTGCTATAGAGACAGTCGGCCAAGAGAGACAATGGGAAATAGCTGTGACTTGACATCACCAGGACCTATTCTTTCCTCCCAGGGACATTTGACATGTTTGCAGTCAAACATGTAGATCTCAAATCAGCCTCCTCAGTCATCTACAGACTCACTAATAACTTCCTTATTTACTGGAAGTTTGTCATTCTATTATTGAATAACTTTTGCCACCACTCCTGTCAATATGAGCCTTCCATCTGGAGTAATAGCATTATAGTTATTTTATTATTATTTGCTATATGCTTTCAGTGATTTCTGTCAACAAAAGGAACACACTATAGTCTTTTGATCTTCAGAAACGATGAATCCAAGGTTAAACAACAAATATGCATGTCTTTGTATTAATAAATCCAAGTAAAGAATATTTGAAAATGTCTAGGTTCAATATGGAATTCACACTGGGTACATCAAAGTGATTAATTAAATTGAAGTCAGCGGATTTAAAAGATGTAAAATTAGTGTAAGATCATAGCTGGGCCTAATCATTTTGTCGTGTATCAGGTTCTATTTTGATGTTTGGCCTTGAGGGAGAGAGATCTACAAAGAAATGTGAGTCACTTAAAGTCCTAAAAGCTTTTAAACTAAGATACTTTCTGATATTTATATAAAACTACAGAGTCTTGGGTTATGTTCCTGAGATTTGAAATTCATAGCATTTTGAAGTAAAATGAACTGGAAAACAGAAATATTCTTTTCCCCTTGAACACTCCTGAAGATGAGATGTTGCACTCAAGCAATCATTTTTGGAGAGAAATTCGATTGTGCTGAAGTTTCTTACTTGATGCTAAGCTAATCTGTTAATCAGAGGTAATCAAACATTGATTCCCAGACTAATTTTCACCTTTTAACGCATGAGTGCATGGTAGCTGAGAGAGCGTACAGCACTAATCAAGCACTCATTCTACCTCTCTGTCCATAGCTAGAACAAAGGTTGCCAAAATAGCTAGAGCAAAGCTAGAGCATTGCTTTTTTGACTTCCTCAAACTCAGCAGGATCTTTGAAGATAAACCACTGTGCTGTCTAGACACTGAGACAACACAAAAGTCAGCAACAAGCACCATCATTGCCAGGCCCTTCTTGTTGCAGCCACCTGGAGCCCAGGCCTAGGCTGCTCTGCTGCTTCTCTCCCCTGCCATCACTTCTGCTCAGTGATGGCAGTGCAGAGGGCCTGCAGTGCAGCCTGGGTGTGGCCTCCAAGCAGCTGCAGCAAGAAGAGCCCGGTAGCAGCAAAGGGAAGGGGCCATTTTTCTCCTGTGCTGAGTAGCAGCTTCTGCTCAGCTGCTCCTCAGCATGGGCAGGTGAGTCTGGAGCAGGCATGGGGTGGGCCAGGTCAGGGCTGTGTCAATGCATCCTGGCTGGTTTGGAGCTGGTCCACTCCATGAGGCAAAGTCTGTAGTAGGCGTGGGGTGGGCAGGAGTTGAGGCTGTGCATGCGAGTCCCCACCAGTACCATGGAGCTGAGGCCAGCAGTGGTAGCAGCTGGAAGAAGCCATCACCACCTGAGGTGCCTAGAAAGGCAGTCTAGCAGTGGAGCTGCCTCAGCTCTGCTGTGTGCCCAAGGGGTGGCAGGATGTGCCACAGGCTGGATGGCATCTGGGCCAGGCCCAAGGGACCTACTGTGGGTTGGGCAAAATCCCTCCATGGGCCGAATCCAGTGCACAGGCCATATTTTTCCCACCCCTGATATAAATGCTATATTTTGAGGCACTAGGTGACACTGTTCCCTATAGGTCTCAAGTGTTTTTTCTTACCATATTAGTAAGCATTTTGTCTTGGAAGAAACTGCTGTTCTAGAGTTAGTTTTCTGATGTAGTTTATTTTGCGGGAGCTGGGGCAAGCAGCAGATTTGTTCTTTATCTAATTCTCTTTAACTAGTGTCACTTCTTGTGGCAGAATTGCTCTCTGGGAATGAGGCAGTAGTATTTTGGGCTGAGAACACTGTGTCTGTGTGTAAATAAAAAGAAGATAAAGTTACATTGTAACTAGACTTGGTGTTTAATGCTTTCTTCTCCAACAAGGCAACCTGCATTGACCCAACTCCTGCTGCTCAATGGATGGGTGGTAAAGATACAATGTTATCAAGCTACCTTATCTTTGGTGCAACCTCAACATCCTGCTTAGCCCTCAGCCTTTCTTCATTACAGCTGTCCATGAAAATCTGCCTACCTTCACTTCCTCAACATTGTCCATGAATGATACTGCCTTGACTCCAGCCATATTAAACTCTTTATCTGTATCACCTTGTAATTGGCCTGGACTGTTGTTGCCTGAAACTTCTTTAGGGAGCAATAACTCTTTAGGTTTTGGAATATACTCTGAACACTACTTCGAGGCCGCTTGCCTAGTACAGCTGTCTCCTCCTTATCACTGCAGATGGGCATAATTCACAAAACAATCTTCCAGTCTCTCCTTGTATCCTGTCTCGGGAGGATGGC
>JAGPOW010003316.1:155548340-155565480 GCA_030014935.1 Caiman crocodilus | reverse complement strand
AAAACAATCTTCCAGTCTCGCCTTGTATCCTGTCTCAGGAGGATGGCTCAAGGCCATTTATCATGCCTTTAGGAAAATGGCTCGAGGTTATTCACAACACAGGTAGCTCTGGTATAAACTGCTCCGTCCCTGCTCAAACTGCTGCTATCCTGAGGGCACATTTAGTTGCTGTGCCTGGGAGTAGTTTACTCTGGTTTAACCTGCTTCATAGTTTATTGCTCCAAATCAATTGCATGTCTCTGCTATCCTCTCTAGTTTCACTGCTGGCCTAGCACTGACCTTTTTCCTGTCTCTCCACACAATCCCATAACTGTCATGGCAAGAGCTTTTTTCCTTTACAGCTCCTGCCATCTGGAACAGCCTTCATGTATCTCTCTGCCTCATTGATTCTTCATTTCTTTTCCTATGCCATATGAAAACAAATCCTTAATCATGGTCCCTACCTCTTGGGCTTCTCTCCTTCTGAGTTTTTGTTGTTTTTAAATTCTCTGACTATACTCCTTACCTTTATAGATGAGCCAACACCTGGGATTGATAGATTTAATAGATTTCTAGGGTCAGAAGGGACCTTGTAGATCAAGTCTGACCTCCTGCTCTAGGCAGGAAAGAGTGCTGGGGTTAAATAACCCCAGCTAGGTGCCTGTCTAATCTTTTCCTGAACACCTCCAAGGTAGAGGAAAGCACCACCTCCCCAGGAAGCCGATTTCATATTTTGGCAACCCTCACCATAAAGAATTTCTTCTTGATATCCAATCTAAATCTACTTTCCTTTAGTTTGTGGCCATTATTTCTAGTAACCCCGAGGGGTGTCCTGGTAAACAGAGTATCCCCTATTCCCTCCTGACCCCGCCATGGTGAGTTTCTAGACACGAGATCACCTCTCAGCCTATTCTTGCAGAGGCTGAAGAAATTCAGGTCCCTCAGTCTGTCTTCATAGGATCTTATCCACAGGCCCTCAACCATGTGAGTAGCCCTTCTCTGAAGCCTCTCAGGGTTATCCACATCCCTCTTGAAATATAGCATCCAAAACTCCAGCTGTGGCCTGACCAATGCCGCATAGAGAAGAAGTATCACTTCCCTAGACCTGCTTGTGTTGCACCTACTAATGCAAGAAAGAGTGTGGTTAGTCTTACTTATTACCTTATCACATTGGTGACTCGTGTTCATTTTTGTATCAACCAAGACTCCGGGATCCCTTTCCACTGCCGTGGTACTCAGAATGGTACTTCCCAATCTATAGGTGTATTGGAGATTCCTTCTCCCGGAGTGCAGCACCTTGCACTTATCCTTGTTAAATTGCATCCTATTCTGATCCACCCACTTCCCCAGAGGGCCAAAGAGTTGCTCTTTGCCCTCCAGTGGTGTCATAGTTTGGTGTTGTCTGTGAGTTTGGACAGAGTGCTTTCAATCCCCTCATCTGAATCACTGATGAAGATATTGAAGAGCGCTGGCCCAAGGACAGAGCCCTGGGGAACACCACTACCCTTATCTGTCCAGGAAGAAACCGCCCCATCCATCACCACTCTCTGGGTGTGTCCCATAAGCCATTTTTTCACCCACCTTACTGTGAAAAAAATCCACATCACAGCTACTCAGTTTGCTTGTAAGAACTGGGTGCAACACTCTGTCAAAAGCCTTTTTAAAGTCCAAGTAGATAACATCTATCTCCACCCGTGCATCTAAGCACTTCATGACCTGGTCACAAAAAGAGACAAGGTTAGTCAGGCAGAATCTGCCTGCTATAAACCCATGCTGGTTTCCCATTAACATTGTATTACCTGCTGGCCCCCCACAAATGTGATCCTTTATGATCTTTTCCACTCTTTCCAAGAAGAGAGGTGAGGCTAACCAGCTTATAATTACCCAAGTCCTCCTCCCTCCCCTTCTTGAAAATAAGGACCACATTGACCCTTTCGTCTCCTGGGACTCATCCTGAATGTCACAAGCACTCAAACAGTTACGCCAGTGTTTTCACTAGGACACCACCCAATTCCTTTAGTACCCTTGAGTGAAAATCATCGCAACCCACCATATGTCCAACCCCTCCAAGTGCCCTTTCACTAGGTCAGCGCTAACCATAGGTGGATTGGTATTTCTCTCATGCCAAACTGAAGTCTTACTGGGAAGCATATTTGTATCTGTGTCTGGGAACACAGATGCAAAGAAGTAATTTAAATGCTCCGCTTTATCCATCCTGTCTGTTACAAGTTGCCCTAGACCATTCTGTAAATGCCCTATGTTACCCTGTGTTGCTTTCTTGTTCCCTATGTACTTAAAGAAGGATTTTTTTTTTATTTTTAATCTTTGTTGCCAACTTGAATTTAGTATCTGCTTTGACCTTCCTCACTGCTTTCTTGCAAGCACAAGCCAAAGAGGTGTATTCTTCCTTGGTGGCTACCCCCTGCTTCCACAGCCTGTAAGCCTCTCTCTTTCTCTGAAGGCTCTCCTGGATCTTCCTGTTCAGCCAAGAAGGTTTTTTGGCTCTTTTGCCTCCCTGTGTGTGAACTGGGACGGTGCCCCCTTGTGTCTGTAGGATCTGTCTCATGAGGAACTCCCATCCTTCTTGGACTCCCAGCTCACAGATGTGATTATGCCTCAGTCCCACTCTAATCTCCTGAGGTAGTTGAACTTGGCCTTCCAGAAATCTAGCACTTTTGCCCTACTAGTTGTCTTTCCCACTCTTTGCCAGATAATGAATCCTATCAACTGGTGGTCACTATCTCACAGGTGACCTTGTACCTATAAATCCCCCACCAAATCCTCCCCTATGGCCAGCACCAAGTCAAGTATGGCATTTCTCCTAGTGGGACTTCATACCTCCTGTGTTGGGTGCAGGTCCTGTAGGAAGGTTAAAATTACTTTCACGCTGCCATGCAGGGGGAGTTCTGAGCCTAACCAGGTTTGAACTTACAACCTTCTGGCTTAGTACCCACCAGCAAAATCCTTAAGTCAGAAAGCCAGGGCAGTTGGCTTTCTAGTCCCTATACCCCTATCTGAAATATAGGCTTCAGAACTGAATGTGGTAGATCAAATGTGTATCTCCTTAACTTGGTCAAGGCTCAGTTCTTGGGCCAGCAAGGCTCAGTCCTTGGGCTGGTGCTGTTCAATATCTTCTTCAGCAACCTGGATGAGGGTGTGGAAAGCACTCTGTCCAGATTCAAAGATGACACCAAACTATGAGGTGAAGCAAACACACTGATGAGAAGAAACTGAATCCAGGTGAATTTGGACGGGTTAGAGAAGTGGGACAACAATAGGATGCAATTCAATGAAGACAAGTGCAAGGTGCTGCACCTAGGGAGAGGGAATCACCAGCACACCTATAGGCTGTGGGATGACCTTCTCAGCAGCACAGTGGCAGAAAGAGATCTTGGAGTCATTCTTGATTCCAAGAAGAATATGAGTTTTCAATGTGATGAAATAATTAGCAGAGTTAACAGCACTTTGTCATGCATTAGTTGGTGAATCATGAACAGGTCCAGGGAGGTGATGCTTCTATGCAGTACTGGTCAGGATGCAGCTAGAGTACTGTGTCCAGTTCTTGGTGCTGCAGTTCAAGAAGGATGTGGACAACCTTGAGAGGGTCCAGAGGAGGGCCACTCATGTAAGTAGAAGCCTGCAGGGAAGGCCTTCTGAGGAAAGTCTGAGGGACCTGGACCTTTTCGGGCTCTGCAAGAGAAGGCTGAGGGGGGATTTTGTGGGAGTATACAAATTCACTAGGGGGTGCAGCAGGGAATAGGAGATGTTCTGTTTACCAGAGCACTCCTTGGAATAACCAGAAACAATGGCCACAAGCTGATAGAGTAGATTTAGGTTGGACATCAGAAAGAACTTCATCATGGTTAGGGTTGCCAGAATCTGGAATGAGCTTCCCAGAATCTGTAGTGCTCCCCACACCTTGGGGTCTACAAGAGGAAACTGGACAAGCATCTGGCAGGGGTCACATGACCCCAGTACTTCTTCTGGGGGGAGGGGGTCACACTCGATGATCCTTTGAGGTCCCTTCCAACCCTAGCATCTGTGAATCCTGATATTTTTCATTGAAGATACTATAAAGAACAGAACCACTCAACTGGTAGTTCACAAACTGCATATGACTCCCAAGGGGTTAATGTGCAGCCCCTAGAGCTGTTACCTGGCTTCTGCTCCCCCTATCCATGTGGCTGCAATAGCAGCTGGAGTCTCCAGGTTCCCCCCTCCCTCCTCCAGCAGCTGCTTCCTGCCTTTGTCTCAGGAGGCAGACACTGCAGCGGCATGGAAAACAAAGGATGAGTCTGGGGCTGAGCCCAGGGATTGCTGCTGTGTGCAGGGAGCAGGACTATGTGCATACAGTGCAGCAGTGGTGGGGGGCACCCATATAGGTATGTTGCTGAAATTATGCTGGCGTGCCCTCCTGCCCCAGCATTGCAGGGTGGGGAGCATCTGCACAGCAGACTGTGGCATGGAGCTTCTCACTGCTGTGACCCTGGGGAATGTAGCCACCAGGACCTACAAGTTGGACAGCACTCATATAAATATAATTCTGTAATATATTTGACCCAACATTTGAAAGGACATGCTTTTCGACTCAAGACGTAGACACGCATAGCAAATGAATGGTTCCCAAAAGTTTTTGCTTGGGAACTGGTTCCCAGTCAACATAGGTCAGAGGTGTTTAAAGGTACAGTGATGTAGCTTTCAAGGTAAAACAGTTACTTTTTAGATGTTGAAGCATTGTGGCTCTGACATCAAGAGGTGGGAGTGAGCACCCAACCCAGCATTGAACACCCAGCCCAAAATGCTCTCCCCTACCTTGAGGGTCTTCAAGTGGAGACTGGACAAACACCTAGCTAGGGTCATCTGACCCCAGTGCTCTTTCCTGCCTAGGGCAGGGGGTCGGACTCAATGACCTACTGAGGTCCCTTCTGACGCTAACATCTATGAATTGCCAGGTCATGCGGTATAACATTTGTTTTATTGCATTGTTTACACATTACCTTGTAAATAATTAAATCCTGTTAATCATTTTATAATGGTCTGCAAGGTCATTTGATTGTAAGGGGAGGCTCTTTGCTTGGGGACCTTGCAGCAGCTACCCAGGGAGCTGGGCAGGACCACCTGCTACCAGGTACCCCAGGATCCCACTAGTCAGGTGGGGCACAAGTAGCATCACACCCAGGGTTACACTTAAAATTCATAAAAAATGTTTTCAAATGCTTATTGATAAGCACCAGTGGGAAAGTTAGGTTGTTTTTTTTTAAAGCAAAGCAAAACATAGGCTTTTCAGGCTATGAGAAATAAGCTCTCAGGGACCAGCTACAGACATTACACTTTTACTGGTATAAGTGATTGGAAACCAGTCTATACTCAGAACAAAAGTTTGGCACACAAAACCAGTCTAGACTCATAACAGAACAGAAGTTTGGCACACAGACTAGTGGTTTAAAACTAGTGGAACCTGCTCTAAGATCTGTCCCTGCACCAAACGGCTACCATGTGTTCTGGTCCCTACCAATCGAAACTATGTCACTTACAGAAAACTGTGTAACTTAAGCCAATTCTGCCTTGGGCTTTTTGAATGTCTGTACCTAGCCAAATGTTAAAAAGAAGCTAAGTGTAAGAAGGAGAACCAATTTTACTCATGTTCACTTTCCAAGAAGAGAGAATCACAAACATTGAAACTGAAGTGGTGGAAAGCAAAACGCATATTGTTTTTAATTCTCAGGAGTCACTAACCATATAATTCAATTTAATGGACCTCCCTGTCCTTACAATTACAGGGGTTCAAAGCAGGGAGTCAATGGTGTTTCACCAACGTAAAACTGAAGTCAGAAAAGAATTAAATACATGATACTTAAATTGAGAAAGATTGCGTGCAAGTTTTTTCCACTTTAGTATGAGGGATTAAAATCTATAAGTAAGATAATAGAAACAGCTTCCTTGTTTCAACTTTGTTTTTTTAGTAACTTAGACAAAGGATACCATTAATATTGAACTGGCACATTTCTGAATGCATTTTGTGTAATTTATAGCTGAAAATTGTTGAGCCCACTTCTGAGTCACTGAGTGCTGCTGTACATGCATAGTACTTCACTCTTTTTACATGCTAATGTTAATAGCAAGGGCATTTTAAAAATGGCTGGAGCTAAAATATATCTACCAGATTATTGAGAAATGCTTCTTTTGTGATGATAAATGCAATGATCAAAAATGCCAATATTTGGTTTAAGAAAAATTGCCGAAGGCTTAATAGAAAAGGACTCATTCTGTATCATGAAGGCAGAGGCTGATGAAATAGGGAATGAAGCTAAAAGTATTCAGAATAAAGGTGTCTTATCACACATATAAATGCAACACACCATGGCCCATTCATCCATCTTTCTGGTTAAGTATGAGCATGATGGATGAGCACACTTGTTAGGGAGGCTGGGTTTCATGCCCTCTGCACTACTCCATATAGAGAGATTTACCATAACCTTGAAATGCAGATTTCAAATAACATTGCCAGGATCAATGGCTCCAATTCAGCTACTTTAAATGGAGCCTTGATTGAAATTACTTAACTGTCAAGGTTTATAATATGTGGTCTTGCCCTCTACTATACTAGAAAAAGACATTTCAAATGATGGCTGATGGCATGCACAGTATTTTTGTTCTCATCTAGTCTATGCAGAGGGACAAGCAATTAATTGAAAATGAAAAATTAAAGGGCATAATTGGAGTAAATCATAGTCACTAAACAGAGTCAATAACAACACCTCAGTTCTTGACAGGGGGATTGTCTTTACTGCAATCATAGCAGTGAACTGGATGACTTGGATACTGAGAGTAGGGTAGCTGCAGCTGCACATAACTCACAACAGGCTCCATAGCCTGTCTCAGAAGTAGGGCAGTTAGTTCTTCTGAGCATTACGATGCTGTATCTAGGCTGCTAGCAGCAAGATATAGAACATAACATAAGATGGCTGCTGGGGGGCCACACATGGCACTACCATGAAGCTCCTGGGATATGTACGCTGTATTGGGATATCTTATGTTGTATCTGGCTTTGCTTGCTAAACACCTGCCAAACAAAAGGTCTTACAGTGCTTCAGGGAAATGTCCAGGGTCTGGCAAGCCTCAGGGGGAGGGAGATCCAAAACTGAGGAACAACCTCCCATGTCTTGTTTATCACACAGATGGTACTTGCCCCTGCAAGGTTCTCTTGGCTGATCTCAGAGAATGACATGGGGCATAAGCAAAAAGATGGTCTTAGCCAGAGTGTCTGTCTTTGAGGACACAATATAGTATTTAATTTAGTGATTCCATAGCACCTCCTACCCACCCAAAGTGTAGAAGAAGAGTGTTCTTTGGTCTGGTTATGCATACCTGTTTATGAAGATAGTACTAGTGTCTATGCAGATGGTCCACAGGAGTATAACAGAGAAGCCTTATTTTAGATAGGGCAATTAAGGCATGGTAGGAAGATGTCTAGATTGTAACAGAAGGCTGGGCAGGATAAAAGGTGATCTCCACTCCATTTATGTTGGAATTGTGGCATGGAAAAGTATACTTGGCTAGTATCCAACAAAAAAATGGTGTTTTCTGCCTGTATCGAGATTGGGTGGGTTTAATATTAGAACCATTTTTAAAAATCACTTATTTTAGTGCTGTTCAACTTCAGTGCTG
Organism: Caiman crocodilus; assembly: GCA_030014935.1. NCBI lineage: Eukaryota > Metazoa > Chordata > Crocodylia > Alligatoridae > Caiman > Caiman crocodilus. Next base: position 155,557,833 of record JAGPOW010003316.1, on the reverse strand, counting down.
CTGGGGGCCTCATGGCACTACCATGAAGCTCCTGGGATATGCACACTGTATAGGTGCTCCTCTGGTGTTCGCCTATTGTGCAGGCTGCATGGCCAACACGTGGCTGTCCTATTTCCCACTACCTGCCAACAGCACAAGGCCTTTCCTCAGCTGTTCAGGCTGTATTGCCTGCACCTACTCCTGGCCTCCCCTCTCCTCCCCCCAGCATGCTGACCCTCACAGTAAGGGGTGTATAGGCAGGATGTGGATCCCAAGAGCTGCCTCTGCCATGTAGCAGTGGGAGAGGCAGCTACCAGGGTTTGTAGGCTGCAAGTTAACCACTCACAAACTGCATGTGGCCTACAGACCACCAGTTGGACAACCATGATGTATCTGATAAGAATTAGAAGATTAAAACAGGAGCTATATCAGATATTAAAACTTCAAAAAACCACAGTCTTCTACATGGTGGCATTGTGCAACATCTTACTGCTGTCTTCATTGGCAAGTGACTAGATTCTGGCTCAGGGCCCAGAAGGCTCAAGGGCAGGTAAAGTACAGACCAATGAAATAAGAAAATGTACATTCAAAGCTGATAGAAGACAATTTTTTTTTCACACAACACATAACTCAGCTATGGAAAACAGTGTTACATTGCACAGAGAACAAGAATTTAAAGATTTAAAAAGTGGATGGGGGTGTGTATATGGATGACAAAAGCATCCAGAGTTATAATAGCTATTGTTCACAAGTTTTGGAAGGGATATTAAGCCACAAAGTTCAGCTCTTAGCCAGTCTGTAATTACTAGAGATGTTATTTAACACCAGATATGGGTAATTTTTCCTACATCTGCTCCCTGCAAGTTTTAAAAGCTTTCTCCAAATCCTCTGATTGTTTCTGTCTAGTGCAGGTTACCAGGCTAGGTAGGCATCAAGTTTGAGCAGGTATGGCAATTCCCCTATTCCTGAAAGTGAATTGAATGGGGAAGAAATGGTAGTCCACCCCTGAATTTCATCAACCCATCCTTCACATGTAGCTGTGAGAGAGCAGCTGCATTCCTTTTCTGGGTCTTCCCCCAGCTTTAAATATGAATTCTGGAATCAAGATGTCCATGTACCCAAAACAGGAGGCAGAGGAGCATTTCCCTTCTATTGTTGTTATCCATCTCCTAAATTATCAATGATCAGACTGTGCTGTAAATTCAGTTTCTCAGTATACCAAGTGATCCTGAAAATCTCATAAGCAATTGTGGATGAACATGACATAACATTGATCCACCTTCATTTTCAGTGAGTCATTATATAGTTTGCCTTCATTACTTGTTTGAGCTGCTGTCAGTTGATCCCCACACATACAATAAATCTATGCACACCTACTATTGCTAATGAAATAAAACTGAAACTGGATGACAGGATATTTTCTAACAGAAAGATATTTGTAAGAACTTTCTTAAAGATAAGTTCATGAGGGGTGGTTTATGGCAGCCTAACTATGAGTTACTATTACTAAATTACAGAATTGTCATGTGAAATGCCAGTGGATATCCTGAAGCAATTATACCCATTAAAAACCTTCAATTATTATGCTACTTTCCTACTAGAGACAATGGGACAAACTCTTTTTGTTTTTACATCCCTGTATATCCAGAATAACTTCACTGAACACAATGTAATCAGCCTGCATTTATCAATGTAGATCAGAATAATGAAATTGATATAAAGCTATTATTTCAGAATATTTAAGTACTTATTCAAGTACATAAGTGCCCTGTGAGAGAACAGAGAAAACATATATGGGTCAGCGATATTAACTGAGGAAAAGGTACATTTTAATTGCCTCATCCTGAGAGAAACTAACTACTGAGGAATTCAACTATTGGGTTCAACACCATTGTCTCTGTTAAGGAAGTTGGGTTGATTCTATTAGTTATAACTCACCAATTCTGGAATGTGTGGAAGTTATATTACTGCATATTTTTAAAATCAAGGTCCTAACTTTATTATTATCTGTCACAGAGGCTAAAGTATAGACATTTGGGGCATACGAGGAGGTTAAATCAATTCAAAATAGCTGTCTGATATCTGGTAAGTCAGGGGAAGCGGGCAGAAGTTCCATGCACTAGTTTGACCTAAATCGAATAGATCTGATACTACATAGATCCAGGTTTATCTTAAACTGGGATCTGCAATTTTAAACTGGTTTGCGTGCATGGAACTTCTGTAGGGTTACAGTTTTAGACTAATTGTCAGTCACTGAGACTGGGTCTGTAAGTATAAGGTCGGCACTGGGATGAGCTAAGTTTAAGTTTTGAACCCAATTTAACTTCCCCATATGTCTGCACTTGTAAAGAAAGGATCAAGAGCCTTAGGGTCAGTCTTCACTTTTAATGTACTCATGATGGGTATCAGCCAGTGTAGTACCTAGATCCATCACAAAATTACTCTTATAAAACAACACACCAACTTCAAACCTCATTGTAATCTATACATGTAGCTACAAGGTTAGGGGGTATCACTGCTGTGAAATAGGGTTAGGGGGAAGCAAGAAAGAAGTACCGAGTCTAGAGGAAATATTACAAGAAATCTATACAAAAGTTAAACAAACCTACAAACATGTACAGCAATTATAATAAATATATTCCCAAGATACTATAGAAGATTACCTGAGGGAAAAATGAAGCCAAATTGTATAATTTTGTCATACATCCAGGAATCCTACAGGCTCTGTAACAATAGGCAGGAAAATGCAAATGTAGGGACAGGGAGAAATTAGGTGCTCTCAATAAAAGCACTGGATATATTTCAAGTGTTTAATAACACTTTGGATTTATTTTCTTTAGGCACATTGAAATTTATTGAGATCTGTTCATTTAATTCTTAGGTTGGTAGCCTTCCAGTGCCTTCAATTTTACATTACAACTAAAAGGCTAATGACCAGAGATCCTGGTTTTCTCTGATAAAAAAAAAAATCCAAAGTTTTCTGATTTGAAAAAAAACCCCACAATCCACATTTTTCTGTGATTAAAATGAAACACCACTAGTACACACACACTCGCTCACACACACACACACACACACACAGATTGGTGTTTTGTTTTAATCACAGAAAAATGTAGATTTGGGGGAGGGGTTTAAATCCAATTTTTTTTTAAACTCAAATCAGAGAAAACCAGGATCTCTGCTAATGACATGTTCTAGGAGGGAGATTTTATTGTGTTTTCTAATATGGAACATAAAACATACATTAGAAGTCTAATGAAATCATTTAATACTCTGGAAGAAGAGGGAAGAAACTATCTACCATAACCTATTTTTACTTAATGTTTGGAACTGGATCCTCCCTTGTTGCAGTCCTATATAACCACACAACTTCATTGAAATAGGTCAATTTACACTGCATGGGGACCTGGCCCTTTCAGTTAGGAACAGAAATTACTCATAAACCAGTTTAAGTGATCAGAAACCAATTCAAATCGGTAACACAACAGAAGTTCAGTGCATCTAAAGCGCTTTCAAAATAGCCGAAACTGGTTTTAGATAAACCTGGATGGATGTGGAATCAGATTTAACTGATTTAAGATAAATTGGTTTATTGTACCGCTCTCAGATTCAAGTTAACTCATAGTCCCCCAGCATCCCAGGATGCTTTTCAGCTCCCCTGAAAACTGCCCTTCACCAGGTGGGCAGGCTGTCTCTTCCAGTTGAGGAGGGAGGCATGCTCTAGTGCTCCCAGCTTCTGGTCTGGGTCACTGCAGACATGTTGCTGCATTTCTGAAATCAAAAGTGAATGTCAGTTCACTTGATTATCAATTCAATCTATGCAACTTAGACTAACCTGTGAAGATTAAATCAATTCTGCCTCAGGCTTTTTGACTGTCTGTCTGTGCTTAGCCATCCTGTTGAGACATCCTGGATACTCTCTTCACTGAGGTGAAGGAGGGAGGAGAGATAGCATTTACTGCACACAAATTCCCATAACCTTTGTGGACAAGGAACTCTCTCTGCTGGGAAATGGACCCAGTTATCTGGGGAGATGCATAAAATCAGTTTTCAGTTATGACCATGGGACTAGAAAAGGTCTCTCGGGCTACTGAGTTCACTTCCCTGCACTTGCAAGCAGTTATATAACCAAGGAATCTCCCAAAATCCCCATTTCAAACAGTTGTATGCAGCTTCAAGGCAAAAAACCAGACAGAAACTTCTCTGATTGTGTCCTATGGGAAAAAGAAACATCCTTTTCTTTATTAGACCCCAAACCAAAAACAGATAAAGGCTGTAAAAGATCATGTAAGACCTCCTTATTTTCTTAATGGGCAGGCTGGCAATCTAATGTATGGAGAGCTTAGTGCAGAAATATGTTGCATTTCCTCTGGCTGAAATTACAGCAGTCCCCCTGCACGCCCTCCCCCTCCCTTGCCCTTCCCCCAGTGGTGATTATCATATACATCAAATATAGAATAGACAGGAATTAATGTTGTTATTGCATAGCCAAGAAACAGCAACTGCAACAAGAGACAAACTTAAAACAAAATAGATTTTTCCTCCCTCATTCCTTCCAAATTTCCTCATGTTGTAATGATGTGAGCACGGTCAGGGTACTCTCTGCTTTCTCTGGTAGATGCCAGGAAAGATACTGAAAAGGGGATAGATCACTTTAGAGACATCTGGTTCAGTGCTCTCCATCTATAGCATAAATTTCTGCCACTGTTGGTGACAGAATACTAAGCTAGATGGAGCCTAGTCTTACCCAGCATAGTACTTCTTATGTTCTTTATTTAAATATACAAATGAGACCTGTATACTGAATTAGAAGGAATTACAAACCCCGCCCCCAAAACTAGAGAGACAAATAAATAAATACATTTGTGAAGCTATGCCTCGATTCTGCCATGACAACCATACAAGGAAAGCCTTATACTCCTTTCAGGACTAACCTGGCTTAGTGAGATGATCAAATAAAGGAGATGGTGGGGGGAAGAAGAGGCCCACGTCTTTAAAAATTATCCATTGAGAAGATATGACATCACAACTATGCAATAATATAAAAAGGTCAAATAAGCCTTTTCTTTTATATTTATTCCACTGATATTTTTTCTGCAGAATTTCCAGAGTAATTTTGTAAGTCTGTGTGCATATTGTATATAGAATGCATACGTGTCATAGCGGGGTCCTGCAGGAGGGCTGTGATCTCCTCAAGGTCCCTTTCCTGTGCCAAGTTGGCCCAAGGGCACCCTCAAATTCTCTCCTGCTATGTCTTTGATAACACAATATATTTGGGAAGCTGCCTTTTACACTCTCTTGGTCACGTCTGGCTGGTTACTCAGACTCTGTGGTTTTCCAGACTCCTCGTGGGTCCCGCTCTACAATGGGTGCTTCAGGGGCACCCTAGCCTTAGGGGCTATGCGTGGCTCCAACCACCCTTTTTACCACGCCCCAAGCCTCGCAGCTGGAATAGACGTTGTTCGGTCTCTCTCTGTGCCTTCTCTCTGGCATGTGGGCTCTCCATGGCCCTCTTTCTCTCCACGCCCCATATTTAAGGGGTGTAATAAAAGCAGTAATTATTAAAAATGAAACAGTTACATTTTGACCAATGAACAACCTAATCTTCCTATCATATCCAGCACTCTCCTCCAGCTGTGGCCAGTTACATTTATTTTAAACCCACTTAGACATCATATACATTTATCTCACAATGGCTGAAACATGCTGGCTATGACTAAAGAGTCTGTTAAATGCTGTCAATTTTTTATAGTAAATTTTCAAATGCAACCTCTAAAATTGCATATCAGAAATGGCATTGTCAAGGCTTTGTAACAACAGTTTTGTATACTCTAATTTCTGAAGGCTGCCAAGCTCTGAAATGGCAGGAATAAATTGCACAAAAACTTTAGGCAGCCCAAACCCGGCATGAATAAGTATGATTGACTTAATTGACCAGCCAGACTGAAACTGTTTTGAAACCATTCCCAAACTTATGCCTTGATCAGGATGAGGCTGCCGACATTCCTGGAACATAAATACTAAATACTGTTATTACTTTTAATACTAACTAGTGGTTATAGTTATCTTGAAAGGATGGTTTGACTACTACAGTTTTTGCTATTGATGCCATAGGTATCTGAATTATTTATTCTTTTGTTTGTTCCGGATGATAATTTCAAGTCCAAATCTATGCTAAAGAAAGTGCCACTATTTTATTCAGTAATTATGTATGCATTTGTGAGTTGGCAGACTGAATAGTTTGAATTGTGTTGGTGATAAGCATGCATGAATTCCCAACTTGCTATACAAATTACAGTTTTTGTAGCAGAAACTATTAACAAATATGACAAATTCCACATGTGATAAAATATTGTTTGCTTGTGTTTGCCTCCTTGTATTTTGGTTTCCAAAGGAAAATGTTCTTCTTTTTCATCTGTATTCAATATTCAGAAATGCCTTCTCCCGGGGTGTGTGCAACAGCAGGAGCTGCGCCCCTGCGCCCCCCAGATGAATTGTGACTCCATCCTATTCCCCACCCTGGTTATGCAGCCCTAGCCCCAGCCCCACTCCCTCCCTCACTGTGGGGGCCTTGATCTGCCCCTCCCACACTTCTTACTAGCCAGATGCTGCTGTCCAAGCTGCCAGGCTGCATATCAGCAACTGGATCAGTATTGGCTAATTTGGCTGCTTAATAATTGGCCATCGGTATTAGCCCAAAAAATATTTTTGGGCCAATACCCCCCAAAATTGTTTTTAATCCGTGCACCCTCAGTGGAGATGCCATAGCCTCTCTGGATAACCTGTTCCAGTGTTTTACTACCCTCCTAGTGAAAAAGTTTTTCCTAATATCTAACCTAAACTTCCCCACTGCAACTTGAAACATTGCTCCTTGTTCTGCCATCTGCCACTCTTGAGAACAGGTTCCTTTTGTGCTATGTTGATGGCAATAACCCCAATCCAACTCCACTTTCAGCTAAGGTAACGTGCTGGTAGTTTGCTTTTAGTCTTGCTCAAAATTTAATTTCTTGTGGTTTAGTGATCTGGGTCATTGAAAGGCTTTTTGTCCTATGACAATTACAATGACATGAAAAACAATAAAATAAATTCCTCATATAATACCTCCCAAACCTAACTCCACCTGCGGAAATCCTGCCCAAATTAAAAAAGTCTTACATCAAGTCCAGAAAATATCTGAAATAATTCTAAAGCAATTGACAAAAATTACCATTAGAATGGGATTAACCTGTTAACCCCATTTTTAATAGTAACCTAGCCATACATTCAGGCAATTAATAGCATGACAAAATGGGAAACCAGCCACAAAATTATTTCTCAAAACATGTGTAATAATTATACATCATACCTGAAAATGAGCATCTGACAGGATCTCTACCATGCAGCTTGATGCAAGCTCCATGACAGGCTTGGTTGACAGCTCTGCCAGCTCTGGAACCACACTGGAACCACACTATGAACCAGACCTAGGATTGTCTGGGTTTGGGCTGACTGTCAGTTGATTGCTGGCACCGCATGTGGGCACCAGTTTTTGAACTGCTAGTGCAAGGGAAGCACATCCCAAAATCATGCCTTCTGCTGTGCAGGTGTGGCATGGCAGGAGGCACGATTCTTTGAATCAAGGATCAGATCCCATCACTCCATTAAATGAACATGTGCCTGAGGCCTAAGAAATTGATTTTCTGCAAATTTTGAGATAAAATGTGATAAACACTAATTAGGCTTTCACAGTGTTTAGCCTTATTTTTTATATTTACTGCAGTTTAAGTGAGAGGCACTACCTAGGGAACCAAACATTGCAAAGAAGAAAAACTGAAAACTGATGTACTCACCAGCTTAATAGAAGCTACGGTGCAGCTTAATAGAAGCACTTGGGCTACGGTGTAGGGGAGGATCGGAGCCACAGATAGTGCCTCCTGGCATCGAGGCAGGAAATGGGCAGTCTCCCACTTAATTGACATCTATTAATTAATTACCAAAAAGGCATGGCGGGAAAGAAGGCAGGTGGTTAGCCAAGAAACAGGAGGGAAGGCCACAGTAAGATTGGCCCCGAGTACGCCCCTTGTTACAGTGGTGCATTGGACAGGAAACATCAGTCCGAAGGCTGTGCACTGTGGTAAACTTTACCCCCCACTCCGGTAGTAGCAGCATAGACAGCCCCGAGTTTAAGGTGGAGCCCCAGAGATGGAGTGGTGATGAAAGCCCCAGTGCAGGTGATGGGGTGGCCCCAGTGAGGGGTGGTGATGATGATAACATCTGGATGCCATCTGTGCGGCTTGGACTGTGATGTAAGGGAGGATCAGAGCCACACATAGTGCCAGCTGGTATTGAGGCAGGAAATGGGCAGCCTCCAGCTTAATTGACATCTATTCATTAATTACCAACAAAGCGTGGTGGGAGAGAAGGTGGGAGATTAGCCTAGAAGCAGGTGGGCAGGCCACAGTGAGATGGGCCCCAAGGAGGCCCCCTGTTATGCACCTGTAAGCTGAGCACAGCTGTGACTTCTTTCAGGGTTTTATTCTAAGCCAGGGCTATTTAGCTGGTGGCCAGGTGTTAACATGCAGCCACTGGGGTCCCGCCCAGCCATCACTATACCTATTGCTCTGTCTGCAGCAGCAGCTGTGGTATCGGGACTCTCGCTGTCCACCTCCCCTCCAGCTTCTGCTGCATACCCCTGCCCCAAAGGGTGGGGTAGTGCACCAAGGTAGTGCTCAGCCCATGGTGCCCATGTGGTGCAATGGCACAGGGGAGCCCATAGGGGGCCGAAGGTGAAGTGGGGTGCCATGCTGCATAGGGGAGAACCTATTTGTGTGTATGGGAACATGTTATACAGTGGGGTGAGGTAGTGGCTGTCCAGCTGTGCATACATACAGTGTGGTTGTGGGGAGGGGAAGTACATATCTGCGTGTGGAGGGTATGAAGCCTGGTGGGGCTGTGGCCTCCACTAGTGCTGCCCCTGTGGTATGCAGTCAGCTCTAGTGCTACCCATGGTGTAGGTGGCCTCCAGCCACTTGGAGATTAGACAGCCCTGATCTAAGTCTTTTGGTATTAACAATTTTTATGTAAAATTCATGTTTGTAAGAAAGAAAACAATTGAAAACCTCAAAGTTGAAAGCTGAGAAAGGTATTTACTACACAGGCAGCAACTAGCTGTCTACTGTATTCTTTCAGGATCTGATACTTTTAATGTATATATCTAATAATAACCAGAGAAGGATCTTAGGGATCTAAACCAAACACTAATCAGGAGGCAAGCCATCCATAGAGTCTGTAGTTAGCCTGTAGGTCGATACTAGAGTATGGAGAACCCAGGTAATCCAAGTCACAAGTCACTCAATATAGGGAAGGAGCTAGGTGGTTAATAATAACAGATTATTATTAATTGTTACAGCCCACTAGGGCCAGGTTCTGGCGATCTAAATTCAGGGACTCGAGACGAGAGGATTCTATACTAAGTTTTTATTACAAGGATTAATCAAAGTACACAAAACCCCGATCAATATCGTTAGTATGTATA
>JAGPOW010003316.1:155533990-155548240 GCA_030014935.1 Caiman crocodilus | reverse complement strand
ATCCCTGTGCCTTTCTGTAAACAATCAGTGTATGTGACCCTCTCGCTTAGGACTGATGGTGCTGCTCCCAGCATGCCACTGTCCCAAACTCCATTTTGGAGGGGGAGGGGGGGTCTTAGCATAACTTGGGGCTAGAGTGGGCAGTCACATTAATTTTTTGAAAAAAAATCTTTTTTGCACACCAATAACTTACTTGTTTAAAATGGAAAGGAAGAAATTGACTAAACAGTTTAATTAGATGCGAGACTGACTGATATAAAGTTTCATACACACAAAATTCAGGAAGTTTAGTCTAGTACAAGGAAGAAAAGTCCATCTTAACCTGACAGCCCATGGGTTTTGCAGGTTTAAGGCACACCAGTTTCCTAGCCAACAGCACACAAGAGAATAAAGTGGCCAGCATCACATCCATCTACCCTTGACTCTCCAGCCTGAATGACCAGGTGCCCATTTACAATGAAGTCAACCTTGTCAAGAATCCAAAGCAGAGCTCAAGCTCATTCTCTAGCATGATGCTATAACCACTGTCATGACACCCCATTAATCTAACGTGCAGATCCTTTGGGTGTATCTACACATGCACTTTAATGCACATTAGCTTATGTTAACGTGCATTAAAGTGTCACAAAAATGCTCTTTTGCTAATATGCATTAAAATAGGCTAATGCTTCTTTTTCTAGTACCTCACAATGGAGGTACTAAATTTAATGCACATTTCCAAAGGTTCATTAATAAACATGTAGACATGCCCTCTATGTTGCATTTTGCAATGATGTTGGACCAGCACTAATGAAAGCTAGTAAAAGTTTTACTCTGAAGAGGAATTCTGATCCTCTTGCACTTGCATTAAACAGTTCAAATTATTTTATAGTACCTAGAATTGTGCTATTCATTTCTCAAGAAAGATAGTTTTTCTTGCCATAAGGTGTTTGCAGTCTAAACTTGATTCTTTTTACAAGTTTGGAGCCCCAGCACCCCCAATTCCCTCCTGGCCATGCCCAGCATTTGTCAGCACCTGGTGCTCCACCACTCCACCCCAGGCACTCATGTACTCCTCCCTCCATGCCTCCCCACAACCACCTTTCCATGTGTATTTGTCAGCAGGCACAGAAGGAGGCAGAGGACACCAAGGTAGTGGGTGGGCTCCATGGCACAGGTGGCTCAGTCCATAGCCTCTGGCCCCTAGTTGTCAAGAGGGAGAACTCTGAGTTGCATGCATCATCCCACTCCTGCTCAAGCCATATGTGTGTTCACATGCACATGCACATGACACCCTCTGTCTCCGATTGACCTCCACTGCTCCCCCCAGCCCAGCCCCAAATAGCAACTTGCAGCCTGGAGCTCTGCCAGCTGCAAGGGGAAAAATCCAGGTCTTTCTCCTTTAAAGGGGAAAATCTTTGTTTTTCTGCAGGAAACAGAAAACCTGGATCCCTGGTAATGACTGGTGAAACTGTTACAGGTGACCTTCAAAAGAAAAAAAGACATACTGTTGATGTAATGGGGTCCATCTGGTACCTAAATAAGTATAAACTCTGCTCTTAAAATTCTTTTAACGTCTCACAGTCTTTTATTTGATTCCTTGATGTCCCGGAAGATACCATTCTTATGTTGACACATTACACACATGGGAATATTCCATTAAAACAGTGCCCTGAATGATTTCTAACTAGGTGGAAAGGCTCTTATTTGATTTAAAGTCACCTTTTAAAAGCCTCATTACACTGCAGCTTGGGTCAGACGGGCAATCCTTGGAGATCCAGGAGTAAAAAAAAAACCCATGCAGGAAAAAAGCAGGGCAGCGCATGCAGGGACAGTGCACACCACCAAAAACCAGAGCCTGGCTGGCCGGAGTCACACTCTGGTTGCCAGCCAGGCTCCCAGCAGCAGGAGCAACATGACTATAGCATCCCCACCCCCCACAATCCCAGGTAAGGCTGCTGGGGCCAAAAACTGTGCTGGTCCCAGCCTCTGCTACCCCACCCAGAGTAACCTCCTGCACAACAGAAGGTGTGTGGCACAAGCGTTCCCCGAGGACAACTAGCAGTGGCACAAGGTGTTCTGCTGCCCATTGTCACCAGGGAACCAAATGTCTGCACTTGTCTTCCAAGGCTGTTGTTTGCAAATCAGCCTTAGAAGAGAGCAGCTACTGCATTTACCAAAAGAGTGACAGCTGTGGTTTACTGTGAAATATTTCCCGCTGGGACAGATCATAAGCATTGAAAAAATGCAGGTGGCCTCTTCAAAAAGGGCTTTTTTGCCAATTCCGATACGCTATTGCCTCAGTAGACACACAATTATTCTCATTCCTCTTTGTTCACTCAACATGCTGATAATTTATCTCAAATCTGAGGTGTGCAAGAAATTCCATAGTGAGTGAGGTGCTCTAAAAATTTGAAAGGACCTTATATGTAAACCATTTTCATGCTCTGCATTGTCTGTTATTCCTTTAATTTTCAAGCTTCTGAGAGGACCTGTCCACCTTTATTTTGTCCATTTGGCAAACAGAGAATTTCCTTTATTTGTAGCAGCACTGAAATGATCCTGACGTTTCTTCTTCAGATCTGCTTTTTGTGGCTAATTCTGACTTCAGTGGGATGTTTGTGCATTAAGTGACTTAATCAAACTAGTCACACACTAGCCTCGCTGATTTAGGAGTAGGATCTCTATTTTTAAGTGATTTGGAGATGACATAGGCAGTCAGATTGACAGCAAAGCTCACTGAAGCTCTCTCACTGAAGCTCCAAGCAGGTACCTCACATATAGCAATGCAAGCCTGTCCATATTGCCCTTTCAGTCAGAATTGCTTACTTACCAACTGCAGATTGTCTCCTGCACTACAAGCTCTACATGGCACAGTTGAATTGGGAGGGTGATGCCATCAGAGAGTTGGTTACAGCTACTGACTTTTGTGGACCAGTTTGTATCAGCTCTGGTCCCAGTAAACATATCTTTCACTCATTGCACCTGCCACTGTAATACAAGCTTGCATAACATGACTGCAGTGCAGAAACATCTGTGTTTTGTTGCTTGAAAATGATGGACAGAGCTTCTGCATTCACTGATCTGTAAAATGGGTTAATTTTTTGAAAATTTTCTAGTGCTGGAATACAGTACCTTCCTTGAATTACAAAATACAAAATATATAAAAAGACCCTTAGAGGACAGGAGATTAGAACTCATGTTACTTGACTCTCAGTTCAATACACTTCCCCCAAGCCAAAAGATTATTTGTTGGGGTGCGGGGAGAGGGAATCACATCCTCTCCCATGCTAGTCCTCACTCACTCTAACCAGGAAATCTTGGGAAAGACATGATCGGTGAGGCATGGTGACGTTCAGAGATACTCTATACCATCTCACCTCCTATAAGACAGTGCCAAAAATCACATGCAGCAGTTGTAACCACTGAACACTTGGCCCAGCTGGGGGAATTTCCCATAGTCATAGAGTCTAAGGCCAGAAAGGAGCATTATATCTTTTCACCTGACCCCCTGCATTTCACAGGCATTACATTTCACCCAGTTACTCCTCTATTGGGTAACTTGGGTCAGTATTTGGCCACAACTTCTGTTCCAGAAAAGCCATGGTCTCAAATGTTGAAGATATCAAGGGATGAAAAATCCACCACTTCCTCTCATAATCTGTTCTAATGGCTAATCACACTTGCTAAAAACGAACCTAATTTATCATTTGAATGTATCTGGCTTCAGCTTCCAGCTACTGATTCACATTGGGCCTTTCCTTAATAGATTAATAGGCTCTTTAGTACTCATGTATTTTTTTTCCTTCTGAAAAATAATGCACTGGAAGTATTTTTCCTTCTACTGTCATCAGGTCAGTTTTCAATCTTCCTTTTGATAAAATAAAACAGGTGTAGCCCGGATGCACCACGGTAAGTGCATCCCTCCACCAATAGAAGGGAAGTGTTGGCTAGGCAGGAGTGCTGCAGTAGGGATCTCCAAATGCAGGCCAATTCCCTCCATTCCATATAGAGTCAGGCCACAACAATGGATGCTTAACTATATACAAAGTTATTAATATATACAGAATTAAAATAAATTGTTATTAGTAAACATATGTATACAAATATGCTATTATTATATAATGCTACATCCAGTAAATGAAGGCAAGAAGATTACACCACTTCCAGAGGCACTGAACAACACACAGGTAAACAGGTGATCTAAAACAGGCAAACAACAGGTAAGTACAGGCAAGTAGCAGGAAACAGTCCCAGTAGAGCCCCAATAAGAATCATATACTCTACACTTTATTAAACTACAAATACACAAAATACAAGGTGCACTCACAAAATATAAGGCACATCATCAAGTTAAACTTAATTCTTTAACTTCCATAGGGCCCCCACTGATCCTGGGGCATTGGCTGCACTCCAGCACCCTCCAGTGGGAGGGGAAAATCCCCAGTGCCCTTCAGGCCTACTGCAACCTCAAAGGGATGCAGTAGAAAGAAAACACAGACCTGGGGACCCTTTTTCCTGCTTAGGCTTTCTCTCCAATGGGCAGCCTCACAAACCCAAGGTGAGTCCCTTCTCCCTGTGGGAAACCTCTTTTCCAGGTAACAACTCCAGGGTTCTGACAGAGTATTCCTCGGCCCCTCTGGCATGCTGCTTCTTGCTTGCAGGAGCCTCCTGGGCCTCTACCCATTTCTGGGACGCTCACCTGCTTGAAGCCCTGAGCACCATCATGAAGCTTTGCCTTTTGCTCAGGGTTGGGGGCCTGAGCCACCTAGTGCGGTCCTAGGGCTTGATCCAGCTCAGGGAGCCACCATGCAGCACCTTCTGCACCAAGTACCTGGCCTTGTACCAGGAGCTGCCTCAGGTGGCTCCCAGGGTCCATATTTCATGCACTGAGCCATGCACCAACACCATGTTCCCTGCAGTGGCCTGAGGACATGGCCACCTGCCACTCCTGTCCAGTGAAGAAGGGTCCTCGGGCTCTTCAGAGCACTGGCTCCACCCCACTGGCCAGCTTGTGCCAGGTCCTCTTCGCCTGTCCTACTCTTCATCCCTCAAAGCAGCCGCTGTGTGCCAGACACGCTGTCCTTTTATGCCTTCTGGAGGCTATGTCTCCAGATTGTAAATGGACCAATCAGGGTGAGGTGGAGCTGGTTTGCAACCAGATCTGGACTAATTTCCTTACCCTGGGTAGGCACAGGGCAAGCCCCTCTCCACAAATTCCCTGATTAGTAGAAATAGCTCACCAATCAGACTTGAGATTCTCCGAACCTGGCATGCCGGGCATGGATCAGTGAGCCTGCCACACAGGGTCAGTTCTTTAAGCCTCCTTACCTTCTGTTTGTACTCTCTACCAATTGCATTAGCCCTTTAGCCACAGCATTACACAGAGAGTGTATGCTGAGCTGCTTGTCCACCATGCCCTTATATCTTTTTCAGTAGTAGTGTTTTCTAAGTGCAGCCCCTTCATACTGAAGGTATGGCCTGCATTCCTTGGTGTATGCCTGCATCTGGATATATTAATAAATACAAAATATTCAGGTGGGCCTATCTTACCAAACAATCCAGACTTCTCTGTATGCTTACCTGTTCTCATCATTATTTAGCATGCCATTGGCTTGGTCACAAGTATATTTAATTTCCCATCATTGATGAAAATGTTAAACATCGTTCTCAATACCAGTGCCTGTAGCATCTACCTAGAAACACACTCACTAACAACTACCTTTTGAGTCCTGCTATGTAGCCAGTTCTTAATCCAAGTTAAGTGGATAAGTACTCTATTAATATTATATTGTGCTATTTTAATTTGCATGTCATACAGTGGTCAAATGCCTTACAAAAATGGAACAGTGAACAGTTACATGAACTGGTTAGTGTAGCAGGCCTCAGGGGTCCACCACAGCAGCCCCTCTAGCTTGGGACTAGCTTCAATTGCTGATAGTGGAGAATGCCATCCATGCACCCCCACCTGTGGTCTCCTTCTCTGTAATCTGGTCCTCCAGAACAATGACTCCACCACAAAACAGTGACTGATCCTAATTTAAACATAAACCTCTCTGAGGCTCAAGACCTGCTTCTCAGACTGGCCGGCTTCTGTCTTTTCAGCTCCCAGTATCTCTCTCTAACTGACTTGGCTCTTTGCTTCAGCCAGCTTTCTTCTCAAAGCACCATATCCATCCAGAACCAGGCTTCCCCTTGTATGGTCAGGGACTGAGTTTTTATGCCCAGGCCCAGCCTTCTTCCTGTCCCATGACTGGCTCTTCTGCACCCAGGAACCAGGTGTAGCTACTAACATTATTAATCACCTGACTTTTTTAGTCCTTGGCTCAGTCTACCTGCACAGCTACTACTTGCTGCTATTTCTAGCCCTGTGTTTCCTGCCCTCCTCACTTTCCTAGTACAGTAAAAGCTTTGTTATCTGGTACCCACAGGGAGTGGAGGGTGCTGGATAACAAAATATACTGGTTAGCTGAGCGACCCAAATAGGCGTCTTTGTTTGTTTGGGCCACTGCTGTCCTGCTGTGTCTGGGGTGTCACTGCCCCTCCCACCACATTGATGCCCCTCCTGCCACATCGCCATCTCTCCCGTGGGCCCTGTGGGCACCAAGGGACAGGGAGGGGGGACCCATGCTGGCTGCTATGCCTCGGGCCATGGGGGTTTGGTAGCACAGGCTGCTTTCCCCAGGGCCATGGGGGCCCTGCAAAACTGGAAGTGCCACGGTGGGCACTTCCAGTTTAACTTTTCCTTTTCAAGCCCTTACAAGCCAGCATGCCAGTTAATAGAGTTTGCTGGCTTGTAAGGTGCCAGATAATTCAGCTTTTACTGTAATAGGTTTCCCTGTTACAGTTGGAACCCAAACACATTTGCAAATTCAAATTGTTCTGTTAATGAGACACATATTAAATGAGCACACCATGGCACTATACGCTAAAGGAAAGTTGATAACAAATTTATCTGTTTTCAGTTTGTTGATTATTTCAGTTTTTTCTTGATCATTAAAACAGTTGTCTTTCTCTTAGTTGCCATTGGTCTCACTCATACCCCAAGTCACACAGATAGATAGAATACTCAGATCAAATGAACAATTTGGATAAAAGGGGTTTGGATAATTGACACTTATTAAATATTACATATTTGCAGGAAGTTTTCTCAGCCAAACATATATTCCTATGCAAGAAGAACTTAGGTTTGTCCAATAAACTAGATTTTCCATAAAGCTGCATTGACTAATGCGAGGCCCCATGGCTTGAAGCCTTAGAGACTGGAGATCTTCCTCCTGGCTCTTGTTGGTGAACAGGAAGAACAGCCCGGTGAGTTTTGAGAACTCCAGATAAGACCTAGACCCCAGAGTGAAAGTGAGGGAGCAAGAGGAACTGAATCAACGGGCCAGGCTCTGTTTATATTTAATCATTTGTGCCAGTTCAGGGCATTTTGGTTAAAATACTGTTTAGAGTTTTAGGGGTACAAAGACCCTATTTCCCCATTTAAGTAAGAAAGCACAAATGAGTTGCACTAAATGCACCTGTAATAAGGTCTCACCTTGCAGACACTGCAGCCTGGGTTAATTAGTCAAGAGAAACTAAAAAGGTGAAGGAGAATGCCATTTCAGGCCAAAGGGACTGTTTAGGGGACAGTTTGCCACTGATTCATCCCTGAAAACCCAATGCAGTACTGAGACAGAGTGAGCTGAGGATTTTGGGGTTGTAGCAGCAATCCAGCTACAGAACTGTAGTGAAAGACATCCTACCTAGGATGAGTGTTATAGTCAGCTCACCTGGGATAGGCAGACAAACAGCTGGAATAGCATGTTTTTGTCTATACAACTCTCGGGTGAAGTTTGGGAATACTGCTGAGAAGCATGTCCTACTGTTACCCAGATTACAGGTAACCTTGCGGGTAGGCTACTGATAAAAATGACAAATAGGTCTACAGCCTGAATTTTTATTTGCTTGCACTTTAAAACACAAAAACCAAACAGCTATCTCCAAGTTTGTATGGCTACCTGTGATAGCACAACATAGATTTTAACTTCTACCAGCTGGGGAGACTCAAGTGGTAAGAGAAGGGTGGTATGCAAGATTGGCATCAGGTGTTCTTGAATTTGCTGAATTCTCCAAATTTTCCTCCTGCCAATGCCCAATATTTATAGATGGCTGGTTCTAATATACCTGATCTTTGATTGGTTTTATTTAAGTGTTTTTGTTTCACTGAAAGTTTAGGAACTGAACTGAACCAGATCTCCTGTGGACCTGGAAGGTGTCAATTAGTTGGGATTAATATCCTTGAGAAAATAAAAGGGAAGGTTTCTTCTTTACCTCAGTTTATGGTCTTTTTTTGAAAAGGCTGTTTGTTTTTTACAAATTATCTAAGTATCTTAACAAATATTTATCAATTATAGCAAAATAACATCTGATACATTTGGTTACATTGTTCACAATTACTAATATTTTAAGATGAAACTATGAGGGAGTGTATGTGGATTATTTAATGTATGGTCTTCCCTTATAATGTCTCCTTCCAGGCCTTGTGCTTTGTTTAATTGTATCTCATTACTAGTTTAGTTAGACATATGGATGGCTTCCTTAATTTTGCTGATCAAGCTAGTTGTCACATCTACAGGTACTCAGAACCAGGCTTTGAGGCCAACTGTTTAACCACACTTCTGCAGCTTGGCCTAGGTCCTTTGAAAATGGCCAAGGATGGCAACCCTGCCTACTCACTCCCACTCAGCATGAACCAAATCTTGGAAGTGGGATAATGTTGCTGTTCTAAAACAGTCCTGAGTATGCATCAACAAGCATGGTGGGGAAAGCTTCACAGCAGTGCTGTAGCATGCGCTTTGTGCCCTTCTAAAATAGGTGCATTGCCTCAGTTCTGGAATTTGCCATGCACAGAGCAGGAGTCAGCATGGGCAGCACTTCACAGAGATGATGTGGATATGATCTTAACAGACCAGAAATAGCCTTGCTCAAAGTCTGGACTCTATCAACCTGGGAAAGGAAACTGCGAGGGGGGAGCAGTAGAAGGGAGAAACTATTACAAAGAGATCACATTGCTTCATTAACTACTCAACACTGCGGGAGGAGCATTAAGGTTATGGTAGTTTTTAGATAGGTGAAATATGTAGCCTAACCTACAACAGGTGAGTGTCCCTTATTTGTTTCAAGAAGATAGGTGCTGGTCCTGGGTTATTTCATTGCTGTACCACACTCAATATAAATTTCATATAACTTCTGCATGCTAATCAAGCTAAACTCACTTTATTACCAGGCAGGTATAAATTTAATGGTGACTATAAATCTTATCAGTAGCTCTCCAAAGTGGCAGGGAATGAATGTTTTATTTGGTCTTCTTTCTGTGAAACAGCAGCAGCTGTGGTCTTCCCGTGATGCATAGGCTTATCTATCATTTCTTAATGAGCAAATGTGAGAGGGCCACCCTATGATAAAATCATTTATTTGCTTCACTATCAGAGGCTGAAAAGGTGACAGTAGTAATCATAGTGGAGCACTTTTCTCATAAGAACTCATTACATCATGATAGCTAGAAGCCTGCTAAGGGTCACCTCACATTTAGTTTCAAGCTCTTAGATTTTAATTCAACAGATTCATTTTGTTATTTCTTCTATATTTAAAATATGTGTAGCTAAAACATTTTCTTCATTAACTGATTTTAGGAATGTAGAAATGTTTCATATCTAGTCGGATCAGTGGTCTTTACTCATCAGGTCTCAAGCCTCAGGCACCATCAAATACTAAACGCTTCAGCAAAAAGCAGCACAAAGGGGAAATATTTTCTTGACTCAAACTAGCAAGGGTTAGACATAGCATGAACTTTATCATGATTTGTATAACTGTAGTCACAGTTCTTATTAGCAGAAATGCTTAATGCTTATCTAACCATTCTCCCAACTATACAGTTGGTTCAATAAAATATATCACAGAAAAATCCTTGCTTCTTGACTCATGTTTTTTGAAGTTGACTGAAGTTATACACCTCCCTAATATGCATTAACCATGAGTCTAGCAGGTTACACATATGCTGCATTGAAAATAAGCTGTGTATGTGGGGAAGGAGAGAGCTTCATATGTTTACACTGCATAGTGTTGCATTTCTCTGCTAGCTGACAACAATCTTTTTTATTTTGATTCTGATTGAAAATGAGCATGGACAGCACAGTGATATCTTTCCAGGGCCCAGAGTGGACAAAAGAATTTAAACATGTGCTTCTGCACTGCTTAAATGCATCTGTATTCAGGAAAGCTATTACTAGAGTGGTAAGTATAGCTTGAGCTTAAATATATGGCTTGTCTCATAATAAACCTGGGCTAAAGTGCAAGCAAATTGACAATGGAGGACAATGGACCCACCCTGTCTAGTAAGGTACCACTCAGTGGCCATGTCCACATGAAATGCTGATTGCACAGTAGTCTGAGACTACTGCCCAGTAGCGCTGTTTAGCAAAAACCATGACACAACACTACTGCGCAATAGTTTCAAGCTACTGTGCACTGTGCACTCAGTGTCACAAAAAAGCCATTCAGCAGTGGCAATACAAGTATTATACAAATATAAACAAGTACTAAATGACTGCACAGTAGCAGTGGCGCAGTGAACATCTTGGGTAGACGTGGTTAGTGTAATGATACCAGGATTTAAGTCATTTGGTGAGATTCACCCTGTGCTCAGAAGCAGCCCAAAGTCTATCAATGACTTAACTCCCATGTAAAGCCTGGGCCTGTATAGGCCTTTTACTTTATCTCTATAGGCCTTTTACTGGCTTTGTACACAGGATTCATTTCACTCTTTGAATAGCCAACAAGTTTTATTTCTTTTATCTAGCACTTTCTCCTTGCAACTTTGTTTTTAAGGTTAGTGTGCCACATACATCTGAGATGACCAAAGGTAGCAGCATTACAATGATCTTAAAAAAAAAAGGGGGGATGAGGCTTTATTGCCCTGAAGAAATGTGTTCATTTCGAAGCAGTTTCTACTGGCTTTGCTTCAGTGAAAATCCAATAAAAACACTTTTGTAATTGAGAACTTTTTGCTGTTACAAAGACCTCTTAGATCCTCACAGGACCAGTAAGAAGAGCAATAAACAAAACTTTAGGAAAAAAATGTAGCAAGTTGTTTGAAGATTAAACAAAACAAATCCTCCAAATCTTAAGACAAAATAAGAAAATAATATATTCAGGATCTGCAGAGAAAAGCCTGTTTGATTTCTGTTGCCAGTGGAACTAGTTCATTACCAACAAAAATTTGGTCATCTTAGCCAAAATGAAATACTTTTAAAACTGTTTTAGTCACGTAAAGGGGCAAAATCAAGATAAAAGAATTATACAACAGAATGCCAAACAAATACACTAATGACCAGCCCTTGAACAGTTATGAAAGCATGTGGCTGACTGGCAATGTACCTAAGAATGGCCTGTTCACTAAAGCTAAGTACAGACAGTCAAAAAGCCCAAGGCTGGATTTATTCAATCTTTGCAGGTTAGTCTAAGATGCATAGATTGAACCAATAAGCAAGTGAACAGATATTCACTTTTGCTTCCAGAAATGCAGCCACATACCTGCAAGTAGCCCAGGCCAGAAGCTGGAGGGGTGAGGGGAGCACTAGAACATGCCTCCCTGATTCCCTGGAGCAGACAGCTTGGGCCAAGTCTAGCTTGCCCACCCTGGAAGGGGCAGTTTGTGAGGGAGGTGTAAAGCATCCTGGGGATGTGGGATTGTGAGTTAACTTGAATCTGGAGTTGATGCAGGATAAGTTCAATAAATCGATGTAACCATAATCAGTTAAGTCTGATACTACATCCATTCAGGGTTATCTTAAAGCAATTTGGCCATTTTGGAAGTGGTTTATAGGCACTGAACATCTGTTGTGTTATAGATTTGAACTGGTTTCCGGTCACTTACCCTGGTTTATGTGTAATTTCTGTCCCTAGCCTAATACTCCATAGAAATGGGAAGTAAAACACAATCGTGTACTGGTACATTTTAACTGAAATTACAAATGCAATATGTGTTATATAATTTTATTTATGTGATTAAAATATAGTAATCATAATTTATATGATTTACATGGATGGAGTACTGATACTGAGGATAGATGTAAAGTAAGCCCTTTTTGAGACAATCTCCTTTATTCAAAGCAGCTTTTAAGTGCTGTTCTGAATGTGTTTAACTGTTTTTCTGAACTGGGGCCTGAACTAATGCAATGCTTAGAATCAAATTCCTAGTGAAACCTGAATATTTGGACTGCTGATTCAAAAGTTTGTATTTTACCTCATTGATCTAAAAAATATGGTTTCACTGAATACCCTTGAAAGAAAACTTATTTGCTGAAAGATTATTAAGAAGCAAGCAGAGAAGGGATGTGAACACAACAAAAGGAACTGTACTTAAAAAATGTAAATTAATATTTCAAAAGTTTTTTTTGTGTGATATCCACTATAGCCTATTGAAAATCTTTGAGGGTTGAAGGAATCGCAAAACTGATCTGCATTTAGTTTCTCAGTCAGTTCAAGTATTTTCCCAGATGTTCTCCATAAAAGAAATCCTGAAGAACAGGCAAGTACCAAATCAAATACAGCTAAAAGTCATGTTTTATCTACTTCATTGATCTGGCATCTGTCAGTCCTTCAGCAGTTGCCTTTGCAGGAAATCTTCTTTTGTCCTCTTGCCTCTGAATGTGAATTTTTCTCCATCTGAGGATTGCTCCACAGATCCCATCTCATGCGCAGAAAAGTGAATTTCATATTGGTTTCTTTTCTGCTTTTTTGGACAATGTTTTTCAATACTTCTCTCTGAGGACCAAATTTGATTTTTGCTCTTAGTACTTGCTTTGCTCTTAATACTTTACCATACTTAAAGTTCTTACCAATAACATAATTGCAAAGTTTACCAGTTCTTTAGGAGATGAAGAATAGAAAGGATGCTTCAACTAAGAAATTATTCAGCTGAGAACTGGCAAAACCAAGAAGCAGGAAGCCAAGCAGAAATAGCCAAAAGATCTAGTTTGTGACTCATTCACCAACTTGCCCATCATCACTTAGCAAAGCATCTGCTTAGCCCTGGAAAATGTATTCCCCACTCTGCCACCTCTTGGAAAAAACCCAGAGAGGAGGTAGAACCTTATGTAACAAGAATGTATTTATTTTGCCTAATTTTAAGATTTCACCAGGAAGTTCTCTTCAGGGGAAAAGTTTTCAATAGTGCTTAATAGGAATCAAATCCCATTTTTAAAAGTGATTTAGGCATTTAGAAGCCTAAATCTCATTGAATTGAGTGGCAGTTAGCGACTTAAACATCTTGGAGGTTCTGGACCCCAGTAATGTAACTAGGGTTGGGTGTCAGGGGCACAAGACCCAGGAACTAAGTAAGGAGGGGTGCTGAAATTGCCTCTCAGCCCCTCAGACATTGTCAGACCAGGAACTCAACAGTTTGTAACTAGCTACTGCTGTTGCTTTAAAAGCAACAGCTGGGACAGGAAGAGCATGCAGCAGCCTGTTTATGAGTCTCCAGCATGGGTAAAATGCTACACTGCCCACTGTGCCCTCTCTTGGAACTTGCCCTTTGAATCACTCCCCACAACTCTCAGAATTGTACTCTTCCTTGTTTTAGGAACTCCCCACAACCCTCCCACCCTGGAAGTCTGCTCCCTCCCATCCCTGTTCTTAGAACTGTCTCCTCTTGCCCTGCTCTCCACCAGGGTTTGGCCCAGGCACCAAACTTACTTGTTATGCAATTACTAGACCTAAGCGTCTAAGGTGGGTAGAGACATTTGGGGATGTTAGGGAGAAGTTAGAGCACATTAAAAATGGCCATCTGATCTAACTTAGTTTGCCCACGATGTATGGATCTTACACTTGGCTCCCTACATAGATTAATCTAAGTACCAACTGTACAGAAGTTCCAGAAAAGCTAGACTGCTCAAAAAATGACCAACTTGACCTAATTTAATTGTACTTCAGCGATGCACTAGGTTAGATCAGCCATGGTTTGACCAACCCAACTGAATGTATATGCACATTCAAAGTGCTATCCCAGGGCTGGGAAAGCCCAGCCATTCATACTATCATAGTATCATAGTATCTAGGGTCAGAAGGGGGCTAGAGCAGGCCATCTAGTCTGACCCCCCGCCAATGGCAGGAACGAGTGCCAGGGTAACAGGACCCCAGCCAAGTATCTATCCAATCTACTCTTAAAGATGCCCAAGGTAGGAGCAAGAACAACTTCCCTAGGAAGCCAGTTCCACATCCTAGCCA